>CM029273.1:17864061-17985503 GCA_016920895.1 Vaccinium myrtillus
GATACCAGTAGATACATATAATCATGGAAGCTAACAGGGTTCGTGTTCTGTTTTTACTCCTTGTTTGCGGTATGCTACCTCATCCTCATCCTCATTGTCCTACTTTAAACTTGCAATATAGTTTCTCTCTTTATAAACTTGCAAATGAAAGATAGTATTGTTTGAGGGCCCGGTCCTGAGATTTAGAAAATGATGTTAACTTTAAAATGATACTGTCCCTTTTTTCTTTTGGGAAGCGTAATGTTTCAATTCAGATAAAACAAAATCTAATTTATACTATTTAAATCTTTGGCACCAAATTAAATTACTAACTGAAATCCTTAAATTGGTGCCAATTATTTTAAACAAATGCAAAAAAAGTGATTTATTTTAATATCAGAATAATGACACAACTTTTAGGCATTTGAGGTTGTCTCCTTGAATGATCGAATCCGAGAACTTGTTCATAGAATATCGTCATATAAAATTAGCTATATTAGCAAAACATTTTCACCAGAGCCAGCTTAGAGGAGAGGTGGAAGAAGCAACCGCTTTGGGTCCCCAAATTTTTGGCCAAATTAGGGGTCTCATTCATTTCAAACTTTCTATATATAATTAAATCCCCTTTCTTTAAACAGATCAAGCCATTGGTATTAGTGGCACAAAGTCAAGTGTTCAAGTCCTGGAGTGGGGTTCCGTTGCCTTTAGTGAATTTTATTTTATTTTTTTTCCTTTTTCCTCCTGTGGGATGAAAAAAAGTATATACATTCATCGATGTTTCACTAATTTTGAAATATAACAAAATTGGAAAACAATCTCTAAGTTACCTTTATTGCAATTGGTTTAATTCCATTGCTACAAAGATTAAAAATCAAATATTCAAGCGAACTATCATAATTCTATTTCTTAAAATGAACTTTAGAAAAGGATCTAATTTTTTTTTCTTATAACTTCTTCCAAAGATATGGGTCTTGTGAGCATACTTTATTATTTTGAAATTTTCTCATCTATTTAAGTAAATCTAATCTTTGTAATAGTTTTTGTTTCGAAAATACTAAGGGCCCCAAGTTGGGAGTTCGCTTTTGGCCCCCAAAAGTCTTGAGCCGGCACTGATACTCATCTAACTTTGCAAAATTAAAATCATTACTGTGGGCCAAGAAGGGGCCCAAAAATTGATGATGGAGTATCCACTGAAAGATATTTTACGGAAAAGATACATGAAGACTCCTAGTTCATACTGTCTACTGATTCTACTAATTAAATTTAACTTATCTTCTTTTCATTTGCTACATCAGGCATGTTTTTACTGGCAGTCCAGCCGGAGTACGCTAGGGCTAAAGTATGCCCTCGATATTGCAGAGTTGCAGAGTACATGATATGCAACGGTAAGAAGGAGGCTGCGGCATGCAACTGTTGTTTAGCTGGAAAGGGTTGCACCATTTACTACAGTGGTGGAACCTCATCAGTATGCTGATATATTTGAAACTTAAAATGGATGGACCGTCAAATAATAGAGCTGCTTGTTGTTTTTATTAAGAGTAATGTCTCTTCAGAGTGTTGTTGGCAATAAAAACAAAGTATTCTCCGGTTATTAGTAAGTAATAGCGGCTTTTCGCAGCAAATTTTACGTTTTTAGTAAAGTGGCGGGGCTAACTTCAGAGTGTTGTTTGGGATAAAAGCCAAGTATTCTCTCGGTTATTAGTAAGTACTTGCGACTTTTCGCAGAAAATATTACGTTTTTAGTAAAGTGGTGGAGCTAAGATTTTGGTTTTGTGGAGATTCTAATCCTATGAACTTTTTTTTTTTTTCCTTTTTGTGTATTCGTCTGTGGAGTTGTAAAATCTTTCCCTTCCTTTTAATGTATCATAATCTCATGCTCCATGGAACACGTACTATTTTTTCTCCTTTGTTCTTCTGAATAGCAACAGTCTATACGAGCCATCTAACCTCTTGATGAATGAAAAAAGTAGGAGAAAAAACATTCAAACTTGGATCAACTCCATATCCAAACTTGTTGAACCAAAAAAAAAAAAAAAGTTGGATCAATGAATATATTTTTGCAGATGTGATTATTAGGCATCTCCCAAAAAATTATGAGAAAAAACATTCAAACTTGGATCAATATATATTATTGCAGATGTGATCTCCAAACTTATCATCGCAATAACACTGATATTGATTCCAACAAATATGTTTCCTTCTATTCCTTTAATTCTTCTCTCCCATTAAAATGGAAATGGGCTTTTCAACCGGGATTCTTTTCAAATGAATGACAAACCTCCAAATAAGCGGGGCGGGGTGGGTATCCATGTTTTGGGAATTGACATCCTTATGTGTTAAAACCAACATTTTTCAAATGATCCAAATGATCGACAAACTAACATAAGGTTGTCCCAGACAATTTAGGAGCCCGATGCGAAGTTCAATGTTGGAACCCTTTTTACGTACTTTAACGATCAACCAAAACAAACATAATATCAATCTAAAAAAAAAAAAACATATAATAAGGTAGATTTAATTTCCGGTCCGAAAGTAGTGATCATTACATGACGAATTTATTTGTTCATTCTTGGGGGCTCTCTTTTTTGCATCGGTTCATACATAACGGATTTACTTTTTTCTACACAACAAATTTATTTATTCATTCTTGGGGGCTCTCCTTTTTGCATCGGTTCATACAAATCCACCATTTTTAGGTGGTGAGCATACCCTCATTACAAATTCACTCTCTAATTCACCCTCATTATAAATCCGCCATCCAAACGTGCCGTAGATGAGATAAGAATGAGTAGCTAGATCTAGATGAATCAGGATTAATGTAAACGATGAGATCCTCCGTTTCCTATCGTTTTTATCAAGGTTAATGTCTTGTACAGTGACATTGATTGCAGAGATGAATGGGTACAGGGATGGAGCCAAAGGGGGCCAGTAGAGGCGATCGCCCCTGCAAGAAAAAAAAAAAAAAAAACCTCTAGTTTTCTATAGAAAAAACACAAATTTCCTGTGAATTATATAGGCTCGCCCCTGCAAAGTATTTTGGAAAACATATTCGCCCATATGTAGTGAAATTCTTAGCTCCGTCTCTGAATGGGTAGGATGCCACACTACAATCCCTGACAGCCAAATTTAGTGCCCTTCTGGAACATTAATATAGAGTCAAAAATCATATTAATCGTGCATGTATCGCTTCATATGACTGCAAAATACCTTTAATGGTGTGTATTGTAGCCATTTCTTTGTTGTGGACTAAAAAGTATTGCAATATTGATTGAATAACTCTTTATCTTATCAACAGAAATTTGATCAACTTGATTGTTTTCTAAATGCATGAGTTCTAAAGTATAAAGGATTCCGATTACCACGTGACGTTGCTCAATGCGCATCTCGGCTGCAAAAAGGATAGAGAAGAGAGAGAGAGAGAGAGGAGGAGGGAGAAATCTGGGCTGCACTTTTTGATTGCCGAGATGCGCGTTCGGGCATCACGTCAGCCGTACCCTATTTGCACCCAAGTTTATCTTACCTAAAAAGTGGCCTAACATTTTCGGTGGATTTGATTACAAGCTTATCTTATACGGCAGAACGAAGAAATAAATTGAGAAAAGTATACACATTAAAGATCTTTATAGTTGACTTTGATTTTTTGACTAAACGCATATCACCTCCCATGCTCTTAATTAACAACTGGTACATTCATGTCTTTTCCCCCTTATATAAAGCAGCTAGCCCCAACCCCAAGCCTGCAGCTTCCTCCAGAGTCCCAAAGTAGATACATACATATCATGGCGGCTAACAGAGTTGGTGTCCTTTTTCTACTCTTTGTTTGCGGTACGCTACCTATACTCATCCTCTTTGTTCTAAATGTTTACAGTTTCTCTCTTTAAACTTGGAAATCAAAGGTATTGTTTATTGAGGGCCCATATATGTCACTAAAAAAAAGTTAAGAAAAATTAATTCAACTTTAAAATTATTTTTTCTTTTTTGATCGGCAACTTTGAAATTATACTTGCTCCATCCTTTTTGTTGTTTAGGAAGATTCACGTCTTAATTCTGGTTAAAATTAAATTTTTTTTGCACCAATTAAATAAACTAATTGATAAGAGTATCTTTAAATTGGTGTGAATTTTTTAATACATATGGACAGAAAGTGATTTATTTTTAACGGGAAAATGAAACAACTTTCGAAAAGCAGAAAATAATACTGAATGAAAAATTAAGAAACTTGATAATCCTAATAAAAAAATAAGTCGTTACACAAATGTTTATGTGTTTAATCTTAGTTTGGGACATTTATATCTTAAAACTTAAAACTTGGTAGCACAGAACATCCACATAAAAAAAAAAATTAGTTATATTAGTGAAAATATTTGCCCAAGAAAAAATTGAGAGTACTATAAGTTTCAAAATGTAATTGTCTGTTAATTGAGCAGATTACTTTGTAACTATTAATGGGGACTGAGGGGGTGCTGTGCAGCCCGTGGCGCCGCCGCGCCGGCATTTTTTCGACGATCGGAGACGTTCACCGCGTAGACCTCGTCGAGTACTACAAGTATGCAAAAAATTAACTTGATCTGATATCTTTAAGTAGGTTATCGGAACACAAATACTTTGAAAACAAATGGAACACAAATAGACACAAACACTGGATAAAAACCACTTTTTCATGTTATTTGTATTCCGATGAGGCACTAAAAGATATCCGATCAAGTTAATTTTTGGCACATTTGTAGTATTCGACGAGGTGTACACGGTGAACGTCTCCATCGTCGAAAAAATACCGGCGCGGCGGCGCCACGGTGTTGTGCATGGAGATGCACATCACCCCCCAGGTTCCATATTATTGGTAGATCAATCTAGCAATTATTTTACTTGTAAGATCTACTCGTCTAGCTCTACAAAATAAAAGTGTTCCCATCATTATTGTGCACCAAGAAGGCAAGAAGGGGCCCACAAATAGATGGAGTACCTTTGAAAGGTAGTACTTTATTTCTATTTAGAAGATACATCAAGACTCCTATTTCATACTGTCAATTAATTCTACTAAATTTTACTTAGTATTTTCCTTGCATTTTTTTTTTCCATCGGCTTATTTTCCTTGCATTTGTTCCTCAATTTTCTTCAGAAGATATTCAATTCTTTTTTTTTTTTTTTTTTTTTTGGCGCTTTGGCTACATCAGGCTTATTTTTACTAGCAGTCAAGCCGGAGTACGCTGAGGCATGCCCTCAATATTGCAGAGATGCAGAGTACATGATATGCAATGGTAAGAAGACGGCTGCGGCATGCAACTGTTGTTTAGCTGGAAAGGGTTGCACCATTTACTACGGTGATGGAACCTCATCAGTATGCTGATATTGGAAACTTAAAAAGGATGGACAGTCAAAGATATAGGCATAATGAATACAATAAGATGTACCATCTCTTTCCTATTGACAGTGATACTGCTGTTCGTTTTATTAAGAGTACTAACGTCTCTTCAGAGTGTTAGCAATAAAAACCAAGTATTTTCTCTGTTGTTAGTAAGTAGTTGTTTATTTTTGCAACAAGTAGTACATTTTTCTGTAAGTGTTGGAGCAAGGATTTTTGTTCGGTGGAAATTGTAATTCTAAGCACTTTTTTTTTTTCATAGTTGCGTATTCTTTCGTTGAGTTTTTTTTTTTCCCGACAAAGAGGTAGAAATATCATAAATAATCGCAACTTGATACAAACCGAGTTCCTGCAAGCTGAGAACTAAACAACATTATCATACCCTTCATTTAATAAATATGTTGTTTCTTTTTATTAGTTAACCTGTGAAAAAAAAAAAAAAAAAAGACGCAAAATAATATATTTGAACGGAGACAGGTTTGCATCCAGTGAGGATAGTGTACACGTGAAAGCTCATGTGTTTGGTGTGCATGTGTTTTTGTTTGTTGTGGGTGAAACATGGATAAGGAAGAAGAAAGATAATAAATGTTCAGAAAATGGACACTTGTCTATCAAGCTAGCATCCAGTTGAATGACTCGGCAAGCTTTATAATATAAGGAGGTTGCCACAATTTCGGGGGTGAGTACAGGGAGACGCGAGTGCTGCTACTAGTCGGGAGCTAGGAAGCGATGGGCAGACCGATTAACGGCGAGATAGTGTCCGATCTAAATGAGGTTTCGGTATGTCATCCACGGTGGCGAGGCTTACATGTTTAACGGTGACGACGACAAGCTAGAGAGAAATGTATATGGAAAGTTTGTAAGTATGGAAGGAAATGGGATTGGTTCTTGATTAGTTCTACGTTATTTTTGTGGTGCTTGTGGTTTCGGATTGTTACAAACATTGAAATTACTAACAACAAAGACATTACGAAACAACAAAGCGAAAAAACTAAAGGGGGTTTGCAATCTCCTCTTGCAAGTTGCAAATCAAAAAGGTGTCCTGGTAGTGACACTCAGTACTCCTCCTCCCTATCTACATAATGACATTAAAACAGGCAGAAAAATATAGATAGCATTAAAATTGTGATTTAAAGCCCATTTAACCTCTTGATGAATTGCTTGGATTTCTGTTTGGATAGGACTATTGCTCTATGTTGATATGGAGTGTTGCGCAATGATGCTACCGTTAGGGACTCTAGCTGTGAAACCTATTCCACTTCATGAGTTTTCTTCCTTCCACGCCCCATCCACACGAAACACACATGATCTTTGGACGGTCGAAGGATTAGGGTGGCTTTTAAAATTAGAGATGGGTAATTGTTGTTTTTTTTTTTGATCGGCAAAGAAAATTTCATCTCCATAAAGGGCAAAATATGAAATTAGTACAACAGAAAAGGCCCTACACTGAGATAGTCTCGAAGGAACCAAAATCCTCCTACTTCTAGAGCTCGCAGAAACCTAAACTGCCCCTCACCTCTCATTTTTATAAGAAAAGCAATAAGTACTTGTTGGCAAGAAACCAACAAGACACCCAATGGGTCGAAGCCCAGAAATACATATTGGGACAAAGCCCAACCAAAACAAAGAAACCTATTGGGCCAAGCCCACCCCAACACGAAAACCTAATCTTCTGCCCCCGAACCACCTAGCATTCCAGATCCTCCCGCCGTGAAACACCCATCCATGGCCAAACCACACCATCCCCCCAAACCACCACCACGGCCCCCAAAACCCACCCACCATCCGCCGCCAGACCCGCCACCAACCAAAGAAAGAACCAAAGAGAGAGAGAGAAACCAGAGAGAGAGAGAGAGAGAGAGAGAGAGAGAGAGAGAGAGAGAGAGAGAGAGAGAGAGAGAGAGTTGAACCCCAAATGCCTTTTCGGACCAATGAACACTAGCCTTTTGCCATTGAAAGAACATCCATCAAAAAAGGGGTATTTGAGAATACTAAAGAATTTCGATTTTTCCAAATGGCCCAAAGCGAGCAATAAAAAAGAGGAGTTTCTAATTATCCAAGCGCGAAGAGAAAAAAACCATCCATGGCCAAAACCATTCCTTAAAAGAAACACTTCAATAGATTGTCCGAAATCCGCCATCCTAGACCATAAAACACCGATCGCCACCACCACAAAGTAAAACAAGTGAACCAAAGTTTCTTCTTGAGAATCACGTAAAGGACAAGAGAGAATGCCATTGAGACGAGACCGAGAGATCCTATTTAATAGGTAAGATTCATTTTAAGTACTTCCATATAAAGACTTTCATGCCTTTTCGGACCCAAATTCCAAACCATATTCCATTTATGAAAGAAATCCAAACAAAAGTAGTTGAGAATACTAGAGAATTGATCATTTTTCAAATGGCCCATAATGTCATGAAGGTGTGAATGGCCAAACATAATAGTCCGGTTCATTCCCCTTATGTAAATTTATGGCTAGGATTTTTGGGATGAGGAAACATGTCAGAAATCTTGATCATATCCTAGGTTGGACCAGTCAGTGTTGAGCGCTAGAGAAAAAAACCTTAAGAGAATTAGGACCAACATAAGGGAGAAAGTGACTGAGAGTCTTGTCAATTCCTGGTATCCACTTATCATGAAATAAGTTTATAAACTCACCGCCACCCACTCTCCAAGAAATATGATTTGCAAGATCTCTGCCGAAGAGGATACTTTTCCAAGCCCATGAGAAGTTAGAGTGAGGCTTTACCTTGAGGAGATTGTCCTTGGAACAATATATGGGAAGGAGAATGCGCAAAGTGAGCAACGTGGGATTATTTAGAAGGCGCCAACACTGATTAGCCAGGAGAGCCTAATTAACCAGATTCATATCCCGGATACCCAGTCCTCCCTCCCATTTGTAAGCCAAAATTTTTTTTCCAAGACAATCAGTGAATCGGCTTCCTATCTCCTATCTTCCACCATAAGTTTTTTGAAATAGCATTAAGATTAATGCAAATTGACACTGACAGCTTAAAAGTAGAGCATAGATAAAGAGGAAGTCCAGATAGAACGGATTTGACCAAAGACAATTTCATTGCTTGTGAAATTTCTGATTTCCACCCAGCTAGAGCTTTGTCAGCCTTATCTAAGATGAAGGAAAAGCATGCTTTCTTATTGGCTGTAAATTCCAAAGGAAGGCCAAATAAGGAGCCGGATCATTGCTTATGGGAACATGAAAAAAACTTCAAGCGTCTGGCGAAGTTTGAATGGGTATTGGGGCTAAAAGAGATATATGATTCTTGAGGATTCACACACTGTCCAGAGAAGTTACTAAAACCGTCTAAAGCCTTTTTTAGGTGATCACAGCTTTCAAGGGACGGTTGAAAGAAGATGAGGCAATCATCTGCAAAGAACAGATGGGAGAGAGAAACACCATCTCTGGTGAGTTTAAGACCCTTGCAGATGCCCGAAGAGTCTAGATGATTTAGAACACATGAGAGAGATTCTAAGAAAATAATAAAGAGGTATGGGGACAAAGGATCTTCCTGACGAAGGCCTCTGCGGGAAGTTTCTATCAGATGGCTTACCATTGATGAGCAAGGAGAAGGAAACCGTGGAATAGCACTAGTGGATCAAGTTGACCCATTTTTCAGAAAACCCCATTTTACAAAGAGCCATAGCTAGCTAGTTCCAATTGACTCTATCAAAAGCCTTGCTCATATCCCATTTCAGCGCTGCCATAAGTTTACTACCAGATTTGGTATGGGGCAATGAGATTGGAGAACTCACAGGCTAGTAGAGAGCTATCCGAAATCAGACGTCGTGGGACAAAAAGGCATTTTGATTGGGAGAGATGTAGGACGGGAGAATACACTTAACCCAGTTAGCCAAGGTTTTCGAAATGATCTTGTAAATCACATTCCAAAGGCTAATAAGTCTGAAGTTACTTGGAGAGGAAGGAGAAGGATCTTGGGAATAAGAGCAATATGGTGTAGTTGATCTGTCTAAGCATACGGCCTGAGTTAAGAAAAGATAGAACAACAGTTGTCGCAGAAGCTCCCACTATATCCCAATACTTTTGGAAAAAACATCCGGAGAAACCATCAGGACCTGGAGCTTTAGTAGCTCCAATTTGGAAAGTTGCCTTAGCTCCTAAAAAGGTTTGTGAAAGATGCTTGTCAAAATGCTCCCATCCTTCCCAATCTTCCATATTTGTTGAAGGGTTGTTTCAGTATAGATATTATTGAAATGATCTGAAAAAATGTTATGAACTTCCTCCTTTGAGTCAGTCCAAACACCCTGAGAGTTCATTATTCCCTTAATTCTTGATCTCTGCCTTCTGATTTTGGAGCATTTATGGAAATAAGCAGTGTTTTTATCGCCCAGAGCCATGAAGCGCGTTTTAGCTCGTTGAGTTGTGACTTGTAAATGTATCCGTTCCTTTCCTATACTCTAATGACTAATCTCATGCTTCATGGAACATGTACTACTCACTCCCTCCCAATTTCCCAGTCCACCTTTTTTATTTTGGGATGTTCCAAAACACATGTTCACTTTTGAATTTATAGAAAAAATCTTTGTACCTTTCCAAAAGAAACTAAAATTTTGGGGGGAAGGGAGGGAATACTATTTTTTTCCTTTGATCTTTTGAATTGAAACAGTCTACAGTACTAGCCAAGTTCTTAAGAGTATTAAGTATATACCGATCTCAAAAAAAAAAAAGGGGACCAAAAGAAACATTCAAATTTCGACCAATATATTTTTGCCGAAATATGTTATTATTAGGCATCTCCAAACTTATCATCTTAAACACTTGTATTATTTCCAACAAAAATGTAACATTTATTGCTTCAATTTTTTTTCCTCACATTTAAACCAATGGTTATTTTTTAAATGGCAAACTACTCAGGGTCGTTCCTGCCATTAGAGGGCCTGAGATGAACTTCAAAGTTGGGGCCCCTTTACTAACCTTTACGAGGAAACAAAATAAATGTTAAATCAATCTGAAAATAAAAAAAATGTGCTATACAACAGATAGATTAAATTACCAAAAGTACTGAAAATTATATGAACGTAAAATTATTACTTAAATATGTCTTCTTGATCATTGCATCTAACTAATGCTTTGTCAGGTCCCAAGGAGTATGGGGAAGCTGTACCAGCAGATGAAGGGGTGAGAGATATTAAGAGGGTGGATGAGGATGGGCTGGGGCATACTCTTTATTGGAGGACTCATGGCCCAAAAAATAGTAGTTAGAGTTTTGGTGGTAGGTGGGCTTTGGTAATTTAGAGGATAATGCCATGCTGTTAGGAGAAGGTTTGAGCATCTTCAATGGGTGTGTTATTTAGGGTATTAGTGATTTGTATTAAGAACTAGCAATATAAATGTGTTTTATTTGCTTCGGTAGTGTGTGCTAATTTAGGTGTGTTAGGATGTGTGTCAAGTTTAAGTGTTTAACAATGTAATTAACAAATAATAAGTGGGTCCAACTTCTTTAAAATCAAATTCAATCGATTCATGAACCAAACTTGACTCATTGGACAAGTTTACAGCTCAAAGAATGTGATTTGGCTCTGGGATATATGTTGTGGCAGAAACTAAAGGTGCATTTGGGGACTGATCACTATCTGGAATCAAGAAGTGATGAAACTAGAAGAAGTCATCATCAAGAAGATTTTTATCTCAATTAGAGGTCCTTATAGGTACTTATGATAACAATTTCAATTGTATTACCCTCAATATTTATGCCCTAGAAGTTGTTGTAGATAGAATGTTACTATGGGAGGAGAACCTAGAACTCAAAAAGCAGATTTGATTCCTTGGTTATTGGGGGAGGACCTTAATGAAATAAAATCGATTGGGGAAAGACTATGAAATTCAGGGATGGACATGGGAGAAGGCGAATTCTTGACCGGGTTCTCATTGCGAATGAGATTATTGACTGTTGGAAGAGGGGATCATCAAGGCCTTCTTGTTTAATGTGGTAGCGGAGGGTCTTAACATCATGTATGAAAGTTCTAGGAAGTTGGAATTCACAAAGGGGAACATAGACAATGTTTGTTGGATGGTATAGAGTGGGTAAAGGGAGGGAAGAAATTTGGAGGCTTGGGGGCCAAGAAGCTGTTGTACAAAAATTCTGCTGTACTACGTAAATGGTGGTGGGGATTTGACAATGAAAAAACTCATTGAGCAAAGGTTGTCACTGAGAAATATGGGTGTGGTCCAAACAGTGGGCTACCTTTTTTTTTTTTTTTTTTTGGATAAACAACAGTGGGCTACCTCCGCAATCACTCGTACAAAACGAAATCCAGAATCTGGAAAGAAGTTTGTTCTATTGGGAAAGGTAGCTCTGATATGTGTCCCTTAAGAGTGGAAATAATCACTTGGAAAGATATGCAAGACGGAATGGCTGTTGACAGTGACTTATTCACAAGAAACGTTATTGTAGGGTGAATCTGGTAGAAACCAGAAACATGAACCTCAAAATAGATGGCAGGAATTTTGGCATTATAAACAAGCACATATACAAAGGAAAACACAGAAATACAGAACCCATATGTTGTTATAGAGACGTCCTGAAGCTGTTTGCGTATGTATATAAGCATGAAAATCATCTTTCTCCTCTTTGTTCAGGTGTTAACCCGCGGCCTTTCCCACAAGTTGGACAACTCCTTAATCCAAACCCTTGGCAATCATAGCATCTACAACAATTCATTGACAAACAGAGACCGATCAGACTGAAAAACAAAAAACCCAATGCCCTTTTTTTTACGCGACAATAAATAAATTGAGCTTACTTCCAACGTTCAAAGATGTTCCCGTTCTTTTTATTCTTTCCTGTACCCTGAATCAACATGTTCAACTCAGAAATTAGACAAATCAACATTCTAGTTAGTTTCTCATGTATTTAGTTTCTTGTCTCTGTTGTACTACTAGTAGTACATGCTTATATAAATTTCAGTGGAATTTGAGTGAGAAAAGAGTTATGATTGACAACCTTACATCCAGCACAATCTACTGCACCTTGGCCTCCACATGTTTGGCACTTTTTTAGTATCTACACAAAACATTTACACCTTTAGGATAAGTACAGAAAACACAGACAGATGGAGATATGGTTCATCCACATACAGAAAACACAAACATATTGAACTCCTTTTGAGGAACTTCCTTTGGTCAGGTTCTACCAAGTATCACCCTCTCACATGGTTGATTGGGAAGCTCTTTGCTGTCCAAAAAATTAGGGTGGTCTGGCATTAAGAGAATTGCAGATTGGAATAATGCTGCATTGGCAAGGCATCTTTGGGCCATATGCTCTCATCAGAATTCTTTATGGGTCGATGCCTTTAGTCAATGAACATGAGAACATCCCTCCTCTTGCTCATGGACTTGGAGAAAGTTAGGCCCCTTATTAAATACATCATTCGTGATATGTGTCTTCCACCTATTTTTGGCGAGTAATACTAGAGGTACTAACTAATGTACAAATTATTATACTAAATATGCATGTGGCACTCTCTTAGTGGATGAGTCTATCCATGTATTCACTAATGCATTAATGTGGACATGCCATGTGTAAATTTAATGTAATAGTTGGTATACTAGTTAGTACCTCTAGCATTCCTCATTTTTGGCATGATAATTGGCACCCAGCTCGGCCTCTGCTTGATTACTTGGGTCATCACTTTCAGTCGGTCTCTGGTATTCCTATGACAGCTGAAGTCTCATGCATTGTATATATATGATGACATTTGGACTTGGCCTTTTCTCTCTCCTGTCCTCATTTTTTGCCTCATCCGAATGCTCCTGATTCAGTAGGTTGGGCTGGTTCTCTTTCAATCCAAGTATAAGGCCTCTCATGCTTGGAATGTGTTTATGACTCATTATCCTCTAGTCTCCTGGAACAAGATTGTTTGGTTCTCAAAAAATATTCCATAGTTTTATATTGTGGCTGTTGTTAGAGGTAGCTTAAGAGCCAAGGATAAACGTCACAAATGGATGGTCAATTGGTCATTGCTTACTTTTTTTGGGTAAATTGTCATTGCTTACTCTACTTGTTCTTTATGTGAATACTTTCCTGAAATTCTGGACCACCTTCTCTTTGAGTGTCCCTTCTCCAGTGAGGCGTGGGCTGCCATTGTTGATCTCTTCTGCATTCCCCTTTGTTGTGTCCTTTGGTCAGAAGGTTTCCCTAATCTACCAAAGACTTGCCTTCGCTAGTATATTTTGTTTGGCAAGAGAGGAATTGTAGAATCTATAGTGGCATTCATAGGCCTTCCTCAGCTAGTACTGGGATTTGAAGTAAGGGTCAACCTTGCCAAAGCAGGAATATTAAACTTAGGTTAAGTTTCCCGTTCGCTAAAAGCTTCACTTTTAGCATCCTGATTCTCATTTGCTAAAAGCAGGAAGGTGATTTTAGCACCTTGCTTTTAGCAAAAGGAGCATATGAGAGAAAATTGGCTTTTAGCAACTTAGCATCTAGCTAATGGGAAACAAATTAACTTTTAGCAACTTAGCTTTTAGCAATTGGTGCTTAAAACGGGAAACTCGAACGAACTTCTCTCATCTTCTCAGCTCTGCCAAAATTGGCGAATTTCTCTCGAGGCTATTTCTATTGTATATGCTTTTAGTATCTCATTTTTGGTTTATCTAGTGTATAGGCTCATGCCATAACTTTTTTTGTACCTCCCGAAGATTCTTTCTTTGGTTTCTAATAAAATGGTTAATTACCAAAAAAAAAAAAAAAGGTCTAAAGACTCTGCACAATCAAACGTAGCTTTCACAAATCTTGTTACTACTATAATGACCCATGCTCTTAGAACATTGCCAAATAGCATAAGATTTAGTAACCATGTGCTGCACTTCAGCTATGTCTCGACGATCGTGATTTCGGATATCAATAAGAATTTGATTTGCAGAAATCAAACACTTGATAATCTACCATTCCAAATGTCGGAATGAGAATACGGTATCATATTCGTAGTTCCCACGAGATTCCTATTGTCTAAACAACTGAAGCCTCACACTCTACGTTTGTATTTGTGTAAGAGAGATGACATGACGATGATGAGGCAATCAAAACACCAAAAACAGAAGATATATACGTACCGAGTCAAGTGAGAAACCACCGGATTTCGCAGCAAAAGGCCTGAACAATGGGCTCTTCTTCCGATCATATTTCTGCTGTTGGTTTTCACCACCTGTATTACACAGATTGAACGGAGAATTATCAACTGCTGGTGCTCTGAATCCTTGCGGCAAAGTAGCCGTCCTCCAACTGCAACAACTAACAGCCTTGGCCATTTCTGTTTCCCAACAAATTTTTACTATTTAATTTCTCCTACACATATTTAACATTGACTATGAATATATCCAGTGGAGACGTCCTGAAAAATGAAGCAGATGGAAGGACGGATGGATGGATAGATAATGATTGACAAAAGAAAAGTGGATAATGAATTAATTCCACCCACACAGTATCCGGTGTTTGGGATTTTTCTACCATACCCCCTAGTGATTTTGTGGCACCATGCTCCCACTAAATATGGACATTAAAACCACGTTCAAAAAGTTAGGTAGATTTGCTAAAATCAAGATGGTTGTGGCTACTTACCATAAAAACTAAATTTACTTATCACGATATATGGCTATGCTTACTACGATGTAGAGCTAAACTTGCTACATTTTATGACCACAAATTTTGTAAGTGATTTTAATTTAACAGCTTAGATTTACCTGAGTCTCAAACTAAAAGTCTATATTCTGAGGCAGCAAGCCCCCAAATCACTCAAGAACATGGTAGAAAACATTTGTTTTCTTCGCTCACTGTTAGTATTCTTACTCTTGAGCAAAACTTATTTTATACGATTTTTTATGAATAAATTTGATAAAAATGTAAATTAAAAGGATTTGCTAAAGAATAGGATGTAACTAAAACTCTGGGTTTAGAAATGCCAAAAATAAAATGTTTCTCCAAAAAAAATTCTGAAATCAAATTTGTATCATATTATGAATTATTTTAAATATTGGAATGAAATTTCTTTAGGTATTAAGTTAGAAAGAATTGAATTCTTGATAATTAAAGTCTAATTGTAAGATTGCGGGCATTCAAACGTAGCCCAAAAGTGATTTGCTTTTGTTCTATACATTGGAACCAACGGGTCGTTTGGATGACGTATTAGTTTGGGAAGGATTAAATAGTAATGAGGGATAAAATAGTCAGAGGGATTAAATAAGAAGGGTGGCCCCACATTGATGTGACAGTTAAGAATGGAGGATTAAATAGCCCATGGTTTGGATGAGGGATTAAAAAGGGTACATGATGTAAAAATCAGTCTAATGACTATTTTACCCTTGTGAAATGCCCATATTAGATTATACATTTAAATAATTATATAAATGTAAAAATTAATTATTTTGTTATATTTGTCAACAATTAAGCTATAATACTTCATTTTAATATATTTTTCTATATAAATTAAGAATATTAAATATTAAAAGCATATATATATTTTCTAATAAACGAAAAATAGTTTTTTTAGTTATTAGTTATTAATATTTTTTTAACCACAGGGCTTGAGGGATATGCCTAATTAAATGTAGGGGGCATGAAGTGTAATTTTTACCCTCATTGAAAACCCATCAGGAGAGTGAGAGCCGTCTCTCTCTTTATCTTCTTCTTTTTCTTCCTCCTGTGTGCTCTCTGCAACTCAAACCCCACGAAACCCTCACAACTGGTCCGACGGCGGATGTCCCACGAAGACGACGGCGATTGTCCGGCGATTACCGGCCAAATCCCTCACCCAGGTATTTTTTTTGTTTTTTTTTTCCCCTGATTGTATGTATTTTTTAAAATTCCTAGATCTAATTTTTTTCCCATATCTGTTGCCAAAACAGAGAAGAAGAAGAAGGGTACCCACGTAATTCTCCTTCCCTCATCCCCCATGACTAAACACAAACACCCCCTCCCCCTCCTTGTATTTAGTCCGGGTTCTCCCCGATTATTTAGCCGGCGGCTATTTAGTCGGGGTGAATTTTTTGTTCCTAAACCATGGGCTAAATGTCCCATCACCTCCTCATCTGGCCAGATTGTTTCATCCTCCTTCCTTATGCTGCATCCAAACGAGCTCCAAGGGCTATAGATATGCATGAATCTACCGCCCCGTTTGGCGACCAGAGATTATTTTGGGTGGATTTGTAATGAGGATGGATTTGAAGGTGGATTTGTAATGAGGGTGGACCCACCTCATAAGAAGGGTGGATTTGTTAGTGAGGTGTTTGGATGATATTTTGAGAAGGGAGATTTGGAGAGTGGATAAGAGGACAAATGACTTAATTGCCCCCAATTCATTAATTTAATTGACAATATAGTGTAATTTCATTATAACTAAAATAAATACATAATACTTAGAATAAATACACAATAATTACATAAATATATTAAAAGTGTATTACATATTTATAAAATTATAATTATGAAAAAAAATTCAAAAACAAAATCAGTTAAATTTTATAAAATTAAATTAAAAAATTCAAAAAATTTGTATTATAAAGTTAAATTTTTCAAATTAAGTAGTGTATTATAAATATGTATTAAATGTGTAGTATTACAAAATTAGGAGGTCTTAAATGTTATATATAAAATATTAAGGGGTAAATGTTCCGTATTCAAAAATTTTTTTAACGAGGTCTTAAATGTTATATATAATGTGTTGAAGGTGTTTTCAAGGGTTCCACGCGGAAAATCTTCAAAAAAAAATACAAGAATGGCTTGATCATTGACCCTCGATCGCAAAAATATCGAAAAATATATATTTACATTTTTATATATATATAAAACCGCTGATCAAGCCCTTCCCGTGATATTTTTTTGTTTTGAAGATTTTAACGATGGACCCTTGAAAACACCTTCACGCAACTTCATTGGACGGGGCTTGATCGGATTTTCCAAAAAATTTGCAACACAAAAACCCCATTTTTTCCTTAAATCCGGAGTGTGGATAAGAAGTTTGAACACATTGAGCTATATATATATCATCTTCCTCCCCATTTCGATCAGATCAAAGTAGAGAGACCACCCATTTTGGATCAAAGTGAGAGACCACCCATTTTGGATCAGGCCGACGGGCTCCTCCTCCTCCGACCTCACGTCTCCATTGGCAAGTTGCCACCACCTCCGACGACGATTTTTCCCCTATCAGGCCAAATTTTTTTTTAGATCTAAACCCATGGTTGCTCCGACGACAATGGTATTCTCTCCGGTAAAGAAGATGGGTGCTCCGACGATGGTAATTAGTAATTACTCTTGTTTCAGTATTTTTTTTTTCTTTTCAAAACCCTCCAAATCACCCGGATTTGGAGGGGTAAAATAGGTAGAAAACCCCCCAATCCACCCTTGTTAGCCAACGACAGGGCCAGGACTGTCGTTGGCAAATCCGGGTGAAGCCGGATTTGCACTCCAAACAGTGAAAATAGTCCGGGTGGAGTTGGGGACGAAATTTGTGCACCAAACGTCGGCTGGAGGTGGGCCCTGGATTACAAATCCTGGGTTGAACCAAATCCGGGTGCAAATCCGGTCGCCAAACAGGGCGTACAGATGTCAATCCCTATATCTATTCTTTGTCCTCCTTTTGGCATGTCCAACTAATTAAACAAGGCTAATTCTGTAATCAGCCGAAAGGGCTGACAGTAGTGTAGGACATGGGCTCATTTCTGACACGAACTTACAAAAGATTCAGTGACTGCCTCAAAAGTTGTATTGAAACAATAAACGTTAGATGAAATGACCAAAATGTCCCTATATCACTTTTCCCCAGTTTGGGTCAGTGGATGGGACCTTTGACACCGGAGAAGCCATCGCCGGATGTAGCTAACCGGCGGACATCACCGAGAAAGCCCTCGCCAACCCCCAGTTTCTCTTCCCTACTCCTTGTGCGTGATTTTTTTTCTTTTCTCTGAGCCAATCCTCTCTCTAAAAGAACAACCCATCTAGTATCCTACCTAAAGAAAGAAAAAAGGGGGGGGAACAAAATTAAGGCAATTATAATTAATCATACCAGTTCAAAGAAAAACGTTAGGTGCGAAAATAATTTCAATTGTTTCTTAATAAAATCCCCCAACCTATTTTAAGGCAAATTTACAGAATTAACTAGACTAGTTCGCACAAAATTGAGAGGCCCGAAAATAATTTCAATTACTTCCGAATAAAAACCCAATCTAGCTTCTAGATTTGATTCAGAAGGAGGCTTGAATTTAGAAATCAATTAAACCAAATCAACTCACTGGAGTGGAAAATATTTGACCTCCTCATCATCTATGTGCAATGAAGAACATTTAGAGTCATATCCATTTCACATGATCCACAGCAACGATTTATAAAATTGCTTCGAGATCTGAGTTGGATTTGGAGATGAGCCCTAGATCAGGCCCGTATCTATCTTGCATTAGATCACCCAGAAGCAGGGTTCCATGAAAACGACAAGGAAAGTAACTGAAGGGGGACAATGAATGGTTTTCAGAGAGACGATCGGCGGTAATGGGTTGGGAGTGGAATATACAATAAAGAATTGTTATAGGGTCCATTATAGCTTTTTGTAACACCTCTAGTCCACCTAATGTTTTCATAACATCTCTAATCCACCAAACCACTTTTTTTATTCTCTTAGGTCCATTCTATTTTTTTACTAGACAAATGTACCCTTACATTAAATTTAATACATAATATACATTTACCGGAAAAGTCGCCGGCGCCGGAAAGTTTGCCGGAAAAGTCGCCGGGAAATTGGACTTCACCGGAAAAGTTCGTCGGAAACTCCTATCGGCGCCGGAAAATTGGACTTCGCCGGAAAATTGACCGGCGCAGATGTGGTTATCTGAACTATGTCATTTTTTTTAAAAACCTACTTAGGATCAGATGTGGTTATCTTGACTCGCAAGAGGTGGTTATCTGTACTCATAAGATGTGGTTATCTGGGCATATTTTTGTTTAAAAAACTTACTTGGGATCAAGTCCTCAACCACCCAAGCACTACAAGGTAGCAGCACAAACCCTCTGCTTTTAACATAAAAATTTTACTGAAAATTGAATAAAACAAAAAAATCACTTTTTCAAAATGGAGGTGGTTATCTAAACTCATAAGAGGTGGTTATCTGAACTCATAAGAGGTGGTTATCTAAACTAATAAAACAGAGTACATTCATCACAAACTCATCCAAACAACAGAAAAATGTAGAATCGCAATATTAAGTAGTAATAGAAAGCAAAGAAGTAGATATAGATCTAGAATTCCAATCAAATCCAGACTAAGAACACCATTTGAAAAGGCTGTGGCCTCTAGTTTTGCTATCAAACATCATTTGCGTGTAATGTCCAAGGGAAAGGACCATGGCCCCACTTTTGACCAGATTTTTTACATCATTTGCAAGGCACACTGCCATTTGTGATGAGTACAGCTGTACTCACGTCCCTTTTTCTAAATGCAAGTGTAGCTAGTAAAATCTGTTGTTACCCATGTGCTTCTTGACCCCACCAGTTTCTTCTCTCATTTCTTTCTTCTCTCTATTTCTCTTTCCTTCCCCATCTTCTCCGATGACCACATCTGCCTTTCTTCTCTCTCTCTCTCTAACAATGGCAGTCCCGAAATCTGACACAGGATCTTCTGAATCGCCGGAGCTACGGTTCACTTTAGCAACCCCGACATCGGCCGAAGCTTTTTCGACGAGATCTGAAGGAATCTCTTACGGAAACCGAAAAATTGATGGAGCCGTTGATCACCGGAGGGTAGGTAGAAATAATAATGACGCCATGATTTCTCTCTCAAACACACACACACACACACACAGATCTGAACAGTTTTTCACTCGAACAGAGATCGTCCGTCGCCGAAGTTGCAGAAAATGGTCAGACCACTTGATTTTCGCCAGAGACGACGACGACGTGGTTAGGTCACGATTTGATCGTTTCTGTCGGAGTTTAAGGTGGTGGTGTTCGCCAGAGGTTCGCCGATTTCACGACGGAGAGAGGAGGCCAAAGTGACGATGGAGAGAGAGAGAGTGAGAAGAATGATGTTCACGGCTCAAGATTTGATTTATATAGGCAGGGGTACTTTGTGTCTTTTGGATGCCCGTGTGGACTGTATATGTTAGGGATCTATGGAGTGGACCCAAGACCTTAGCAAATTGCTATAGTGGACTAGAGAACAACTCTCCCAATATACAAAGATGACCGGAGAGAAGTAGAAGAGATAGTAAAGGTGGAGAGAGAAAGATGTGACTAAAATTTTGTTTAGCTTTTGAGGGTAATACTGTCTTTCTAGACCACCTTGAAATTCGGTGTAAAAGATGTCAGAGTTGAAGACACGTGCCCGCACCTAAATTTTAGAGCTTATTTTAATTTTTAGTAATTGTCCGCCCATTGGGCGTATTATAGAAAGATCCATTAAACAATCAGTAAAACAACGGGGACACATGGGTGTGCATAGACAGTGCACATATGGGTCTCGGGGACCCACTTTTGGGTCCCACACGGCCGATCTGAGCTGTTCATTCATCTCAAAATTTTGAACGAAATGGGGTGATTTTGGATCCAGCACTTAGGGATGTCCGATCGACTTGATCTCCGCGGGGGCCCCTCGGATTTGATTTTGAGATGAATGAACGGCTCGGATCGGCCGTGTGGGACCCAAAAGTGGATCCCCAAGACCCATCTGTGCACCGTCTGTGCACACCCATCGGTATGGGTAGAAGGGTTCTTAACCAATAAGAGTAAACATCTGCAAGTAGACAAAACACCATTTTGCAGATACTACCATCACACTGCAGATTTCCCAAGACATCATTACATGAAAAATTATTTGGATGAACCGAAACAAAACGAAATCTTCACAAATTGCACATCTTCAAAACTGAGATTTAAAGTTAGTAAGAAAAAGGAAACATTTCATTGATGTGGAGCAGGGGCATCTGAGATTTAAAGTTAGTCAGAAAAAGGAAACGTTTCACTAAGGTTGGTGTGGAGTAGGGGCATCTGAGATTTAAAGTTAGTCAGAAAAAGGAAACATTTCATTGATCTCTGCCATTGTTTTTAGACAATTAAGTAGATAACTTTCCACAGAAGAAGAAAGGCGGAACACCATGCAATCTTATTATGTCTTGAGGAAAACAAAAATAAGGGCAGCCTTGTGCAGACAATTCACAAAACTCACTAAATCTCGATGTCAATAACCATGTGCTCTACTTGTTGGGAAACGAATCCCAGAACCCAGTAATTATGCGTACAGATTAAACAATAAAAATAAACACAAACCCTACAAGGCGGAATTAGGGTTTACCTCTCATCCGTAGACACGAACGCTGGTTGATTTGTTTATTTTAGAACTTGACAGACCTAATTACTGTATGCAACAAGCTTTGCTCGACAGTACCTCATGATCTTCTGCCATATTCCCTTATATCTCGATCATGTAGCCAAGTGTGGACTTCTACATGATCTCTTTGTTCTCTCTCATTCAGCCTCTATTCTAATTTTCTGAATGACTGTCTTATGACCTAGAGAACATAACGATATATTTATAGGGCTAGAGCAGGGACCTGAGGAGAAATAAATCTGGGCTCCTTGTGTAAATAAGAAAACCTAATCCCACCTGGATTCTATTCTTATTTCACAAATTATAATTCACACCACTAAAGAATTATAATTGCACTCCCATCTTTATCTCGATTATATTTCGAGCTCCACGTTATTAAATACTTATTAATCTCCCCACGTTAAGATTACAGATACCCATTGATTAAATGTCGATTACTAACAATCTCCCACTAATCAACATCTTATAAAACACCTTGAGACTAACCATTTAACTCATTCGATATGTCGGATACAAATATCGACCTGCAGGGTTTGACATAACCGAAACTTATAAGTTTACTCAAGGGGGTATCATCAATCTCTAACGAGACTTGGATTCTATCAATAATTAATATCCATATATTTCATGCATATAATGTTGTGACCCAACTCACCAAGACTATTGACCGTAAAAAAGATCTCACTTTATAATGAATCAAAGTCAACAACATTAAATGTATATATGTATTAATTATATCCGGATTAAGAGCATAAGTATTCTTAATAACTATAAGGTTCTAATTGTCTTAAAATGTCAGTACTAAGACAATTACCTTAAAGCGGTCATGTTCAATACACACAAAATGTACTAGCACAATGAGTCGGAACTAGAACCGTTCCCTGTAGTCAAGACAAACCTACTAAAACATTGTACTACAATCCCCTCCGATGGTGTGTCAAATTCCATCTAAGATTGTGAACCAAAACTTATATTCCACAAGAACCGATGATCCAATCTTCTGTGTGTAAGCCGTACTCTACACACTGGATCATCTACTATGTAGAATAAAAGACACATGCACAACATACAATTATATCATGCAAACATTGCCCATAATAGATTCTCATAAAAAAAAGGGATAAAACTGATTAATAATTAACTAATTAAATATTAATCCATAACATAAAAGCATGACTTTTAGTATAAGTTTCTAACAATCTCCCACTTAGACTCAAAACCATGCTGCCATGCATCTCACTTCCATTCCCTTTATGTGACTATCTATCAAAATCTTGGCATGTAAGCCATTCGTAAAAGGATCTGCTAGGTTGTTTGCCGATGCAATCTTGGTCACAGCTACATCACCTTTCTATACGATCGCTCGAATCAGGTGATACTTACACTCGATGTGTTTTCCCTTCTTATGAATCTTTGGCTCCTTCGAGTTAGCAACTGCACTACTATTGTCACAATAGATTGAAATTGCTGACTGTATCGAAAGTACCACTTCTAGATCCATCAAAAAGTTCTTGAGCCAAACGGCTTCTTGGCTATTTCAAAAACTGCCACATACTCAGCCTCTATGGTGGAATCTACAATACACGATCACTAGATACTCCACCAACTCATGGCTCTACCTCCTAGGGAAAACACATATCTCGATGTTGACTATCTGGGACTCTTATATAACATAAAGTCTTAATCTGCGTACCCACAAGGCACTAGATTGTCTGACTGGTACACCAACGTATAATCATTAGTTCTTTTCAGATACTTGAGTATACATTTTATATCAGTCCAATCTTCTTGTCCAGGGTTAGACTGAAATCTGCTAACCATGCCGACAGCAAAGCAAATATCAAGTCTAGTTCACAGCATAGCATACATGAGGCTTCCTATTGCTAAAGCATTAGGAACTCCCTTCATTTTCTCCATCTCCTCAGATGTCTTAAGACATTCATCCTTGGATAGATTGACTCATTGTACATGATCTCTTTCTTGGAATTCATGCTAAAATGGGCAAGGATCGCATTATAGGAAGCTTGAGAAGCCCAACATCCTTTGCTTGATCTCTTTAATTGTGACCGGCTACTCCTAAATCCTTCATATCGAATGATTGTGTCCTTTCGCTTATAGTGAAAACATGATCTTCTGCCATATTCACTTATATCTCGATCATGTAGCCAAGTGTGGACTTCTACATGATCTCTTTGTTCTCTCTCATTCAGCCTCTATTCTAATTTTCTGAATGATTGTCTTATGACCTAGAGAACATAACGATATATTTATAGGGCTAGAGCAGGGACCTGAGGAGAAATAAATCTGGGCTCCTTGTGTAAATAAGAAAACCTAATCCCACTTGGATTTTATTCTTATTTCACAAATTAAAATTCACACCACTAAAGAATTATAATTGCACTCCCATCTTTATCTCGATTATATTTCGAGCTCCACGTTATTAAATACTTATTAATCTCCCCACGTTAAGATTACAGATACCCATTGATTAAATGTCGATTACTAACACTACTTTTGCCTGAGGAATGGAAATCAAACCACCATCATTTTTAATCCTCATTGGAGACATGGGATGCATAGTCATAGACATGTGTGCATGTGCGTGCGCGTGTGGGTGCAGTTTATAAGAAAGACCCAAATAGTTCAGCGAAGAAGACACAATACATGAAGAAGGCACAAAATAAAGGCTCACAAATGAGCTTCCAAGACCAAGCTATTAGCTGGGCTTCCATGAAGTCCAAAATGTGTCATCTGCAATTCACTCGGCACCATTATTAAAGAGATATCAGGTAGTCCAGCTCTTTGTGTATTCTGGATATTGATGTGAAGGTAGCTAAAGATCTAGCACAAGAGGAAGAGATGCATCTCATCAAATGAAAGAAGATTCCGGAAAAGTGAAGATGTTGCGATGAAAAACAAACATGGAAGTCTAAAGCACAACAATTTGCACACCTTTATGCCGTTCAAAAAAAAATTTGCACACCTTTATGCAAAACATGCCAATCTGGCTTGGTTTCCTTGGTATATGCCTATTTGGGTAGATTGATATCTTTCAATTCCCAAGAAGCTGGCGAATTAACATGTTGTGATTGTAAGATCTAAACAAAGATAAAATTCTATTGTTTCAAGAATGTTTTGATTTCTTAACTCCAAAATAAAACAACAAGAGGATGAGAAAGTGATGAAGGTGCTGCTTCATTACCTTGTAGAAAATTAAAGGGGGTGAAAGGATAAGTTTGGAGAAGGTTAACGCTATACATATTAAATTTATCACGTATGCAATTGAAAGAGTAACACTTTGGTGAACATATCTAAATACCCACAAGTTAAATTTGTGTGCTAAAAAATGCAATGCTCTTGGTACCCAGACTGCGGTTTACAAGATTTGGTCCTTCCAGCGTTGTTATTTCAAACACATCCCCAAACTATAATATCAAAACCACCCATATTGCGTCATTCTTGATATACTCCTTTGCATTGGAACTTCAGTATGGAAATAATTTCTCTCAGTAAAATTGATCCTTGTTTTTTAAAAGAACTGGTTAACATAACACCTTCATATTTTGTATTTGGTGAATGGAATTTTCTTAGAAACCAAAACTCTCGTTTTCTTTTTCTGCTATGTAATAACTGAGCTCCCATACTAGTTTAAGTAGTACAAATCCATCTTCAAAACTACATTAATGACACTTTATCGTATGCAAAAGAGGTAACAGAATGAATCTTTAGTTCTCCGAGACACTGTTCTCACCATCCATTTAAAATTCAAAAAATCAAATGTTCTTATTTGAGTATTTCTCAATCATTTTCCCTTTTTCTTTTCATACAGGATAAAACAAAGGACCAAAGGACCATGGTCCCTGTCCATTTTTTCTTCACCATTGCCGCGTTTTTCTCACCACTATTGTCTATGGTTCTACTTGACTTCAGAGGTCATGAGGTATGGCCCCTCTTCAACATTGAATTGCAAGCGTATTCTAAAACATCTCAATCTGTTTTCCGCAAATAAATGTCTATTTTCTTTTTGACAAACATCGTTGCACTGCAAAAAGCCATAGGCTACCCTTCAAGCTTTCTAACTCCATGTAAATAAGCCCCTAGCGCTGGTGTTTTGGGGACGATTCAACTTTAACGATTAGATTCACAACTGTCCAAGCAACAAAAATGAACAATGAATGTGTACTATAACACTCTGTAAGGGAGGTTCTTGCTTGGTCAATATTCAAGGAAGAATATATGAGCTGGAGAGATAAGAATAGTCAACAATAAACAATATAAGGGGAATGAAGTGATCTAGAAGAGGGGTGAAGAACAGAGCAGGTGTGCACAAAAAGACCAAATATGTGAATGCCCACTTTCTCTCTCTAGGATTACACACTCTGTCAAGAATCACCTTTGGGAATTGTGAAAGGTAATATCTCATATTTACAAGCACCTTGGACCAATGATAAGGTGTCAGGCTATCGTCCTATAATATGAGGACATGTGTCCTTTCCATACAACCTGGGCGCGCGGGTGACGTCACCTACCACGCAGCTGACCCACGCGGTGGCGCGCTATTCCAGCCCTTCCGCAGCGCAACCTCTTGCTCTTTTATAGCCACCAAACCACTAGATCTCCCTTCATTCCCATTTAGGAAGGGTCATAACCTGTTTAGTCGCGCCCATACCGCGGCCAAGCCTCTAGGGGCCCCTCGGGTCCTACCTTTAGATCGGAGCAGGTATAATTACTTGGGCAAGAAATAGACTACCTTTCTCGCGTTCTCGCCCATCTATATAGACCGCACAAGTCGTATGACTCATGGGCTTTTCTCCTTATATGGATGGCCCATGGTCAACTAAATGCTTTCCCTCATTAGGCTTCATCCGCGCGCTAGTGAGGCGCCCAACGATAGATAGTGCCGCGCTAGTGGCCGTTGCGCGATAAGTGCTGCGAGGCATGTCCACGTGTCGCGAGATGGATGGTGCCACGTGTATGACACCTGTCATCATCTTATTGGTCAGTCAACTCTGACTTTAGTCAACAAAGGTCCACGCGTTGACCTTTCCTACACACTCCACATAGCCCAGAGATAAATGTAATCTCTAAAATCTTCCACAACACATCCTCGTTGTGTTGACATGGGTGCTTTCATGAATGACAGTATCATGTAACATATGCTCATTCCGTACCTGCTACGCCTAAAGCTGGGATTTCAAAATCCAAAAATCTATTTTGTCTTCATGTTGTCACCATTTCCTCTCTATTTTTCCACTTAATTATATTAAAGGATTGCAGTTATTTGGACTGTAGTCATTTTGATAAGTACAAAGTGTACAGGAATAAGATCCAAGTATGAGATTGACCTCGCGCTTCCTCGCCGAAATCCTAATTTTGCAAGACAAACAAAGGGTTAGAGCACCTTTACCTCTCGTTGGCAAAGGCCCTCCGATGCTTAAGTTAGTATGGGATCACTAATTAAGACAAAGACAATGCGTATAACTAAGTTTTACAGTGTACCTTTCTTCATGGGTATGATGTTATATTTATAGGTGTGAGTTACCTGTTGATCAAGGCTTCTTGTAGCCCTCGTTTCCTTATTGAATTAAGAAACCTTTACTAATAGGACTTTTCCTATTAGGTGTAATGATTCTGTACGTACAAAATCTCTTCTTGTAATAGAATCCCTTACCATATAGGTCTCTTTCCTATATGGTCGTGCAAGTGGGTCTACATTAGGATTCTCCTTAATGCATTCCTAACTATATAAGGAATACCCAAATTAATCCCTTATATCCTGAGCTTTCCTCTTATCACGTAAAAAATCCATCCAAGTCTTTCCAGAATGTGTCACCGCCTCATTCTATTGGGGTGGTCTTGGTTGTCAGCTTGGCATTGTCCCTATGAGACCTATTCTTCATATGCTGGGCTATTCTATGCTAAGTATTCATGGTCAGGCTTGCTCGGCATAGGGTCATAGGACCCTACCGAGCTAGATACCCTCTCATGGTACCCATGTCGAGCACGTGATCTGGTCGTCCTGTGTATTTTCTACAAGGGAGTGGGTTTTACCCTCTCCAATTGCTCCCAAGCTCTGTTCACCATTGCTAGTCGTCAATGATGTGTAGAACTTATTGTTCGTCCTGAATTTTTCCAGGCAAGCAACCAATCACCATCATCCTAGCATTTCCTTCCATCACGTGGGAGGCAAAATCACCCTTGCATTTAATGCGAAATGACCCGTTTGTGCTTCAGATAAGCCCAAAGGACGTTTTTTGCTGACGCTGCTCGTACGTCACGCCCTACTTTATGGGGTTTTGAAATGGGATAATGATTCCTCCCTTTCAACTTCCAAAATTCCTCTTTTCTTTCTTAGTTCCTTCACTTTTTCACTATACCTTCCAGACAAAGAAAAGAGAGAGAAGAAAAACCCTCCTCCATATCCGGCGCTTCAGAGCTTAATTGCCGGTTAAAATTCTCGCCTTCTTCCTCCATTTTTGCTAAAAAAACGTTTAGTCAATCCGATCATCATGTAAGCACTTACCTCCTCCTTAGATCATCATTTCCGAGTTTTTGTAAGTTTTCCTTGTCCTTCGTCCCCTAATGTACTCTCTTGGGTTTCATATGGGTAAACTTAGAAAACTCTTTAGTAATTCCCAGAAAGTGCAAGAGTTACATCAAAAGTATGAAATTTCTGACGACGTCCAACTTCGATTGAATGGCCCAGATAACCTTGGGGAGTATGGGCAAACCAGAGAAAAAAAAATCCATATCCCTCTACTGTTTATTGTGGAGGATGGTCTTTTGCCCTAATTTTGACTCCTCGATTCCCTCTCCACCTTCTTCATCATGAGGTGTGTAATAGATGTTCCCTCAACCCAATGCAACTTTTGCCTAATTTTGTTGGGGTAGTGATGGATGTGTTGGCCCTAAACCGCCTTCTAAACCCGGAAACCTTGAATGGTGCAAACATCAGATATCCACTACTTGTATAGCGTAGTAGCCCTTCTTCGGCGAGAACATGAACTACCCAATGCAACTCAAAACGAGAGATAACGGTAGTAAACTTATCACCGGCTCCCTAACTCGTCTAAAGGAGAGGGTGATGATTACTAAAGGAGAGGGTAGAATTAGGGAACCTTGGGATGATGGGAAACACTATCACCGGCCTCCCCGCCCTAAAGGAGGGCGACACTGGATGGCACTATGGGTTGATTTTGACAACTATGGGCCTCCCGGCCCTAACGTCATTAATTTTCTTTATTCTTGTTTTTTGTTTAGTGAATTTCGTTCTTTTTGAATTATTTGATCCACTGTTCTTACCGCAATTTTTATTTCCTTGCTTGTAGTGAGCAATCTAAACGAAAATGCTCACATAGATCATGCCAGGCTTCATCACCGAGACATCGCATGGGCCTTAGCATTTGACGGGTTCGACCCCACTCCCGTTGGGTTAGGCTGTGCTGCGCATATTTTGATCGGATACACCCCTTCGTACTGGGGAGGTGTGAGGAAGTCCACCATGCAAGCCAGTGCCAGGGTAATCTCCTTATTCTTCTCCGGTTGGCCTATGTATCTTTCTCTGGCTTACGCTATTTGCATTTTGTGCAGATTATGCAGAAAGTCTCTGTTGGCTTTGAGCAAGCTAAGGAGTCTGAAAAAAGATATGAAGAAGGAGATCGCCTCTCTGCAAAAGAATCTTGAAAAGGCCGAGCGAGATAATGCCTATCATGCATTGTGCTGGTGTGTGGCCCAAATGGAGAGTGACAAGCTGAAAGGGGAGAGAGAGATAGCCCAGCGAGAGATTGAAGAGCTTAAGCGTCAGTTAGAAGTTGCCAATGTCCGAGCTGATGCTGAGTATAACAGGGGTGTGGATGTGGCTAACCAGGACTATGTGAGTCAAATGCCAGCAGTTAAAGATGCCATCTGGGGCACTGCTTGGCAGAAATGTCTTACTAAACTTGAGGTAGACCAATCCTCCCCTCACTGAACCAATATGGAGCTACCAAGCTAGATGGAAACTGCTGCCCAGGATGCACTTGTTGCTCAGTCTCAGCTCGACGCTCAAGCTAGGCTCAATACTGAAGCTCAACGTGAACTCCCTCCTGAGCTACTAAAAGACCCTATCGTTGATCTTACCAATGGTGATGGTGATACAGGCAATACTGAGGATGCAGACGCTGGCCATATTCCTGCTTACTCCACTCTTGCCACTGATGCCACAGGGCTCAGTGAAGAGGCTTAATGCCTTCTTTGACTGTCTTATGTTAGAATTTCTTTCTGTTTGCCCGGCCCTGTGTGGCTGTTTTTGCCGTGTGTGGCTCACAATACTTTATTTCTCCTCGTATTCAGATTTGGTGTGGTTTAAGTATTTTCGTACTTTTGTATTATGAATGTTAAGCCTGTTCGTGCCTTTTGTTTACTAAGTTTATTCATACTTAGCTCTTCTTGTAATTGTTCATGCAAGATTGAGCATCTTCATACTCAAAAGGTTTAAGTTCTTCGTAGTCAAACATTCTTTGCAGTATTCGTTGCAGCCTAAGTTTCTTCATACTCAAGAACTTTTTACCAAGTATTTTCGTACTTGGCTATTTGCTTGCAAATCTTAATGGTTCTAAGTTTTTTTGCACTCAAAATTTTTTTCCAAGTGTCCACATACTTGGGTTATTTGCATTAATCGTTGCAAATCTAAGTATTTCGTACTTAGAAATTTTTTACCAAGTCCTCACGTACTTGGGTTATTTGCATTAATCGTTGCAAATCTAAGTATTTCGTACTCAGAAATTTTTACCAAGTGTTCACGTACTTGGGTTATTTGCATTAATCGTTGCAAATCTAATTTTTATTGGATTTTTTTCATATCCAATAATTAAAGTGATTAAGGCACATATCTTACTCTCTGCTCCCTAACAGGAATCAAAATTTTGGACTATTTTGGTTCATATTCAAAGCCATAAGTAAAAGAAAAGCAATTTCATTAATAATAGCAAGGAAAACAATAATCTAAATAACTAACACTGGTGATTTTCCTCGTAATCCCAACGTGAATATCCTCGTATTCACTTTGAAAAAGATGTGATTGTATTCGTAATCACAAAAAGAAACACAAGTTATTGATAAAAATTTCTAAGGTTCTGCAAGTTCCAAGGTCCTGGAACTGTATCCCCATCTAGGTCGGCCAAACGGTATGCCCCTATACCAGCAATTCCAGTGATCTTGTATGGGCCTTCCAAGTTCGGCCCGAGCTTGCCATCTGAGGACACCTTTGTGTTAGCTAGGACCTTTCTTAGAACTAGGTCCCCCACCCTGAATTCCCTTGGCTGCACCTTCTTGTTGTAGCTTCTTCGTAGCTGCTCTTGGTATGCTACCAAAGTGATTAGCGCGCGCTCCCTCTTTTCCTCGGCAAGATCAAGCTGCTCGGCAAGGGCTTTGTCATTGCCTCCTGATTCTACCAAAGCTGTTCAATTGGTCGGTAGTCCCACTTCGAGTGGTATAACAGCTTCTGTTCCAAAAGCCAATGAGTACGGCGTCTCTCTCGTAGATTGCCGAGGAGAGGTTCTGTGTGCCCAGAGCACAGCTGGCAGTTCGTCTGGCCACTTTCCTTTCTTTTTTTCTAACCTTTTCTTAAGACTCTTGAGAATGGTTTTATTAGATGCCTCTGCCTGCCCATTACTCTGTGGGTAGGCTGAGGTGGAATAGTAGTTTCTGATACCATACTGAGCACAAAATGCTTTGAACTTTCTTCCAAATTGGGACCCATTGTCCGAGATGATGGAATATGGGACCCCAAACCTTGTGATAATCTTATTCCATACAAACTTCTCCACCATGGCCTTAGTAATTTTAGCCAAGGCTTCACCCTCTATCCACTTAGTAAAGTAGTTTTTTGTGCCAATGAGTAGGAATTTTCGTTTCCCTATTGCCATGAGGAGAGGACCCGCGATATCCAATCCCCATTTTGCAAATGGCCATGGGCTTGTCAATGGCAACAGATCTTCCGCTGGAGCTCGGATAACATGTGAATTCCTCTGACACTTCTCACATTTTTTGACAAAGACCTTTGCATCTTCTTGCATGTAAGGCCACCAACATCCCTGGGATATTGCTCGGTGGGCTATGGACCGTCCACCCGTATGACCTCCACACGTACCAGCATGAATCTCGTGTAGGAATCTCTGGACCAGAGCTGGATGTACACATGACAAATATGGTCAAAGGAAAGACTTTTTATAGAGCTTACCTTCTGGGGAGAGCCAGAAACGTAGGGCCTTGTTCCTTATCTTATGAGCTTCCCTTTTGTCTTCTGCCAAGGTCCCATCTCGTAGGTATGCCACTATTCCAGCTCGACCCAAGTTCTGTTTCCATCACTATTTCTACTGCTCGGCCAATGCTTGGCTCGTTCAAGTAGTCCACAACCACTGTTCAGCGGTACTCTGTATTGACTGCTGACCGTAGGCAAGCCAGTGAATCTGCATGTGCATTTTGCCCCGAGCTTGTGGACTCTGTCAAATTTGTCAAGTAGATCCTTGGCTGCTTTCGAGTATGCAGCCATCTTTTCGGTTTTTGTGGCGTACTCCCCTGAAAGGTGGTTAACAACCAATTGTGAATCACAGAACACCCTTAACTTACTTGCCTTGAGTTCCATGGCACTCCTAAGTCCAGCAAGCAAGGCTTCATATTCTGCTACGTTGTTGGTGGCACTAAACCCCAATCTTAGTGCTTGCTGAAGCACTAATCCTTCTGGGGAGAAGAGCACCACTCCTGCTCTTGAGCCCTTGTTGCATGCTGACCCATCAACATATAATCTCCATTCTTCTGGTTTTGGCTCGTCCATTCTCGTTGGCTGCTCGAGGACAACACCTTGCTCCTTCTCGTGGAGAGTTAGCGGAGGTGGAGCTACGCTTGGAGTGAACTCAGCCACAAAGTCAGCCAAGATTTGCCCCTTGATTGCAGTCCTTGGCTGATAGTCCAAGTCAAATTGGCTCAATTCTATTGACCATTTCGAGATCCTCCCTGAGAAGTCTGCTTTCCTTAGCAAGGCCCTTAGCAAGTACTCAGTAAACACTGTAATAGGGTGGGCTAGAAAATAGTGTGGTAACTTTCTTGAAGCCGTAATAAGAGCATACACCAATTTTTCCAGTGGCATGTAGCGTGTCTTAGCATCTAACAATGTTTTACTTACAAAATAAATGGGAGCCTGCTCGGTACCCTTTATTCGTAGGAGAACCGAGCTGCTCGGATGCTCGGACACTGCCAAGTATAGTATCAACTGCTCCCCAACTTCTGGAGTAGAGAGTAGTGGTGGAGATGATAAGTAAGCTTTTATCTCTTGGAAGGCTTGTTCCTGCTCGGCTCCCCATTCATACCCTTCTCTTTTCTTCAAAAGCTGAAAGAATGGTCTGCATCGATCTGAGGATTTGCTAATGAAATAATTCAACGCGGCTGCCATCCCTGTCAACCTTTGGACTTCTTTCGTGGTCTTAAGGCTCTGAAGATTCTGTAGGGCTGTGATTTGATCTGGATTGGCCTCAATCCCCCTTTTGGTCACCAAGTGCCCCAAGAACTTCCCCTAACTGACCCCAAATGCACATTTTGAGGCATTCAGCTTCAATTTGTATTCCCTTAAGATATCAAAAGTTACCTTCAGGTCGGCCAAGTGGTCGGACTTTTCTTTGCTCTCTACTACCATATCATCGATATAAACCTCCATGGTTTTTCTGAGCTGATCTTTAAACATCTTAGTTGCCAACCTTTGGTACGTTGCTCCAGCATTCCTTTGACCAAATGGCATGACCTTATAGCAATAAAGGCCTCTCGGCGAGATGAAGGATGTCTTCTCCTAGTCGGGTTCATACATGGCAATCTAATGGTATCCTTGATATGCGTCAAGGAAACTCATCCTTCCGTAGCTTGCAGTGGCGTCCACCAGTTGATCAATCCGGGGGAGTGGAAAGCTGTCTTTAGGACATGCCTTGTTGAGGCTGGTGAAGTCTACACAGACTCTCCACTTCCCATTCTTCTTCCTCACCACAATTGTGTTAGCCAACCACTCTGGATAGCTCACCTCTTGTATGGCATCCGCTTCGAGCAACCGATCTACTTCTTCTATAACAGCATCTACGTGTTGTGGTGCCGACCTCCTAGCCTTCTATACGACTGGTTTATGTTGTGGTTCCACGTTCAAGCGATGACAGATCACTTCTGGGTCTATCCCAGGCATTTCCTGGGGTGTCCAAGCAAAAACATCGATGTGGTCTTTCAGGAAAGTAACTAATTCATTCTCCTCCTGCTCGGTGAGTGTCTCACCGATTAGGAAATACCACTCCGGGTCATCTTCCTTGATCTGAATCTTCTTTAATCCCTCCACTATTTTCTTGGTGGGTCTCTTCCAATGTCCACCAAGGTCGGCTGATCTGGTACTTCTACTGTCTGAACAAGCTCGGCCCTTGGAGATTTTTTTAAGACCATGTTAAAACACTGGTCGCCGACTTTCTGGTTTCCCCGTATACACTCAATACCATCTGCCCCTGGAAATTTGATCTTCTGATGAAGCGTTGAGGGGATAGCCTTCATCTTATGCATCCATGTCCTCCCTATAATCACGTTATAGGAAGAAGGCAGGTCTACCACCAGGAAGTCAGTTTTTAGAACAAATGATCCTGCTAGGACAGGTAATGTGACCTTTCCCATAGGCCATATTGTCTGTGCGCTGAAGCTGACCAGAGGGACTAGACACTTCTGTAACGAGCCCGGTGGGAGTTCCATCTTCTTGAAGGTATGATAATACATAATCTCTGTGCTTGCTCCGTGATCCACAAGGATCTTTTCCACGTCATATTCCCCTATTCGTAGGGTAATAACCAATGCGTCATTGTGAGGCATTACCACCCTGTCCAAATCATCATCAGAAAAGCAATGGGAATCTCCATCACCCCCTCCGTTCTTGGCCTCTTCTGGCCGAGCTTCATCACTTGCGTAGCTTGTCCATTGACCCTCTGAATGTGCCTGATCTCGTTGTGGGTGTATGGGGCCACCAATCCATGTATCATCTGGATTCTACCCTTTGGCGCTCTCTTGTAGTCCATTTCTTCCACCCGTTTGGCGTCCCGCTGATCGCCTGTCAGGAATTCCTTCAAGTGACCCTCTGCTACCTTTTCATCCAAGAACTTCTTATAATCCACACAGTCCTCAGTCATGTGGCCCCAGTCCCTGTGATAGCTACAGTGCTGGTTCGTAGCCCTCCTCTTCTCTGGGTTCCCCGTCATCTTACCGGGTCTCCTGAACCAGGGCTGGTCTTTTATCCTATAGAGCATCTTGTAAATTGGGATACTAAAAGTTGTCATGACGCTAAAATAAGACTTTGGGTCTGGCTCTTCTTTTTTCCTTCTCTGTTTTACATAGTCCTTTTTCCCAGTTGTGTACTCCTTCTTGTACACGTTGGACTCTAAGGCTTTCTTTCGGGCAGCCTCAGCTGCCCGACCACAATTTTTCCTCATGCCTACAGGATATTATCCTCCACCCATGCATGCTCCTGGATCCTTTCCATAAGCTTGGCCACAGTCTTGACTAGGTGCATAGTAAGCGATTCTCGTAACTTACTATGCATGGGCAAGCTTGTCTTGAATGTTGCTAGGGCGTACTCTTCACTGTAGTTTTCAATCTCATTGAAAGTCTCCTAGTAGCGTTTGGAGTACTGCCTTAGCGTCTCATCATCCTTCTGTCTCATCGAGGTTAATGCATCAAACGTTTTTGGTGCTGCTCGGCTAGTGAGGATCCGAGCAGTGAACTCTTCTGCTAGTTGTGTCCAGCACAAAATTGACCCCTCTGGGAGCTTATCGTACCAGCTTAGGGCAACGTTTCCCAGACTGGACGGGAACATGTTGCACAGCAAGGCATCGTCTTGTTTATGCATGAACGTGGCCTGTTGGTAATGCTGGATATGGGCCACTAGGTCTGTATTTGTTTCGTAAGGGATGAACGTGGAATGCTTCACCCTACTCGGAGTTTTCTCTGCTCGGATCCAATGGGCTAGTGGCGACTTTGAAATCTGGCCCAGGGCTTCCTTAGCTACCTCCCGTGCAGTTTTTGGACCTCCTGCTTGCGACCTTAGATTGTATCGTAGATGGTATCGCCCCAGGCGTAGGGCTAGATCGGCGGTAGCATAATAACCGGTAAGACCGGGTCGAATCCACAGGGACCAAACGCACCCGGCGAGAGAGTTGTCTTGCAAGTGTAGGTTTTCCGCCTTAAAGCGGCAAACTTGGCTTAGCTGTTTGGGGGTGGAATTCTCTCGACTTCGAGAATGACTCGGAAGATTAAAAAGACTAATTAAACTAAGACAAAGTCTAGGGGATTTTAACAACCATGACCAAAGCTAATCTGTTCCTCTCTTGATTACCGGCTCGGCGCATCGTTAAATGCCCATGAACGGAAGATTTAGATTTTAAAACCATATACAAGAAAATGTGTTTACCAAAGATTAGGGTTTTTCGGTTCATTTGGCAAATGATTAAGTTGACATCGCCCTAAGCATCACACGTGCCAAGTAGTCAAGCTCTTGGCTACGTGTGATCAAAGAGATTAACAAACTCAAACTTTGGTACATAAAATGAAACACTAAATCATTGATAAACAGGAAATGAAAGATTTTTTATGAGATGAACGGATTAAATTCGAGTCATGGCGTGTTAATCACCCCATGACTAAGCCTACGTAAACTACTCACAAACCATAACAAGAAATAAGACTAGAACTTTGAAGGAAATGCAAAACATGATTTATAAACTTAAAAACTGATTTTTAATGAAGATCTCAAGTGTACCTTCAATAATAACTCTAGAGAAAATCACAAACAACAAATAGAAACTAAGGTTTTTAAGAGAATTAGCTAGAATAACACAAAAACTAATTACTTAATGAAAATGCAAATAAACTAGATTTATAGAACAATCAAGACGAGAGGAACAAGTTTAATACACGGTAAATAAGCGGGAAATGAAAGCTTACTTGAGTTCCTAAGAGAATTAAAGCTTCAAACCCAACCCCAACAATGGAGGAGGGAGAAGAACAAGACCTAAAATAACTAAAACTAAACTAATGAGGGAGGAGAGAGAGGGAGAGAGAGATGATTATATACACAACACTTTCTCTCTCAAAATATCCCAAAAAGCTCTCACATGAGAGCAAAATTTCCATTAATAGAAAGTCCAAAAAATTGCACAAAAGTGCTGCCCGGATGGTTTTGGATCGATCCATCATGACCCTAGATCGATCCAAATGTCTATGGTGAAATTTTGATGAAGTTGGATCGATCCAACCCCTCTTTGGATCGATCCAAAAGGCTCTGCTGAAGTTCGAAGCACTTTTGGATCGATACAAAATAATTCCGGATCGATCCGGATTGATCTGTTCAGACAGATTTTTGACCCAACTTCGCGGGCACGCCCCGGCTTCGTCCGAACTCGGAATGAGGCGATTCTTGAACCGTTGAAAATATCTATAAGTCTACTTTCCAACCCAATTAACCTCATATTCATAGCCTTTGTATCTTGAAAGTAATGAGCCTTTTTTTCTCTCAGTTGGTCAGATTTTCTCGAGGCTCATAACTCCAAATTTCATGTTCTTTTGTTCCGGGCCTTCCTTGAACCTTCCAAAGCTTCTTGAATCAATTTCTAAGCTTTGGCGATTGTCCTCCACGGCATTGTGGGTCCTTGGGTACTTCCGGACACAACCGGAGATTATTTGGAGCTTTGGACACACCTTTTAGCTCCGATTTTCTGAAACTCATCAAAAACACAACTCGCGCAAAATCAATCGTATAAAGGCATAAAATGCAAGTGTGTGATCACAACGAGCAAGATAATCCCGGATATATACAACATTTGGGGCTTATCACCTCTCTCTACTCGGCCAGTTTCCTTCATTCTCACGTAAGGCCTAGGGGTTTGTTCGTTGGAACCTGATCTCTCGTATCTGTCCCTAGCATGCTTCCTTCTTTCTTTTTTCTCAACGGAGGAGCTCCTTTCTCTCATTTTTCATGGAGAGACTGCTCTTCCGGTGGAGGCATCATCACGTTGATGGCTCCTTCTTTTCTTTCCGTGTTGCACGGATCTCATCCATGAGCGCAAGTCCTTCTCCTTCTCTTGAAGCTGCTTTTTCAAATCTTGAATTTCCCTTTCGCGCTGTGTGACTTCTCTTGCCAACTCTTCTGCCTCTTGTTCACTTCAATCTAAACTGTCCTCTCGTTCATGGTCTCTCGCCCGCCTGTCATTTCTCCTACTCGGGGGGCTCCTCCTTCTGTCCTAATGGGGCGAGGTTCCCCAATTTCTCTTTGGTGGTGTCTTTGAGCGTCCTCGTCGCTCGCCAGATCTTGGGGAATCATGGATCACTAGGCGTGTATCCCTAAATTTTGGAATCTCAGGGATATGCCCTACGTTGAACCTTTTGGTAGCGGGTTTCTTTTGTGGTGCTTTTGGGACTGCATGAGTCTTGTCTACCCTTGCACTCTTTCTCGTAGTGTGCACATGGGTGGTTTCCACATCGGTCTCCACCTCTTCACGTCGTGGAGAGCATAGAACGGGTTCTATGGCCACCATCGTTGAGTGATTTCTTCTGGAAAAAAGCTTCTCGTACTGTTTCCCACAGACGTCGCCAATTGTACGGGGATAAAATCCACGTAGGGTCTTGATCACGTGCGTCCTCGTCAGAACCCTAATCTGCAAGACAGACAAGGGTTAGAGCACCTTTGCCTCTCGTCGGCAAAGGCCCTCCGATGCCTAAGTTAGTATCTCATACTTGGAAACTCACAATCTCGTTAGGATTACCCATACCAATGCGTATGAAAGTAATTCACAGCGTACCTTATTTCATGGGTTCGACGTTATATTTATAGGGGAGATCGTTTGCTCATTAGGGCATCACGTTGCCCTTGTTTCCTATTCTATTTAGGAATTCTTTTCTTAATAGGAGTTTCCTATTAGGCATAAACCTCCATATCCTACAAGATCCCATCTTGCATTAGTCTTTCTTTCCATATAGGATTCCTTCCTATATGGGGTACATTCCCAATCTCGTTAGGATTACCCATACCAATCCCTTATTTTACGGGATTGCTTCTTATCACGTAAGGAACCGCCATAGAATATTCTAGAATGTCTCGCCGCCTTACTCATAGCGGTGTCGTGCTTCCAAGCAGCTCGAAATAACACGTACATAGCTCAGCTTATCACGCCGAGCTGAATTATGTATTCCAGAATGCCGTTTAAGCGATATACGTAATCTACCTAGCTCGGCCATATCAGGGGCATCCCTTTATGCCTCACGCCGAGCTAGAGCATCCTGATTTATTAATTCACTCTTATTATTCTGGCCTTATTCATGGCCAAACCAGCTCGACACAGGGCTTAAGGGCTCCCTATGTGGTGCCGAGCTATTCACCCTCCCGTGGTGATTAATTAGGGCACGTTCTCTTCCCTTCCCAAGGGCAATCAGGTTTTACCCACTCCATCCATCATCAGTATCCATCTGGGGGTTGTTTTCCTCATCCAGGGAATACCATCAGAAGCTGATCAAGACCTTGTCAAATATGGAAGTGCCACCTGACACTCCCCCTAAAGCATTGGCAGCATTGCTCACACCGAACCGCGTAAAGCATGTTGTAACATTCACTGAAAAGGATTTGCCGCCAAAAGGAGTCGGCCATAACAAGCCCCTGCATATCACCATGAAGTGTATGGGGAAGTGGGTCCCCGTTGTTCTCTTAGACAACAGATCTGCTTTAAATGTTTGTCCACTGCGCACCGCCTACTGTTTGGGGTTCAAAACCAAGGATTTCCAACAATTAAACCTCGGAGTGCGTGCCTACGATAACACGCACAGGGCCATGATTGGAGTTGTTCAATTGGAGATAGCAGTGGAAGATTTCAAGTCTAACGTTGAGTTCCACGTACTCGACATTCCTTCATCTTTCAACTTGCTGTTGGGCAGGCCGTGGTTTCATCACCCGAAGTGGGAGTACCGCATGGGACACTTAGAGTGCCGCACAACACTATGATGACTGTTTGTGAAGAAACATATGGTTCGGCCATCCGGGACCCATTCCATGCTTCTTTTTGGTACTTGGCCTATGCACACAAGTCATTATATGTGCATATGACTTGATGAAACGATTGGCAGGTGTTTTCTACAAAGTTTTGGTAGCAGGGTACCCCGAAAACCGAGATACGATAAATCGGCAAGTTACATAGCCATTTCTCAGGTTTGGTCGACTCGTATACGTCATGTTATGTACTTGCGGATTTTCCAAGAAACCATTTCACCTGGAGTATCTACTTTTTCCACCACAACATCAACACCACCAATATTCATTGCCATATCAGAAATAGGAGTACCCATACCTGGAGTATCTACTTCCATGGCCTCAGAACCACCATGCACAACCATATCCACCACCACAACACTCTGGTCACCACCCACGCTACTCTGATCATCCTTCACGGTGCTTTGGTCATCACCTGTTGTACCATGTGCCCCCACCACCGTGGCATTACCCAAACCCACAACGGCACCCATGGTGTCCCTTGAACCCATCGAAGTTGATGTGGCACATGGATGAACCCCACCGAGTCCCGTTGATACCCTCTCCGGCATGGATTGTGTAGTTTCATCCCCAATCAATGCCGCACAGGACACTCCCTGACCCGGATCTGCAGTAATCAAACCAATTCCGGTCGAAATGGCCACCGTTGAGTCACCCACAGCCGTGTCAGGCGACGACACCATTTCCTTAGGCACTAAAGGTGTTGCTCTGTCACTGGGCACCACAGGCCGATCGTGATCATCACCGGAATCGGCCATATATAATCGGAGTATTTCGGAAGTAGGAGTTTGATTTCAGACAAAATTGAACCGAAAAGAGGGAAGAAATTGGGAAAGGAGAAGGAGAAATTGGGAGGAGGAAGTAGAGACTTACTCTCTCAAGAGTAACCAACCCAAAACTTTGAAAGTTGTGACCATGGGAAGAAAATCAGAAGTTTGCAGTAACATACCAAGTTCTGGTAACCACCAGTGCCATGCGGCACTTGAACTCTACCGCACGGTACACTTGAAGTTTGCAGTTAAAATTGTTGTTGTTGTTGTTGTTGTTGTTGTTTTGTTGTTTGTTTTTGTTTAGTTGATTAAAGTTTTGCATTAAAATATTTTCTAAAAATCCCACAAATATTTAGTAAAGACCGATTTTTAATAGCGCGAGCGGGGTACCGTAAAAACCTTCCCGTTCGTAACCTGGCTCCCAAATCCAAAATTCTCTGGTTTTCAAATTCATTTTCAACGGCGCGAGAGTCACATTATTTTCTAAATGGTTTCTCGGGTGTTAAATCATTTTCCAAAATAAAAACCCCCGTGGTGACTCCTATTTTCAAAACAACAGTTTTACTACAATTTTTCCGGTGGCAGGCGTCCACAGGTACTTAAAGATGACGAATATATGAAAATGAGACTAAGAGTTATTACCACGTGTCCCAACACTTATTAAATGCAATTAATTATATTAACCTCCCTTTGTTTCAAATTGTTAGTCCTTTATGGGAATTCCAACTTTTTAAGGAGACGTGCAATAAATGCATTCACACTTAAAAAGATACATTGATTTTTAACAATGACTTATATTTCAACTTTTGAATGACATCATTGTTATTGATAAAGGGACTGTTTTGAAAGATTAAATACATTTTGTTTCAACTTTTCAAAGAGGACTAACAATTTGGAACATCTCAAAATAGTATAAGGGACGAGCAATTTGAAACAGAAGGAGCACTTGCCAAATATGAATTTGAACAAATCTACCATAGTAGGAAACAATAGTTAGTATGGTTAATATTATTCAATAAAGACCAAAGTTCTTGACAAAGAAAAAGTAGCAAAATAAGAAACTATTAATTTGGCCTAACCAAAATATTAAAAATGATGAGTCCTTCAAAGCACTTTATTTTTCATAACTTACTCTCCTATTTAGACAATCCAATGGAGATTTAGAGCATTAAAGTATATTTATTCTGACAACGAAATAAATGTATTTATTAAATAAAAACAAAGAAAAGAAAAGAAAATAAAGTAAGACAAACTTAAAGGAGAGCTAGCGAGTGGACCTGAAGTGGCTCTCATTGAATTCGTTACCTTTTTTGTCGAGGAGTTCACATTCAAAACATATCGTAAGGGTAAGAAAGTTCGTGACAGGTCATATCTTACAATGAAGGTGTGGACAAGCAGGCTTTATTTAGGCCAAGAGTGGATTACTAGTCATTTAAGAAGAGAGACTTACCTAAGGCTAGGTGAGTATGTCATAACCCGGAACACGAAAAAAAAATTACTCACAAAACTAGGTTGTTACCCTTAATTAGAACAGAAAACCAGGTCTCTCTCTCTCTCTCTCTCTCTCTCTCTCTCTCTCTCTCACACACACACACACACACACACACACACACACACACACACATTTACAATCTCTTTGCATTTCCATTTCATTTTGTTGTGTGCGATCAGGGATGTAAGTTTCTTCTACTCATTTTTGCATATAGATTACATGGACCTGAGCAAAGATCCTGATAGAAAATTGGAAATTGCTGCAATCATGGTTTCAAGAAAGCAAGAACCTTTGAATTCTTCGATGGGAAGAAAGCAAGTACCCCATCGGTATTCCTTTTACCAAACTCAGAGGCTTGAAGCGTAAGGCGAACATTGGTTCAAAATTTCCTTCTTTTTTCTTTATTTGGTGCATAGATGAAGCTTAATTTTGGTTCTCTAACTATAGCTCAATGGACACGGTGTTTTAAAACTGATTCATGTTAATCCCTACACTTGTGCTGCCTTTTTTATTTCCTAGGGCATAAGGGCATGTTGTTAACGTTCATATCATCGTATGATCATTGCTCTCTCTCCCTCTCTCCATCATGTAACTACTTCATTTCAAATTTTCAATCAATCTTGTCATGTACGGTTTTAGATTTTGACCTTAATTGTTTGAATTCTTAGCTTGAATGGATTTATCCTCATTCTCTCTTTCTCTCCACTTTAACAACATTTTATCAATCTCTTGGATCAATCTTTGTTTTTGAATGCTATACTACTCTCTCTTTGTGTTTGTTTGTCAATCTTCCCTGATAGGGTTTTTGTCCTATTGGTACTGAAGATGTTTTAAGGATTGTCAACATCCGAATGAAAGACATCGACATGAATTGGGAGAGGAACTTGGACTTACACCAACACAGATCAAGTTTTGGTTTCAAAATAAGAGGAGTCTAGTGAAGGTTCTTTTTCTTTTTGGTTTTTTCATTCCTTTTTGCGGAAGATATAAACTGCTTCATCAATTCATTTACTAGAATCTTGTTATATTTTAGGCACAAAAAGAAAGAGTTGAAGGCAATGCTCTTCGGGAAGAGAATGAAAGGCTCAAAATTGAGAAATTTGCAACTAGAGAGATGATAAAGGATGAGTTTTGCTCTACTTGTAAAGGCACGAGCAAAGAAGTGCGTGAACATAATCTGGAAAAACTACGAATAGAAAATTCCCAGTTAATCGAGAAGGTTAGATTATAGTTTGTTGAATCTCGTAGTTTCAACATTATTTGAGCCAATTTTGTTGTTATGATGCCAAAATATACTTCACAGTTTACACATGTTGCCAACACGTTTTACTCTGGAAAATTTTGCAGTATGAAGAAATAAGCAACCTCCTCGACTCCATGGGTATTTCGACTTCAGAAATCATTTCACTACCACATTCCCCTGGATCATCATCCAAGCTACTAGAGGGACAAAGGATAGGTGTTTCACTTGATCATGACCTTGGCTCAAGAAACATTAATGATCAAATACTACTGTACCAGGAAAAGCAGCTTGAATACTCTGACATATCACACATGGCTTTGGTTATTGCAAAAGCTACTAATGAATTATCGAGACTCTTGGATAGTGAACAACTTTGGATAAAAGATCCAACTAACGGGAGATATGTAATTCACCGCAAAAACTATGAAAGGACTTTCACGGGGAGTAATCATCTCAAAAGTTCAGATGTGCGATTTGAGTCGTCAAAAGTGGAGGGTCTTGTCAAAATGAATGCAACACAGTTGGTTGAAATGTTACTTGATTCGGTTAGTCTATATAAGTATACTTTCAATGTATGACCTTATTTGGCATTGCTTTATAGGCTTATCCCAACATAACCTCTAGCCAAATTCTGCAGACTAAAAGGCTGGATCTTTTTCCTACAATTGTTACAAAGGCAATGACACTTCAAGAAATTATAGCTCGAATTCCAGGAAACCCTACTGGTTCATTCCATCTGGTTGCTAGCCAAAAATTATTCAATCTATTTCCTTTACAATGTACTATGGTCAAGTATAGTTTTAATTGAGTTCTAAAATTTTCATGCAGGAATATGAGCAAATGCATATACTTTCGCCTTTCATGGCACCTCGAGATTTCTACTTCCTTCGCTATTGTCATCAAATCGGCGAAGGTGAATGGATGATAGTAGAGGTATCATATGACATCTTGTATGGGAGCCAAGAAATCAACTGTCATTCCTACTCTCGAGGCTACCTTCTGGGTGTGTAGTGAGAGACATATCAAATGGGTGCTCGATGGTGAGGATTTTTCTATTTAAAAATGTTGTTATGTTTGCAAATTACATCCTTGAAAACTGATTTATGTAGATCATTTTTAGAACTATCACGAGTTATCATTATAACACAATGAGGAAGGTTTTACTCAAGGTTAGTAACTTAGTTTACCATTATGAACCAAAAAATCAAACAATATCCACGCGTTCTTTAAGTAGTTTTTAAGAATAATGATTACTTACGTTCTTTGCTCACTAGATAAAGAAACCTAAATCCTATTTTTCATTTGAGGAGGTACTATCATGGGCTATATTGGTACAAGAGAAGAACTAAACCCATAGGAACTAAATTACAACATCTAGCATAGCCATTAGTTTTGGAAAGTAACATATGAATTATTTTTCTCCTTATTTGAGAGGAAACATCTATACCCTGAAGCTTGGTCCATGTCAAACTTTATATGACTTCAAAAGTAGAACGCAAGCACTACTCACGTAATTAATGTGAACCTAACAACTTTGGCAAAATTAGTATTAACATGTCCCTTAGCGACCATAAAATATTATACTAATAGTGTTCATAGTTGTAGATGAGAATGTACTTTTAGCGACAAGATATGCAATTCATGAGGCAAAGGCATCATCTAACATTTTTTTTTATAGTGTTAGTAATTCCACCATAACTTCCGTAGCGTGAAGTGTCTCATTTAACCACAGTTATGCACTTCCACCAGTCTATCAAACTAAAATTTTGCTAGAAAATAAATGTAGATACCTTTTCTATTACTCAAGCTTTTAAATATCATCATTTACGTAGCGTATCCCATTTTGTGCTTTATATAGCATATTGGCTAGTTCCCCTTCTATATCAGTTCACTTTCGGTTCACAACCATTATGATCGATAATCAACTGCTACGGTTTATTTAGGCACTCTATAAAATTATTTCTTTTTACCAGTGATTTTTCTTAAAAATTCAAGACTGATACAACCAATTCATACAACGTATGATTCAATACTCTTGATACTATTACACTAGGACTGCTATACCCCCATTTTAAACTTTGCATACCACTCCATTAACTTTAATAGGAGCCTCATTTCTTTGTTTGGTAGATCACTTGGGTGGAACATGTTGAAGTCAATGAAAAGGCCCTAACTCATTGGCTCTATAGAGAATTCGTATTTTGCGGTTTGGCATATGGAGCAGAGAGATGGCTTCTCACTCTTCAGAGAATGTGTGAAAGATTTTCTTACCATATGATGGAAAGCCATGATCTTGGAGAAGGTAATCTTACCATCAACTTCTAATTTCTCCTGATCATAGAATTAATTTATATTCTATCTCCCTATCATGTTTTGTTCTTTATCTTTTACTTTTATCTGTCATGTGAGGTTTTTGATGATGTTGTTTGTTTCAAGTAATCTGTTCGCATGAAGGTAGGAGAAGCATAATGAACCTTTCAAATAGGATGGTCAAGAATTTGTGCGCAAACTTAGGGATGAAAAATAAACTTGACATACCTCATCTCCCTGAAAACAAGAACATTGAAATTCGATTCTCCATTTTCACAAGCACCATCGGAGGCCAATCTGATTGCGTGATTGTCAATGCTGCTACCTCCCTTTGGCTACCACTTTCATGCCAATCTGTCTTTGAATTTTTAAGAGACGAAAAAATGAGAGCTCAGGTATGAAAACATTGCAACTATTTTTCAACTGAATTGTTACTTTTGCAACTCGTCAGTTGTCACAAATATTTGAGCAGTGATGACCATTAACTAGTTGGATTCCTTTCCTTGTTGACCAGTGGGACGTTCTCTCTAAAGGGATTTCATTCCAAGAGATTGCAAAAATATCATATGGAGATCATATAGGAAATCGCATATCTATCATCCAGGTAATTCTTTATAGTGCCCTGCTTTAGTTATAGGCTTACAATAGGGAGTATGTGGAAAACCACATGAGAGAGAGAGAGAGAGAGATTTTCTACATTCCGTACAATGTGATTTTACTTGAATTATTAAATCAAGTGCTAGAGTTAATTTGGTTTCTTGAAGAAATCAAAAACAACATTTTCACACAAGAAGAGAACTACTTTGGCAATGATGCTCAATCAAAAGAAATGACTATGCTATACAGACAAAAACTTTATCAAAAGACCACTTATGCAGTGCAGAATAAGCTGCCTTCTTCGTATTCCTCTCTTCGGAACAAAACATCTTCATAGTCATTGATTATTTGAAAAATATCAAAATCATCAATTCTAGACAAGACTTCTGTTTGTAAGCTATCATTCTAAGAACTTATTCAATGACAAGAATGAAAGAAGTAACAGAACAAGCTCATGTAACATGCAAATCGTTACTAGTTATGTTAGGCTACACGCTCCCATGATTCTTCTATAAGAACAAAAAATTGTTCCAAACTAGCATAAGTTTCTAAGAAAATTAATTGAACTTGCTTGTTCAAGCAGCCTGTTATTTCCTCTCGGAACAATATCCTAGTGCTTCAGGAGAGCAGTATCGATCGTCTGGGAGCGATAGTAGTCTATGCCCCTATCGACACAAGATCCTTAGAGATGGCAGTGAGTGGAGGCGACTCTTCCAACATACCGCTAGTTCCATCAGGGTTCATAATCTCCAAGGATGGCCATTCAGCCACTACAGCTGGTGTTTCTAGTAGCATCACTACAAACTTTGATGGTTCACTTCTCACCATAGTTTTCCAGATACAGGATTGTGATGCCTCTTCTCCAAAGCACATAAGCATGGAGATGGTCGCTAGTGTCCATGCTCTTATTAGCTCCACTGTGCAGAGTATAAAGTCAGCTTTGAACTGCACAGGTTTGGGTTGACCTCTTCGTGTTGGATGGTTTTGTTTCTACTATTCAACAAAGACTTGAGATCTTTTATTTCTTTCGTGACCTAATTGTCTTGATTTTGGAGCGTAAACAATGATGTTGAATATTGGGACGTCATGTCGCTGGTTTATGCTTCTTTTGTTTATTATATATGGTTATCTTGATACACAAAGATTTTGAGAATGTTTTTGAGAGAATTTTTTTGCATGTTACCCAAACAACTGCATGTCATCTCATTCACAACATACACGTTGTCTTAGCTACTAATCCTTAAATCTTACTTTCACTATGTTTTCTCAAATAACATGTCCTAGATAGCATTTCTAATAGTTTTACAGATAGTACCACTCAAACTAATGGTGAATATGTTTCCATGGGTTATTATATGCCGTAATACTCTTAAGTTCCTAATCGTCCCAAAGGCTTGAGTTGTTAAGAAATGGGACAACAATGTATATCAAGCTATTCTACATCGTCACTCACGTGCAACCAAGTCTTGCATATGGAGATGCAAATTTTCACACATAGAGCAAAACAGGATATGAAGGGGAGAAGTGGAATGCAAACGGGAAAGAAATTTAAACAGAGAGAGTTGAACCCAAGACCTCTCTCACCATTATCTCTAATACCATGTTAAGTTACCCCGAATGTGATTATACATTTGTATTGACTTTAATCAGTTAATCCACATGCTCTACATACAAACTGATTAAGTTATCAAACTAAAAAGTAGAACTAAAAAATTCCATGTAGTGAGGTATCATATGTGAAAAGAACACAAAAGGTAACTTGATACTCATATAAGCATAAGAAAAATCACACACCCATAAACACCCAATAAACGGCATCAATTCTGGTTTTATTCAGCATGCATGGTACTATATTTCAAATTTTATCCTCTAATAAAGAACCTAAACCAAGTTCTCATCACTCTCAAACGAGTTCTTCACATCACAATGTCATTTCACTTAAAATGAAAAACATAAAATCATCATCTTAACTCTTAAGATAGCCTTTACCTTGATTGTATATCAACAACACAATTAACGATCAGATGTGTTGCTCAAAGCAGGGGATAGAAGCCAACCTGCCAAACAAATCACTATATATGAGGTGATCAACGGGCCTTGATTCTGGACCAGGTATTGAACATAAAGAACAACAAATCCAATTGAAAAAATAGAATTCCAAACCCAAATTCACTTGAATGCTCAAAAATTGTCAAATTGTAGATCTGGGTCTCCGTCTGAACATCATCTTTAGTTGTTTGACCACAAACCCTTTGCTAAACAACGATATCCTCTCCCTGTTTCAACATAGCGACTGAACAATCAAAGAAAATGGGTATGTAATTAGTTACTTTCGAAAAGTGGTGACGGGGTAATCAATCTATTCTAATATATCTATTCTAATATATAAAGGGAGAGCAACAATTCGGTGTCCTCACATTTTGAGATTATATATACTTTTTTATTCCAAATTTGCCCTCCAAAAAGTTCAGTTACCACATTTTTAATGGATTTGTTTCCATTAACTGCCACGGACAAAACTACCTATCTTGATCAACTGCAACCCACTTTCAGTTTCCATTATCATCTCATTCTTTTTTTAGCTAGAGTTATGTTTTCATGCTGAAATTTAAAATAAACTCAATATTGTCCTTTATTGTATATGTATTAGGAGATTTGGGATTAAAACAAATATTACACTGAATAGGTCGGGAAAATTAGCACCGTTTTCAAAGTTTTGATGACCTAAGCCGTAATTTACGAATTTGGTGATAAACCCAACCCCCAATTTACGCGACCAGTCATCCTCCCAATTTAAACCCTAGAATAGAAATCTGTAATGTCAGTCCAAAACTTCAGCCAGGTGGTCCCAAATCGCTGGTCCCAAATCGCTGTTCCAATCCCCCCTATGGACGAACTCGGTGTCGACTAATTAAGATAGGAAAATCGAATAACATTAAATAGTGATTCGAGCCAGATCTTTGGTGAGATTTAACCGTGATTTCATCCTGGATAGGAAAATCGATCAAGCTCAGCGTCAACTAATCGGCGTCCCAAATCTTCCTTCCAGCCTCGCCATCCCAAATCTTCTTCCCAAAACCCAATCCCGTCCACCATTGCTGCAATGACCGGTGGAGGAGATGGTTTGTGCATGACTCGAATTAATAAGTGACTCTATCTTATCCCATTTCATTTTCCTTTTCTGATTAGTTTGGACTTATTGATTGGAGTATTCAAAACGATCATAAATAATAATCAAGTCGAAGTTCACTGTTGTTTGATGGAATGTACCATAATGGTGGCTTATATTTGAGTCGATTTCTTCAAGTTACCTTCAAGTTACCGTGTTTTCGTTACTAAACCTTTGGGATGCCCAGAATTTTCCAATGTAAATTTTTCCGACATATCAAAAAAATGTTTGATATTATTTCATGGAATATTTGTTGGATCTAGTTATCGGTTGGTGTATTCTTGTACTAGTTGAAGTTTGTAATTCATGTTATATTTTCAGAATTGGACTTGGAACAATGATTGTCCATAGTTACCGGATCTACTTATCTAAAAATGTTTGTCCATTTAAAAATTTAACATAACTAAATATGTTTGTTCTTCTAAAATTTTTCCACAATTAGATATGTTTGTCCATCTAAAAATTTACCATATTTAATTATGTTATATTTAACATATCTAAACATGCAGTCCCGTTCTAATGAGGGATCCCTCATTTAAAGGGCTTGATGCAAACAACTTTTCATAAAATTGTATATATTCTAAATATATCATCCAAAAATTAACTGCACACCATTAAATATGGTAAAAATGAGAAGAACCATAATAAAAATGACTAACGTGACCCATTACCAAATAATTATGGTATAATTTAAATGTGTACCAGTAAATATGGTATATTTACATAAAACATATCCAAATTGGTGGAGATGATGAGCCTGTAATCAGGGTAAAAATCAAGTACAACACATAAAATAAAATATGTTAAAATTTGATACCGACAATAATTATGGTAATATATCATACAATGATTTGAAAATCTGGAAATTCAAAATCTGAAAAAATCAAAACCCATGATTTTAGGTAGCTACATCCCACCTAATTAGGAAAACTACACCTCACCTATTTAGGCAACAATAATTATGTAGTATATTAATACATATAACTAAATAAGGGTCAAAAATGTAATTTACAAGTAAAAAAGGTGAAATATAACCGTTTAAAATGACAAGGATGAAAACTTATGTGCTATCTCTACACAGGATAATTATTTAATTACCTTAAATTAAAATGTGATGGATGAAATTCTGGATGTATTCTTTTGATGCGTTTCATTCTAATTTGGAAATCAGCTTTTTATATGGAATTTTGGTTGTGGGTTATTATTGCTCTTATTGTTTCTTTGTCTATTAACCCAGAAAACACAACTGGTGTTGTGTGGCTCCACTGTAAGAGGATTTATTTATGATGATGTTTTTTTTTTGAACGGCAAAAAAGAAATTTATTAATCAAATATCAAAGATACAAGATTAAACGGGGCAAGAGAAAAACATCAAAGCGAGGAGCGGCATACCAACAAGGTTGACACCCCACCCGATGGCAAATCATATGCTTCTCGAGACCCAAAAGATTGGGAGGTTGACAAGAAGACAACCAACCAAACAAACGAAAACAACTTACTCCCACACCTAAACCCCAACACTAAAACTCCTAAAAGATACAAAGAGAGCAAAAATCCAAGAAACACCAAAACACCCCAGAGAAGTAGAACCACACCACCTAAGCAAAACAAAATATGCAAAGCCATGGTTAAACAATCAGCCTACAGGAGACGGCCTAAACCTTCCAAATACAGCAGCCTTCTAACCTTCTTCAAGAGCATTTCCAATTAGCTTCATAACCTTCTTCAAGAGCATGTACAGATTCCATAAAAGTAGCAGCATAATATGACCACACTTCCCACGCAAATAGAATTAATGAAGTTCATGAAACAAACCATAACCACACAATTGCTTCAGCCACTTCAGCCACGCAAATAGAATTAATGAAGTTTATGATGATGTTTTTAAGAGGCGTCACGAATTAACTAGGCGTCTGAAATACTTTGGCTGGCGTCAACAGTAGGAAGGGATTAACCGTTCGACAATGGGGAGGTGTTAATATTTTCTTTTCTGATAAAAAAAATGGGGAGGCGCGCGTTAATAAGAGAGTCGCTAAAACTTCTAATATGAAATTACAATTCTGGAAATGTCGCCAGTGATTAAGAGAAACTGATGCTGGTCTGTCACATGACTTGTATAGGCCATCTTAGTAAATTGAGAGAGAGTGATATCAACCAATTTAATGAAGTCCCCATGTGCAGTGTCAATTATATTTGACAGATTGAGGCCAATTTTTCAAATATTAGAATGTTGGACCAAATTTTCTGTTTGTGTCATACCCGCAATGGAGATAGTTATTCTTATTCTATGCTTAAATTTAGATGCCAAATGGAGATTTGATACAGCTGGTTATTGAGTGATCAAATAGCCCAAATTTAAAGTTGATAGCTTACATGGAATTTGAGAGCTTTATCGCGATAAATTTTGAACAATCTAACACGAGTAATTTTAAATTCTCCGTGCGGATGATGTAGTCATACGAAATATCTACCCTCAACAATACCTATTGATCATTGGTAGCCACACAATTCAATAAAGGGAAAAATGTCTGACTCGTTAGGCTTATTCCATATATAGTTGGATAAAGACTTGGATTGCTTTTATATCAGGATAGGTGTTTCTCTACTCCTTTTTCTATTCCTATTGTACTAAGGTAGGCAAAGGTAAGTCTGTGGCTTATGCAGCTAACTCGGTTGATAGATAGCATGGATCCCATAGAGCTCTCTCAGTCTCTAGCCTTGTTTTTGGCTCAAAATCCCTCTTCATCTCCAGTTTCAGTGGACACCAATAGCCTTGCCTATTGTGAATGAACGGCATTCACGGATTGACATCCAAAATAAAACACGAACATAGGAGAAAGCTATGCGAATGCTGTGTTCATTAGGGAGCTATTTCGTTTGTATCACAATATTTTGTAGACCACACGAACTTTTGAGTTTCTTGCCTACAGGTATCCACTTTTCCCTCTCATCCTCCTATTCTGGGTGACCCTTAAATTATGTGCATATATATAGATATCCCCACAAGCACATATTCATAACAGAAAATGGGAGGTGCTTGAAAACCAAAGGTTGATTAGTGATCAGAGAAGAAGTAATGATGGACCAGCAGGAGAGAGTCCAGGCCATTGCCTCAGCGTCCACAGACACCATACCACCAGAGTTTATCCGACCAGAAAACGAGCAGCCCGGACTCACAACCTATGGTCGGCAGGACCTTCAAGTCCCGGTCATCGATTCTCAGACCCGCACGAGGAAATCCTCGTGGGTTCCATTGTCGATGCAAGTAGCAAATGGGGTATGTTCCAAATTGTGAACCATGAGATTCCAGTAGAAGTAATAAGAAAATTGCAGCAAGTTGGGAAAGAGTTTTTTGAGCTGTCACAAGAAGAGAAGGAGGCTTATGCTAAGCCTGTTGGGTCAAAGAGTGTGGAAGGGTATGGAACTAAGCTTCAAAAGGAAGTGGAAGGGAAGAAAGGATGGGTTGATCATTTGTTCCATAAGATATGGCCTCCTCATGCTATTAACTACCAGTTTTGGCCTAAAAACCCACCTTCTTACAGGTTTGTGAGCTGACACATTTTCTTTCCATTAGAACGTCTCCAACAGTCTACTATTCCATCTGCTAACTCTGATTTCATTAATCATCCCTAATTGAAGCTCTCCACCCCTAAAATTATTTCAAAACTACCCGTCCCATTTAAAATATCAAGAAGCATAAAAAATAAATTTAAAAGATACGTTCAGAATACCCACCCAGGGACTCCAAAAACTTGGTAATCAGGAAAAATGAGATTCAAGTACTGGACTAGTAGATTAGTGGTAGGCAGGTAGAAATGACAATTGGACACGCCCCGCTCCGCCTTGATTAGAATGGGTATTTGTAAAATTTCGGCTATCGGGTTGGTTCAAAGTAAAATAAGGAAAAGTTGATTGGGTCACGTAGGGTTCGGGGTGACATTATACCCCCGAACCCGCCTCGAAATGTTTTAACGTATAACATTTATGTTTTTTACCCATAAATTTTTACTATTATGCTAAAAAAATAATTTTATCCATATATTTTATTACAAAATTATATTTGCACCCCTATTTATTCACCATTATAGCAAAATAATATAAAACTGTTCCTTACAACTTTTGCCTCAATTATTACGGGCCAAGGCGGGTAAACCCCTCCCCCAACCGGGCCAGGAATGGCCTCACCAACGCATTACCCGGTCGGGGTCGGGGCCGGATGCACTTTTTGGGTTAGGGGTTGGGGCTGGTTGCACTTTTTAGGTCGGGCTATGACAAAACCCACCCTACCCCTTACAATTTCTATAGGACTCTAATGCATTAAAGTGTGATTCAAATCTCACTAACTACAACTAACTTAATGTTGACTTTCGCGAGAAAAAAAAATGTAATTAAAGTTAGTAAGGCATTCTAAGGGGTAATTATATGGGTACAGAACCCATTGCACAGAAAGAGCTCAGGGACCCACTTTTGGGTCCCACACAAACAATCCGAGCCGTTCATTCATCTTAAAATTAAATTCCGAAGGGCCCTATGAAAATTCAGTTCAATCGGACGTCTTGAAGTGCTTGATCTAAGAACCCCCGTTTCAATCAAAAACTTTTTTACTGAAACGGGGGGCTCTTAGATCAAGCACTTAAAGACGTCCGATTGAGCTGAATTTTCACGGGGCCCTTCGGAATTTAATTTTAAGATGAATGAACGGCTCAGATTGTTTGTGTGGGACCCAAAAGTGGGTCCCCGAGCTCAATCTGTACATTTTCTGTGCAATGCGTTCTGTACCCATAGTCTGGTCCCATTCTAAGTACTGCACGCCAACCACCATGCCAACTGCTATATGCCTATAGGGAAATGCTACAGGCACTAACTAGTTTACCAACTACTACACTAACTGTCAATGTGACACTCTTTTAGTTGATGAATCTATCCATGCATTGAATAGTGCATTGATGTAGTAATTTCATGTGTGCATTTAGTATAATAGTTGGTACAGTAGTTAGTACCTGTAGCATTGCTCATCCTTGTAATATTGTTTTGTCAAAATAATATTTATTCATATCCATGTGTGTACATACATAAATATACACACACACATACACCAATCTGGCAATATTCTAGTCAAGGATCCTGGATTTGGGTTAAAGTCCACACCTCACTTTGGTCGATCAAATTTTGATGATCTGGACCGTTCAATGTGTTCAAAACATGTTTTTAAGGGTCCATGCGAGAAATCATCATCATAAAAAAAAAAAAACAGGGAAGGGATTGAACCAAGCATTTTTTCATAAAATTGCGATGCATTTTTTCATAAAATTGCTTTTTCATAAAATTGCGCATCGCAATTTTATGAAAAAATGCTTTGATCAAGCCCATCCCAGTCATTGTTTTGATGATTTCTCACTTGGAACCTTAAAAACACGTTTTGAACACATTGGATGGTTCGGATCATCAAAATTTGATTTAGAAAATGGAGTCCCGGACGGGATAAGTCTCGGACTAGCTAGAAAGTTCCTCTATATACATATATACCTCCTATAAATATTTCACAAGTTACCAAATTTAGTTCAAACACGTATGCAGTTATTATTGTGTAGTATTTTTTTTGCTAGGCAGTTTGGGAAATGATTTCTACACCCCCTTGTTTTTATAATTGCACACATTTTCTTGCCTTTTAATGAAAAATTTGAACTAAAAGTGTACTATATGTAATTATAAAAAAAAGAGGGGTGTGTAAATCATTCCTCTATATTTTCCTATATTACAGATAGTATTATATAAACATTCATATGCATATCAATATATAAAACATTTACATATAGGATATCCAACATATAAATATTGATATGTATTTGAAAATTTCCGTACACATGGCTTTCTAAAATAAATTATCAAAACTGAATTAAAACTTAAACTAAACTTTGATTAAATAAAATTTAGTTTCTAAGAAATTTTTTCTAAAGTGTAAATTTAAAAAAATAGTAGGAATATAAAAGTGTATGATTACCATTTATTTTTTTGTTGATTACCATTTAGTCTCACTTTCAGTTCAGAAGACCATGAAAGCCCATGACAATCTCCACAGAAGCCTGGCGCAAGGAAAAATTGAATGTAACAAAAAAAACATCACGCGGTACCTTTAATTTTCCCGGTAGTTATCCTATATGTTACGAATCATAGAAAATGTTGCAAATCATATTGCCAAAAAGTTGCGAAAAACTAAAAAATGTTACGATTATCGATGAGGTGGCACAATCTTAATCATACACTAGATGCATATGGTACACACTTTTAATGAGTGTGTATTGTAGATCATTTCCCCGTATCAAAAATTGATTTGTTAGATCTGAGAATTGAAATCTTTCATTGATTTTGTTGTAGAGAGGCAAATGAGGAGTACACTAAGCACTTGCATGGGGTGGTGGAAAAGTTGCTTAGGGCGCTTTCACTAGGGTTAGGGCTTCAAGGGGACGAGTTGAAGGTGGCCGTGGGCGGCGATGAGTTGGTGTACCTAATGAAGATCAACTACTACCCACCGTGTCCCCGCCCTGACCTTGCCCTTGGGGTGGTGGCTCACACTGACATGTGTGCCATCACTATTCTGGTGCCAAATGAAGTCCAAGGGCTCCAAGCCTTCCAAGATGGCTACTGGTATGACGTTAAGTACATCCCTAATGCCCTAATCATTCACATTGGCGACCAGATCGAGGTACATACATTTTCAATCGCAGCATTGCTAGATACCCAGAAAACACACCTAAAATTTACCTAGAATTTGAAAATCTGGGCCATTACTTTTGACTTTCTCGGTAAATTTTGGGTGCCCTTTCTGGGCACCTAGACTTTCTGTTTCAATCGTCCCAACTTTTTTGCAACGAAATAACATGTACAAATTCTTTATAATGATGTGTCTGAGTATAGAGTGGTGGGCTTACCGAAAATTTCACTGGCAAATTATTATGAAGAAGATGGCAAAAACTAGTGACCCTAACTTTTGTTAAGGAATATAGCTCTCATATTTCTTGGAAATGGAATTAGTGATCACTCAATGTAATATTGGGACCTCTTCACTAATTACAAATTGGTATTGGGTAGAATATAAAACTTCCATTTGTGTAATCAAAATGGAATATAGTCCTATACTGCTTGGAAGTTAAAATGAGTAATCATTTAATATAATGTCGGGACCTCTCTCCTAACTACCAATTAGTTTAGAGTTGGATATAAAATTTCCACAACTGTCACTTTAAAACCACAAAATCATCAAACTTGAAAAATAATTTCGTTATTCGTGAAGTCAAGAGACAAGTAAATTCAAAAATTCCTGTCTCATCATGTTTCTTTTTCTTAATGAAGTAAATAAATTTTCCGTTCTTGCTTCTAATTAAAAATATCCATTTTGCGTTTTGCCATTAACCTTGTAAATAAAATAACTTGTTAATTGGATTGCCAGATTTTGAGCAATGGAAAGTACAAGAGCGTGCTTCATAGATCAACTTTGAACAAGGAGGATACAAGAATTTCATGGCCAGTTTTCTTGGAGCCCCCATCAGAGCTTGAAGTGGGCCCACATCCAAAGCTCTGTAGTGAAGAGAATCCTTCCAAGTACAAAACCAAGAAGTATAGTGATTATGTTTATTGCAAACTCAACAAAATCCCACAGTAAACATACTTATGTACAGATAAAAAACAAAACATACTTATATTATCGGTATGTTGGTATTAAGGGAAAGTCTACAAACACAACACATGACACAATTGCGAACGATCTCTAATAGCATGGTCCAATGCCTTCTTTAGTGGTGGTCAGGTTCAAGCCCCACTAGCCGGGGCATGTGGTATTGTTAGATTATGTTAGTAATTTACATTTCCTGCTTGTACACACGCGCGCGCGCACATACACACACACACAAAAAAAAATTACACTACCATCCATACAAGGATAAATTTCCTGACCTCGTCTGAGGTTTCTGACAAATACAGAGGATCACCCCTACTTTCAACAAATAGAGCACCCTCCCCTACTTTAGAAACTATTCTCTCCCAACCCCTCTCCCGTTACTTCTGTTAGAAATTTTGACAAATAAAGGTGATGTCATCATTTAACCCCCATAAAATGCCGAGATTGCCCTTCCTCATGCAAAAAATATATAAACCCATCCATTCACACATCTCAGAACTCTTTCGCTGTTCTCTACACAAATCACAACTTCCTCACTTTTTATTTTTTCCATTTCTGTTATCAGGCGCTATTATGACTTAAAAAGTTGATTTTTTTTTTTTTTTTTTTGATTTTCTTATATTCCATAGCTGTCAGCATTAATGGAAATGTATCGTCTTGTAGCAGTGGACAACATGTTCTCAATGCCAAGAAAAAAATGCAAAAGTGGAGCTATGCAATCATCAAAGCGCCTAAAATGAAAAGAACGAGGAAAGTTCGTATTAATATTCATGTTCATACAAAGTGGTAACCCAAGCGATGCACAGATTTTTAAAAAAATAGGACAGACGGTATAAAAAACATCAAATTAGTAACGACCCAAAATTTTACAATGCCGCAAAAATAAATGCACTTCTTCAAAAATATATATATTACAACTGATGGGCCCAAAAATGTCTAAATGTATATGGAAATAATTAATGACTTGAATACGAAAATAATGACTTAAAATAAATAATTCTTCAATTCGGGTGGTTCGGATTATTTTTAATGAACTTTTACCAAACTAGATCTTTTGGTGGATGGATTACATACTCCGGATCACGAACTAAAATAGCAACAATCTCCTGCGATGAAGTGATACAATGAGATTCGAGTATCACCCTCTATTCCACAATGCAAAAGCTTTGAATCGCTCTTTAATGGTAGAGAGAGAAAACTAGGGAGAGAGTTTTCTAGAACTCAATAACTAATAATCTTGTATCCATACATACATTATGAATATGCTACATGAATTATATAGAGTGAGCATCCTAGATGCTTTAGAAATCCTATAATCCTAAGAGAATAGATTCACTTCCACTTTTTGTATCTTATCTCCAATATAAGATAGACTCTATAATAAATGGGTCACCAGCTCATGTCCACATGGGCGACCCAATTTGGTCCCGGACCCGGCCCCAAATTCCAATAGAATCCAATAATAGAAAATATAATTCAATGAAAAGCACGATATCAAAAAGAGTACAAGACAAGGAAAATAGAGGAAATACTCTAGAGAATAGGAAAGCAATGTATGCACAATATATGTTGGGAGTTTGTATGATCGATGTATCGATCTCGTCATCGCTTCCGCTGCGCCGGCGTGTACAAGGGCCTAACTTCTGGGGAGTATTCACGGAGTCCACCACATTCGTTGGGCCCAATATACATTAAATGACTCATATCCACTTAAAAGGCTAAGCATTGTAAGTGGTGAGTCATCCAATTGTAAATTAAGGTCCAACCATCTTTATATTTTTTTCAATGTGGGACTTAACTTTCACACATGTTCCAACAAATCTCTCCATCGTGTGTGAACCGTTCATTGAGCCTTGCCCTCTTTTTTTGCATCAAACTCCCCCTTGATTCTGATCTACTGCCCGCTGACCCAATCTCCCGAACTAGGCTTCTTTCGCACCCACTCCATCGATTCAGAGCTATCTATCCATTACAGCACTCCAACATCGAGCCACCTTGCTACATTGGGAGTCACCTAGATATCCACTCCATCGCCTCAGAGCTATCCATCATACTCCATTGAAAGCCAACGTGCCCATTCACTGGCAGCATGCTCCCTAACGAGTCGACGTCCAGCATGCATGTGTTCCATTCGCTTGCATCACCATACAGCGGGCACATCCAAGGCCGGCCCAGGGGTAAGTCCAGCAAGCCTCCGAGCTTGGGCAACCCCTAGGCTAGGGCAACGGAAAAAAAAAAAAATAACAGTTCGATATTAATATAATAAAAGTTTCCCCAAGTAACACAAAACCAGCGTTTGGACTTGGTGGCAAACCGACAGTGCAATAGTTTTGCGTGATCCGGGTTCAAATCCCAGCGCCCTCCACTCCCCATCACTTTTTTATTTTGGCCTCTTTTAGCTCCTCTTTCCTTTATTTCTTTATTTTTGTTATTTTTGCCTCTTTTGTTTTCCTCCCAATCCACAATATTAGTAAATATCACATTACTAAATTATTTTTGTTAGGAATTTTGCATTTCACAAGCACAACATCAATGTACAAGTAATATATTCTTACATTTTACTAAAAAAAATTATCCCAGTGGTGGGAAATTGACACACAAAAAAATCAAGCAATCTAACATGGTTTATTTTATTTTTTCACTGAAATCTTAGTTAAAATATAAAGTAAACTTTCTTATTTTCTTTATAAGAAAAACTCTAACAATGATCTTTTTACGTTTATTTAATGAAGTTAAGAAAAACTTACCTTCGTCACAAGAGATATTAAGTGGATTGGCTATGACGACAATTGAAACTGAGGCGCAGTTCCACTATGAAGAATTTTTTTTTTTTTTAACTTTTCATACTTTTCAAGACTTGTCATTCTTCTCACATATATCAACTAAAGAGCCTAAAAAACCCAAAGTTAGTGGAATGACGTCCTAAGAGTTTTGAGATAAGTAAAGTACGATGACTCAATTGAAGAATTTGCTTCATAAAATGCAAGGAGAAGTTGGTTTCTTTGAATTGGATTGTGTTAATCATAAAACACTATAACCTAGGTACATTTTGCTATAATTCAAGCTAAAAGCACAATGTAATCTTGATATTTTTTTCTTGACTTATATATCTTTTTAAATTATTTTGTAAGACTTAGTAGTAACTAGTACGTGGGCAACCAAGCCTGAGGTCGGGCTTGAGCAACCCAGATATTAGGGCTGGCATTGGGCACACCCTATCACCTGCACAATTTGAATTTTCCGTTCCAAAGAGTGTTTTCCGTACAAGCCCATTCATGGCGCGCTGAGGGTTGCCCATAGATCGTCAGCCATTGGCTCTAATACCACTTGTTGTGACAGGTCACGAAGTAAGAGAATATAAACAAAAAAGCAAGCTAACAAGACACATGATTTATGTGGTTCCCCGTTAAGCACGAAGTTCTAGAGGTACATCCACGAGGAAAAGCAAGAGGATTCACTGTCAATAGGGATAATACAAAGAGCCGACTATACTTGTAACTCCACTTGAAGCACTCAATAGATATCTAGGAACAAATCTCTGAGGAGCGACCTACAGAGCATCAATGTCTCACATAAACAAAAGAGACGACTCCAAACCCTAAGTATCTCAAATCCCAATGAAAGACAAAAGCCTAGGAGGCTATATATAAGGCTCTTATTTATAGGAAAACACTAAAAATTAGGTTAAAACCCTCAAAAACGCGTAGCCACACGTAATCCGTATGGAACTCGATCAAAACCGCCTGGGATGGTTTGATTCCCGCCCGGGCAGGATTTCCAAAAGTCCACCTAAAGACCAAATCTGCCAAACCCGCCCAGGGAACCCCTTTGGGTCAAGTGAGCCTTAACAAGATTTTTACCACGGAACCACGTCCGAATCAAACATGGGTCCAAGAACAAGATGTTCATATGGCATTAATTTCCAGCCCGACGTAGCTAGAGTATAATTAAACAAAGATAAAAAAAAAAAAAAAAAAGACTAAAACGTTGCTGAAGTGCCACAACCTATCCCACTAAGTCCTCGGACAAGAGGCGATAACAGGGGGATCGATCAAGATACCCCGAATAACGGTAACACGACGAGGATAGACATTGACTCCCCAAACAGACTCGGACGATTTGGTCCAGCCTAATCGACTTGGCAAGATCAGAGGGGAAGCCATTTAGAGGCTTGGTCGCGGTTTCGGCGTGACCGAAGTGGTCACGACCGCACCGCCGCACCTATTGGGATTACTAGAGATTTTTGTGGATTGCTGGCTAAGAACAAAGGTTCACTATGAAGAGGCACCCTTAAAGTAGCACTCGCGGAACCCCCGCGGGTGTCGTGGGGGCAATGGTCTAGACAGTACAGAAGGAATATTCTCGCACAACCCATGTGACACATGTCCAGAATTTATAAGTGGACTCGGCCCAGAAAGAGAGGCCAAGTCCTCTATAAATAGGGCATTCCTCCCACCTTTCTCTAGGGACCTTTTTTCACGAACTTCGAGAGTGATTCTAGGGAGAGAAAATATTCTCTAGAGAGCATTCACTCTAATTCAAGAGGGAATCCTGTGAAGAGTTCTTTCCTACTTCTAGTATTGATGCTCCCCAGATTTCTCCTTATTCCCATTGTCTAATTGTCCACTATTCTTGTCCCTAATCAATTTCAGTCTTGATTTACGTATCCTACTAATATCTCTCTCTTACAAAGTGCAAAGAGTAGCTGAGGTACTCCGGGGTAATAAGTTGCAAGTGAGAGTTCGCATGCCCACCAGGGCGTATGGTGAATAATCAAGATTATGTCTAGATCTGAAATTATATTGACTTCGTGGGTCTTCATTGTATGATTGAAGATGAAGTTATGACCTCTACATTCTCTGAGATGGCAACATGGTGGGGCGGCGAGGATGGATGGATATCACTATGTTCAACCCTGATCCTTAAAACTCATTTCCATCGTCGGGAAATGGAAACCCGAACATTACCCACATTGTCATGGGCCATTTTAATGTAGTGAAATCGACGTGGATCTGCGTGAAGGGCCAATCGAATATGTGACTATCTAATATTGACTCAATTTCACCTTGGATTGGACCTTTATGATTTTGCCCCTCGTTACTTTACCCGAATATCTTCGGAACACCATTGGGTTGGCTTGCAAACACTTTTTTAAGGAGTTAAATGACAAAGTGGCCTTTGGGGCTCGTAATAAAATTTTGGATCATCACAGAAGAAAAGAAAAAAAGGAAACATATACAGACTAGCGGAGTTCTTTTTGGTAAATATAGTGGTAGAATTATAGTGACAGTTGGCTTGTTTCGGCGCGGCCACCCAAGTTTACGCAAGTATAGGTAAACAAAATAAAGTACATCATTGTCACAAGTTTACAAGGATGTATTATATTAGCGGTGTAAATTTAGCTCGGCTCGGCTCGGCCCATAGAAAATTGGGCTCGGGCTAGCCCAGCCAAAGCCCATCAGGCTCCAGCAAGAAAGCGGGCTAGGCCAAGCCCGCCCAATCATAAAATCTAAGCCCAGGCCCAGCCCGGAGCCCTAACATATCCGGGCTAAGGGCTCGGGCCAGGGCCATTTTCTGAGAACTTTTATTTCTTAGGAGTAAAATTAAGCAAAAGAAATCTTTTAAATTGCTCTAAGTGTTGCTTTTTCTAAAGAATGATCATGACTTACTAACTCCTTTGTTGTAACTTCAAAAAAAATAATGACAATAATGTAGATGAGAGGCAATAGTACGTATTACACCCAAGACAAATTAGCCAATTTTGCTATTTTCATTTTCCTTTATATTTTCTTAAAAGTAAAAAAAAAAATGTAATCAGCAATCTCTTGGGGGGCCTATTTTCAATTTTTGTCCATGTTGGTGGAGGGAAAAAAAAATGAATAAGATTACTTCTTTCTATTAATTAAACTGTGAATAGTCATACATTACAAATTTTTTATATTGAGTGGAGAAATTGCATCACTACAAGTCAAGTACATCCCAACTAGGTTGGCACCTAAAAGCCTGACAATCATCTGTCTACTCCATCTCAAAAAACTATATAATCTACTTGCAATAATTTTTAAAAAAAAAGTTTTAATTACTTCTAGTGTTTTCTATATCAATCAATCATCGGAGTCGGACAATTCTATTGGATCGCCCATAAACATTGCTTCCCGATAACTTTGAATCTTCATTTGCTCATCGGTATTTTGCAATCTCTTTTCAGAGCATACAAGGCATCTCTTGTCATCATAAGTGTTTCAACCATTTTAGTTGTAAGTCTGCTACGGTAATCACTCGTCCACCTGCACTAAAAGCTGTTTCTGAAGCCACTGTGAAAATAAGAGTAGTTAGGCTTAGTTTTCCGTTTGATTTTAGCAACTAACCATGATTTTAGCAAATTAGTTTAACTTGTGTTAAAATCATGATTTTGAAATCAATAAATGAAGTGGTTCCGTGTATCGTTTTTCGATTTTTTTCGCACCAAATTAAAGTACTCCTCGTGTACTTTAATTCGGTGTGAAAAAAATTCGAAAAACGATAAACGGAACCACCTAATTTTGTGATTTGAAATACCTATGAAAAAAAATCGAAAAACGATAAACGGAACCACCTAATTTTGTGATTTGAAATACCTATGAAAAAAAATCGAAAAACGATAAACGGAACCACCTATCATACGTGTAAGCACGGCCCAAGTCTACTCATTTTATTTTTTTTTGGTTCGTTCAAGTCTACTCATTTTGCTTCCACAAATCCAAAATATCAAAACCTTCTTCATTTTCATCGACACATGGCCTATCCAAATAACGTTGTAATTCAGAAGTAGCACCACTCGTGGATTGAGATAGCCTTCTATTATTTTTTATTTGCGACCAAATATTTAATTCTCCACTTCGAGATGGGTTGGATGTACTAGCAGTTGGAGCTCCAACGGGCCCTACATTTTCTTTGTACTCCTCAAATAATTTTCTCGGACATTTCATTACCAAAAATAAGAGATAAAAGTGTTTGTAAACCACTATCTTTACATCTAGGATCCATTATAGTGGCTAAACCAAAAATGTGAGGTAAAGGATCAAAATATTTGTCAAACTTTGTCCTTCGTAACAGTAACAATGTCATTGTCTGTGTTTGGTTAGATAGTTTAGTTTAGTTTTGATGATTTCATCAGGTGTAATGAGTGGAGAGATATAGAGAGAGATGAGGAAAATGATGATGTTATCAAAACTAAAACTAAAACTAAACTGGGAAACGAACATGGCCATTATATTTTTCTCGGGGAAGGTACTTTTCAACAACAAACATTATTTTTTCCGATTGATGTAAAACAAATGTACAAGTAGGAATATATGTATATATATATATATATATATATATATATATATATAGAGGCCCGATCAAGTCCGGGAGTCCCGAATCCGGGACTCCACCTTCCCGATATTTTTTTGACGATCCGAACCGTCAATGTGTTCAAAAGGTGTTTTCCAAGGTCCGTCCTTCAAAAAAAAACCGGAATTTTCCACCTAAAGCGTAACCATTTTTTGAAAAATTTGGATCAAGAAACCTTGGAAAACACCTTTTGAACACATTGAAAAAACATTTTTTGCTTCAAAAAAAAAATAATTCGGGAAGGGCTTGATCCAAGCATTTTTCCGCAAATCAGAAATGTGTACATTTTTTCCATGCGAAAAATGCTTGAAGGGCCCTTTTTTCCGGTATTTTTTTGAAGATTTCAAAGCGTGACCTTGGAAAACACCTTTTGAACACATTGAACTGGCTCGGATTTTCCAAAACATTTTCTAAATGCTTCAAAACGCTTCAATCCGGGGATTTCCGGGATCCTTGACAGATAATTCGTGTATATATATATATATATATATATATATATATATATATATATATATATATATATAGTAGAGTCCTTATCTAGTCCGGGATCCCGGATCCGGGATTCATAGTTCCGGATCAAATTTTCACGATATATATATAATGTGTTCAAAGGTGTTTTCCAAGGTCCATCGGAAATCTTCAAAAAAATACCGAAAGGGCTTGATCCAAGCATTTTTTCATAAAACCGTATATATACGCTTTTGTGAAAAAATGCTTGGATCAAGCCCTTTCCGGTATTTTTTTTTGAAGATTTCCCGCATGGACCTTGGAAAACACCTTTTAAACACATTGGACGGATCGGATTTTGCAAAAACAATTTTTAAAAGCCTCAAAACACCGAAAAAGCTTCAATCCGGGATCCTTGACAGGATCACTGTATATATATATATATATATATATATAATCCCAATCCAATCAATCATCCCGAATCCGGGATTCGTAGTTCCGGATCAAATTTTCACGATCCGAACCTATATACAGTTTTTGTGAAAAACTGTTTGGATCAAGCCCTTCCCAGTATTTTTTTTTTGATGATTTCTCGCGGGGACCCTTAAAAACACATTTTAAACACATTGGACGACTCAGATTATGCAAAAACAATTTTTAAAACCTCGAAAACACCATTTTTCTTCAATCCAGGACAATCCGGGATCCTTGACAGGATAGTTGGCGTATATATATATATATATATATATATATATATATACATATATATGTGGGCACGGTTCCCCTCACACTTAAAAAAACACATAAAAAAACACAACACTCTTCCGAGCTCCCTTGTGATGTTCTGAACCACTGATCTTGTTTAAATGAGAAGAATAAAAGGTTCTGCAAAATTTCAGCTCAATCAGATATCGGTAAGTGTTTGATCCAAACGATTTTAATAACACTAGTTCCTGTCACAGTTTTTGCAAAACTATTTGGATCAAGCACTTACCGATATCCGATTAAGCTGAATTTTTGCAGGACCTCCTATTTTACTCATTTAAACAAGATCAACGGTTCAGAACGTCACAGTGGGGCTCAAAACAAAATCGTGTGTTTTTTTATGTGTGAGGGGAACCGGCCCTAATATATATATATACTAGGGCTGCACAAAAAAACCGGTGAACCGTGAATCCGGTCCGGACCGAACCGATCCGTGCTTTTTGGATTTTAACCGTGGATTAATGGTCCGGACACGGATTGAAAAAATAGTAAACCGTGACTCGCGGTCCGGACACGGATTTTGATTTTGAAACCGTGGATTAACCGATCCGGACCGTGAGATTTTTATTATATATATATTTTTAAATATATATACACACACACATAATTTTACAAAAACTAGGGGGTAAACTGTAAACACTTTCAAAACTTAGGGGTTAAATTGTTACCCTTACTTTTAATATATATACTTTACTTGTCTACTAAACCAAATTTCTACCGCCTCCCTCAACTTCATACCGATTACCGAGAGTTCCAGTTCGAGAGTTCCTCTCCAGTTCGAGAGTTCCTCTCATTCTCCATACCGAATCACCGATCACTCATTAGAATACCGAATACGGATCATTATGCTTGTGTTCATTAGCTACTGGGTCTATTAGATACTGTGTTCATTAGCTACTGGGTGTATTTTTATTGATGCGAATCTATGATCATGTATGTGAATCAGTGATCATGTAGCTACTGGGTGTATTTTTCAAGTTGAATAATGTGCTTTTGGGTTTGGGATGCTTCTTGATTTTATTTTTAATTTTTATGCTAGATTACGACTACCGTAAACAAGAATGTCTTATATAATATGTAATCCGTGGATAAAACCGGAACCGATCCGTGACTCGCGGTTCGGATTGGAACCGAACCGTGAGACTTTTGGTCCGGACACGGATTGTATTTTCTAAAAACCGTGACTCGCGGATTAGGATTGGATTCATGCCAATCCGATCCGATCCGGACCGTGTACACCCCTAATATATACGGCAATTATCCAATCCGGGATCCCGGATTGGAGGTTTTTTGGTGTTTTGATGTTTTTAAAAAAAAAATTTGGGAAATCCGAGCCGTCCAATGCGTTCAAAAAGTGTTTTCAAGGGTCCACGCGAGAAATCTTCAAAAAAAAATACCGGGAAGGGCTTAATCCAAGCGGTTTTCGCAAAATCTGTATATTTACAATTTTGCGAAAAACTGCTCGGATCAAGCCCTTCCCGGTATTTTTTTTTTGAAGATTTCTCACATGGACCCTTGAAAACACCTTTTGAACACACAGTGGAGTCCCGGATCCGGGATTCCCGGATTATATATATATATATACACAGTCCCGATCTATTGAGGACTCCCTCAAACACAAATTTGGTGCGGACCTCATGCTTTTTCGACTTTCCGGATCAAATTTTGACGATCCGAACCGCTCAATGTTTTTAAAATGCATTTTTAAGGGTCCACGCGGAAAATCTTCAAAAAAAAAAATACCTCAGTGGGAAAAATAAGGAAGGAAGGGCTTGATCCACGCTTTTGTTAAAAACGCTATATGTTTTTAACAAAAATCGTGTGATCTGCCCTTCCGGTATTTTTTTGAAGATTTTCCGCGTGACCCTTAAAAATGCATTTTAAAAACATTGAGCGGTTCGATCGTCAAAATTTGATCCGGAAAGGTGAGGTCCGCAAACTCTTATCCTAAGGGAGTCCTTAGTAGATCATGATTCTATATATATATATATATATATATATATCCTTATCTATCCGGGAGTCCCGGATCCGACACTCCACCTTCCCGATATTTTTTGAGTCCCGTCAATGTGTTCAAAGGTTTTCCACTCCACCTTCCCGATATTTATGTTTTGCGAAAAACCGCTTGGATCAAGCCCTTCCCGGTATTTTTTTTTGAAGATTTCCCGCGTGGGCCTTGGAAAACACCTTTTGAACACATTGGACGGCTCGGATTTCCCAAAAACAATTGGGAAAAGCATCAAAACGCTTCGGTCCGGGAAATCCGGGATCCTTGACAGGATCGCCGGTGTATATATATATATATATATTACCACACTTCCAGTCCAAGATCCCGGATTTTAAAAAAATCCAAACCTCATAGATCCCGATCGAATTTCGACGATCCGACCGTCCAATGTGTTTTATAGGTGTTTTTAAGGGTCCCCGTGAGAAATCTGCAAAAACAAATACTGGGAAGGGCTTGGTCCGAACAATTTTTCATAAAAACTGTATATGTTCATTTTTTATGTAAAACTGCTCAGATCAAACCCTTCCCGGTATTTTTGTTTGCTGATTTCTCGCGAGGACCGTTAAAAACAGCTTTTAAACACATTGGACGGTTCGGATCGTTGAAATTCGATCCGGAAAGTGGAGGTCAGGATTTTTTAAAAATGCGGGAGCCCTGACTGGAAGTGGACTGATATATATATATATATACACGTACTCTCCGGTCAAGGATCCCGGAAATCCCGGATTAAAGCGTTTTGGAGCATTTAGAAAATGTTTTTGCATGATCCGAGCCGTCCAATGTGTTCAAAAGGTGTTTTCCAAGGCCCACGCGGGAAATCTTCAAAAAATAATACCGGGAAGGGCTTGATCCACGCAGTTTTTCGCAAAAACTGCATATTTAAAAAATTGCGTGGATCAAGCCCTTCCCGGTATTTTTTTTTGAAGATTTCCCGCGTGGGCCTTGGAAAACACCTTTTGAACACATTGGACGGCTCGGATCATCAAAATTTGATCCGAACTATGAGATCCGGACCCAAGGGTCCCGGACAGAGAGTTCCTCTATATATATATATATATAAAAGCCGATCTCTAAGGGCTCCCTTAGCCAAAATTCCTGTGCGGACCAAGCCCTTTTTCAACTTTCGGATCAAATTTTGACGATTCGAACCGCTCAATGTTTTTAAAATGCATTTTCCAAGGTCCACGTGGAAAATCTTCAAAAAAAATACCGGAAGGGCTTGATCCACACGCTTTCAAAATCAGTATATGTACAGTTTTGCACCGAAAACTGTGGATCAAGCCCTTCCGGGTATTTTTTTTTTGAAGATTTTCCGCGTGGACCCTTAAAAATGCATTTTAAAAACATTGAGTGGTTCGGATCGTCAAAATTTGATCCTTAATGGTGAGGTCCGCACGGAATTTGGCTAAGGGAGCCCTTAGGAGATCATTCTCCTATATATATATAGGGTCCGGCTCTTATCCGGACTTTTAATTTCCGCACCTCGTGATCCAAAAATTTTTTTGACGATCCGATCCGTCCAATGTGTTCAGAAGGTGTTTTCAAGGGTCCACGCGGAAAATCTTCAAAAACAAATACCGGGAAGGGCTTGATCCAAGCAGTTTTCGCAAAAAATGTAAAATGTATATTACATTTTTTGCGAAAACTGCTTGGAGATTTTCCGCGTGGACCCTTGAAAACACCTTCTGAACATATTGGACGGATCGGATTTTTCAAAAAAACCCCATTTTTTCCTTAAATCCGGGAGTGTGGATAAGAAAATTTGCCTATATATATATAAAGATTTTTTAAAAAAATTTGAGCAATCAACTATACAGTATTTGCACTAGGATCCATAATATTTTTTTTTTTGAACACCAAAAGGGTGGGAGGGGACGACCAGCGTAGCAACCCTCCTTGGGCGTGACCAGAGGGGCTCCCGACCCGCTGTGGAATGTCCGGTTCGAGCCATAGCTACTGTCCATGAGGACAGGCTGTCACCATAGCACCACCTGAGTGCACAGCTGGCATATGGCCCAACACGCAGCCCTCTAGCACAGACATGTATTGCAACTGGAGGGACTCGAACCCGAGTGCACGCGTGGGAAAGGCAATCAAGCCCCATCACCCATGCCAACTGGGCAACCACCTCGGTGGTCACTAGGATCCATAATAGAAAAAAAAAAATTGTTACTCCCTAGTAAACAAAATTAATAGATAAATGTTATTGAAGGGCAACGTGGAACGAAAGTTGGCTCTTGCACTGTTGCGCCACGCTCTTCTGAGAGGAATTTGAAATTTTGGGGATGAATTGAACTTGATAGCTTCAGGAACTTAATTTCTTTTTTTGGACATTGAAAAAGCAGTAAAGATTGACACAATTAAAAAAGAGACAACTTAATTTAGAGAATAGAGAGCATTGAAAAATACAGAAGAGTTGTGAAGAGAATATGTGAAAAAAGAAGGGTAGTGTTAATGTCGAAAATGTTTTTGATTGTGCCAAAACTCAAGTGCATGACATGCTTATACTCATTTGTAAAATACAAGCTCTTTATGCATTGAAATTTTGGCATTATGAGTACTCTTTATGCATTGAAATTTTGGTACAATAAAAAGCAGTTTTGGCATTAGATTAAGCACAATTGAAAAATCTCATGGAAGGAAATCTCAAAAGTACTATCCGTTGAAAGTAAATCTCAAAACTAGCCGTTGAAATACAATTGAGAAATTGTCCATAGATTATGCACAATTATAGGAATGTAAACCATAAAAGAAAATCAGCCAAAGGAAACAATACAAATCAATCAAAGATTACCCAAATTAGTCCAAGAGATAAAATGGGAAAAAAAAAATACTCCATAAGTCATGGGATTTTCTTTCAGTGTATAAAAGTCCAAAAGTGAGTAACGAAACATTGTTACGTACAGTATTTCATTTTTACTTTCAACCGTGTCTAAAATTCTAAATTATGGGCTTGAAACGGGCTAAAAGCTTCGGGCTTAGAACCAAGCTAATCAGCTAGCCCAACGGGTTGGGCTTCGGGTAGGGATGGGCTTCAAAACTTCTAGCCCAGTCTCTACCCATAAGGATTGGGTGGGCCTAGGGCGAGCCGGGCTAAAACAGGGCTCGGGCGGGGCTAAATTTGAACGGGATCTGGTGGGCTTCGGGCCAGTGGGCCAAATTTACACCCCCATATTATATGTACATCCATGTTTTCTTATTCACTTCGTGTAATATATTTCTTTGTGATTTTTCAGAAGGGTAATGCTACGGTATAACCTTTTTTTGGCTCAAATTTGAAATTTAGTGGTTAGACTCGTTAGAGGTATGAAAGGTGTACGGTATGCACCCTCATACGAATAGTCACAAAATCTCATATTTAGTCCAAAAAATCTCATATCGTTAAATCACATTTTTGGTGCGGACCTCATACAGATAGTCACAAAATCTCAAATGGTCAAAGGTGGCACAAAATCACACATGCATATGTGGTGCAAACTCGGCCGTCCATCCGTGTGAGGTGTATACCGTACATCATTTCATATCTCTAGCTACTAAATCTCATATTTAAGCCACTAAATCTCATATTTGAGTCCAAAAAGGGGGTGTACCGTAGCATTACCCTTTTCAAAAAGAAAAAAAAAATAAAGAATGGAGATAGTGGAATTCAAGCTTTCCTTTTAAAAACTCATCAACAAACTTTTTGTATTTGATTTATGAAACTGTTGTAAGAACTTTCAATATGTAGTTAACATCTAAAATTCCACTTCTTAATTATTCATATTCATGTAGAATCAAGGCCGTCAAAAGCAACGGTAAAAGGAAGTTCATCACATGTCTCTCCTCCAAAATTAATTTACCCCCCAAAAAATGTCTCATTTTATTTATGAAAGATTGATGAATGAACATCGATCTCTACACTTTTAATTATTTATTTTATCGGCCTTTACAAAATTAATTTTTGGGACCAAATTTACCGTCTAAAAATCTTGATCTTGACATTTATGTCTCATTTTATGGAAAAATACGAAACATAATCTATATAAAATCATCTATGAAGTTTTTTTGATTAACTATATATTTCAAGTAATCTTAACTGTATATTTCCCAATTTTGATTCTTTCGTGATATTACAAAAATTCTTTTTATATGAAGTTTTTTTGGTAGGAAATTTTTGTTTTTGGTAAGGCCGAATGTATGGGATTGAGGGCTCTGCTGCCCCTTGGGGTCGGCAGGGCTTGCCAACCACATCCGCGCTGTCCATTTTGCGCATCAACGGCTCAAATCTCATATCTCCAAAGTGTATCCGAGCCGTCCATTGTTTGATGCAATCCGAGCCGTTGATGCGCGAAATGGACGGCGCGGATGGGGTTGGCAGGGTTTGCCGACCCCCACGGACAACAGGCCCCCCGGATCCGAATGTATGAAGTTAATCCACCTTCCCTCCAATTTAGTTGATTACCAGAAAACCGATTTAATTTTAAGAGGACTGACAACAAATGAAATAACACCAGTGCTATTCTATTTAATTATTTACCAATTCAACTATTCTGTTTTATTCCATTAAATAAGTGGACCCTTAAGTGTAGTAACAGTTATAGACTCGTTTCAGAAGAATAATAAAGTAGTCTAAATATTAATCCATGTATGCCTTTGCTGGCATATTTACTTCCCATTTTTTCATTATTCCTCTTTTGTAAATGGCAATTTCAGTTAAATTGTAATAGAAACAATTTCAATTACAGTAATAACAACAAAGATTACAAACTGCTAAATCTTTGCAACAAAGGAAAAACAACCCTTTTTTTTGTCTTTTCACATTCCATTCCTAATCAAGTACCCATCGGTATCATCATAAAATTGTGGGAGTTTGTGTTTTGCATATAAGAAAACACAGAGAGATAAAATTGTGGGAGAGAGAGTAAGAAGAAGAAGAAGACGAAGACGACGAAAATGGGTTTGGGATGGAGTATTCTAACGATTTTCTTCTTAATATTAGCTTTGGAATGCAATACCACCCATGGTCAAAGAGGTCGGGGTGCGGCGTTTTTCGATGTAACGAGTTACGGTGCGGTTGGAGATGGCAAGACCGATAATTCCATGGTAAGGGATAGTGTTTTTCTACTGTTTATCTGATTTACATATAGCTTAATTATTTTTTTCGTTTAAGTTGGGTTAATTTTTCAGTTATTTGCACCCCATCTAGCATTTTTGCCTCATAATCACCTATGCCAGTTTTATGATTTGATGTTTTAACTGTGTTTCTGGAGATTACGTTGCGATGTTCGAGAATGAAGCATTTGTGAAACAAGAATATGGCTGTGATTTCTTTTTCTTCTTTTGTAGGCCCTTCTCGGTCCACTTTGATGATCCAAACCATTCATTTTAGAGTTCGTTGAGAACATTTGCCTAATCAAAATCACATTGATCGGATATTGTTTGATATAATTCCGGAATACATTTGACTTAGAACATAAAAAGATTACAACACCGAATCAGAATCCATTTAACACATTTATCTCAAGACAAATCAATTTCAGAATTATATCCACCGGTTTTCGATCAACTTGATTTTTTCGCATGACAAATGTTTTCGACGAGTTCTAAAATGTGAACGATTTGGATCATCAAAGTAAATGGAAAATTTGGACATTTCGGTTCATTTTCATGGACGGGAGAGGATCCTCCTCCATCACTAAACTAAAGGTGATGTAAACAAGGTTGTCTAGTCTAATACATATAAATTTGGATATTCACAGGCCTTTTTGAGAGCATGGAGCGAAGCATGCATGTGGAAAGGGAAGAGCAGGGTTGTGATCCCAAAGGGAACATTCATGCTGGATTCTGTGATATTCAGGGGCCCATGCAATGGCCCAATTATGTTTCTGATAAAAGGGGTAATTAAGGCCCCCACTGATCCTCATATGTTCTTTATTGACCATTGGATTTGCTTCCAATACATCGATGGATTGGTGGTTAAAGGTGGTGGGTCTTTGGATGGCCAAGGTCCTTCTGCTTGGCCTTACAATGATTGCTACACCAACCCTAACTGCAAGCCTCTTCCTGTTGTAAGTTTCATTTTTCTTATAAGCATCCTTCAGTCTTTTTAAATTTTAATTTTTACTTGTGAATTTTAGATTTCATTTCTAATCGATGGCATGTTTAATACTATAGGGACTAAATTGAAACCGAAAAAAATAAAATTAAGAAAGACAAAAATCAAGAATAGTTTACTATTTATTAAGCCCTTAAAAATAAGCAAATACTATATAAATAGGCAGGATAAGAACTGCTCTAAAAAAAAAAAATGAATGGTTCAAATCATCAAAATGGAGTTCATGATAGACTCACGGTCCAACGACACATCAAGTGGGCTGTAGAGAAATTCTTTCCATTTAAATAACACGATAGTGTCTAAATTACCGGCCTTGTGCATTTCAAGGTTTTAGTTTACTTTTAATTTTGTAATCATTACCCTTATTTCTCTCTCCATTCATTATTCCTATCTCCAAAACTAAACTAAAATAAAACTACTAAACGAACAAGACCCTCATAATTTGGTCACGTGAGTTGCTCTAACGGAAGTTGTATAAGACACTGCACTGAAACATACAAAGGGTTTTAGTTGAAGGAATTCAAACTATAGGGATCCAATTGAACTTTCGCTAAACTACATGAATACACTTAATTGTATGGAATTTTATATTTTTGCTAAAGAAAACAAAAATCACAAAGCGGTTATTGCTTCAGTTATTGTGACTCTCTGGAATCTGCGTAATTAAGTTTAGTTGGGTTCATGCATTGTTGTACTACCGTTATTATGAAGATGTTAAGTTGACCGACATTAATTAATAAATACCAGTTTTAATTAGAAGATTTATTTCAAAACTGAAATGGCTTATGAATTGAATAAATCAGTAATCTCAAAAGGGTTTATGCACCAGAAAATAATAAATATAATGGTATATTTCACGTCATTTCATTGCCTTTCAACTAATTCTTTTGTTTCTATTTCGTGTTTATGTCCTGTTTGTGAGAAAAATATGAGTGCCGGACAGGTACCACATCTAAAAGTGTTTTGCATGTGGGAGGGGGCAGGGTTGGGAGATATCTGGGTCGTTCAAAATATTTTTGGACGACTGAGATGTACGCTCAGCGCCATGTGTACTCCTACCTGCTCGGCACCCAAGTTTTTCTCCCCGTTTTGAAAACTTTAATCAATCATTTCTATCGCAATTAGAATACTTCTAATTTGTGTAAAAAAATGAAAATTTATTTTAAAATACATACAAAAAATTTGATCTGAATATTAGCACTGATTTTTTTTTTAAAAAGGACGAACAATTGGAGATGGAGGGAGTATAACTATTTATGTAGTTGCGCTAATCTCACATTGGTTGGAGCAGTCAATGAGGTTCGATTTCGTGAACAACTCAAGGGTGCACCACTTGAGGTCCATCAACAGCAAAAACTCCCACTTCAACTTGTTCGCATGCAACAACGTGAACATGAGCCACATCCGAATCATAGCCCCAGAAGACAGCCTAAACACCGACGGAATCCACATCGGAGCCTCAACCAACATCCGGATCTCCCGATCCATCATCGGCACAGGCGACGACTGCATTTCCATGGTCTCGGGCAGCCAAGACATCGACATCAACGGTGTCACGTGCGGCCCCGGCCACGGAATCAGCGTCGGGAGCCTAGGAAGGACCCCAAAGGAGTTCGTGTCGGGGATCACAGTGACAAACTGTACTTTCCGTGGGACCCAAAACGGCGTAAGGATCAAGACGTGGGCCCCTTCTCTGGCCAGCATTGCTTCGAATATGATGTTTCGAGATATCTTCATGGATAACGTGAACAACCCGATCATCATCGATCAGCAGTATTGCCCGCAACCTTATTGCAGCGACGATGTATGTTTTTCTCCAACTTGTTCTTGTCTAGATTATGTCTTCTTCACTTGAAAGAATCAATAGTTTTGGAGCACCAATTTGGCACTTGCACGTAATGCTCTTGATAAACTACAAGACTAACAAGAGTTTTTAAAAGGCACGCATAATCGTAGGGCCGGGAGCCATTAAAATGGCTCGTGTGGTAACGAACGTGATAATAATTTCATCTGTTGCGTTTGTGATTTACAGGATTCAAAAGTTCAGATAAGCAATGTTACATTCAGGAACATATGGGGGATGTCAAGCTCAAAAGTTGCAGTTTCCCTACAATGCAGTGGGATTGCTCCTTGCCAAAACATCAAGCTTGTGAACATCAACTTGTCCTACGATGGCCCTAAAGGACCTCCTTCTATTTCATCTTGTTCTAACGTCCGAGGTCAATCTTACGGTCCGCAAATCCCCTACAGTTGCATATAGCTGCCTTCTCGTCAATTCTTGGCACAACATCCATTGATTTTCAGCTCAGTTATAGATCGTAGGATACCATGTTCTATACCCTCTCAATCGCGATCCTAATGGGTTCCGCATCGTTATTTTTTTGTGGATCTCACCAGCATCGTAAGAGAAGTGGTGAAAAAACTAGTACCATCTTTTTTTTTTAATTTGGTGTTTCTAGAGTTTTTTTAAATTATTTTAGGAGTAAATTGTGTTAAGACTCAAGACTCATGCATGCTTACTAGCTTGTAAGTATTTGATTTTCGATAGTGATATGGTAATGGATGGTCACAAATTGTCTTAACCGATAATGGATGGTCACAAATTGTCTTGTTTAGAGAACTTATATATTTATGTCCCCATCCTAATTGGAAAATATGCTTAAAATGTATCCTTAATTGGAAAATATGTTTGTTTAATGTATCTGACATCTGACTAGCTTTACCATATATTCTAGGGGAGATTTACATAATGAGCATTGTTTGATCTCACTTATATGTTACCTAATTTACATTATGTAACTTCCAATTCGGACAAAAAAAAATTCAAAGACTCGAAGGTAAAAATAAAAAAATGATTTTCACACTCTCTTTTATTCACAGACATTGCTTTCTTCTTCTTTATTCATCTGCAATTATCAAATTGCTTACACTTCTAAAAAAAAAAGTGCAATCCTGATTTTCTCTTAACCAGTTCAAATTCTCAAAAGAGACTAACAAATGGAGACACAATGAGTACTATCATGTGGGTTAATTTCAAGCGACAGCGCATGTAATGGGTCTGTAATTCTTTCTTTGAGAAGCAATGTAACGCCCCGATTTTTCGGAAGCATTAATTAAGATAACTAATTAGGATAAATTTAATAAAAAGAGTTTCCATCAGAGTACACGTTGGAAAGCGTGAAGTGCAACCCATTACAAAATACTTAGTACGGTTTGAGAAATTAATATTACAGATCCGACATTTAAAAATAAAGGGGTGGGTTCTACAGATTAAGGTTCAACTCTGGATTCCACGTCTCCTCCTGAGCCTGGTCTACCGGATAACCCTCGGTTCCGAAAAAACCGTCTCCTTCGACACCAACAGTACCTGCTTGATCACAGTCTGGCATAATACGTCCGAGTCGCGAAGCAACATCATGGTATTATACCAGGGTCACACGAAGTGTAACACCGTGAGCGATAAATCACTCAATAGTTACTCTAACTCTCCCAACCCTTGCTTAACATACACGTACACATATATGATTGAAAAGCAATAATTAAAGGAATAAACAGGAAATAAATCATAAAGCAGAAATTAAACACATAGCTGATTTCATTACTAGCCATTAACTTACATGTTCATCTAAGTTCTCAACCTAGAGAACTTTCCTCCCAAATAACCACTAAGTCTATGGCCATTTCGTGATTCAACTCCTCCTTGCTTGCCCTAACCGGGGAGCCCAGATGAAAAGCCTAAGTTATCTACTTAGTCGAATTCATCAAACGCCTCACAAAGATGAATTTCCCAGGGACTAACCGTACCACTGGGCCCTCGAGGAACTAACCGTAACCTCGGGAGTATATAGCCGTGACCCGGTCTATAATACAAATCACCCTTATATCACCAAATAATTCAGTATGGAGTAATCACAAAATGCCACAACTTAGGGTTCCGAATCTTTGTCAATCCATCTCCAAAATCACTGGCTGACTGCCATCCATCTCAAAATCACTGGCTGATTGCCATCCAACAACAATCTCGGGGTAACTCCCCATCAATCAATTCCAATTCACTTTTTCATTAACCTCATCGTCTATGTGATATCCGCGTACAATCACCCAACCCGGGAACCTAGTTGTCCATTCTAACATTCAACACGTTTATGAAAAGTGCACTTAACAGTAAAAGCAAAGTGATAACGATATTACAAGGGTCACAACCAAATATCTCGATTCACAAGTTCACGAAATTCAAGTAATCGAAAACTAGGGGTCTAAACGTAATTTAAAGAAAGTAAGGGTTACCAACATCATTTTAAGTAAGTACACAGGTGTTCGATGCAATTTCACGACTCTAAGGTCCTTAGCGTAATTTACAAACTTTGGGGGCCTTTTTATAAATAAACATAATACAAGGGCAATTATGTAATTTTGCCACCGACAAGAGTAAACACGTAAAAATACTTTATTTTGGTTAATAAAGTCCTAACTTGTCACAAAACGCAATTCCTTGATTTTCTTACTAAGTACAAACTACACATTATGTAATTTACACACACAAGGGCAAAATGGTCATTTTACACCCGAAGGGCATTTTGGTCATTTCGTTAAACTCCTAAATTTCCAGTAGTGACATTTAGTTGATAAAAATAGGTTTCGTAAATGATACACAAGTACGCACGCCAAATTTCACAAAGTTACACTTTAAACCCCTAACTTAACACTACGATCAAGAACAAGGTTAAGCACAATAAATTCATGGAGAATGTCACATAAACAGTTAGTAAAGTATTAAACATGCTTGGAATAGTTAAAAACATGAACCACAATAAATCTAAGGTTTACTAAGCACGAAAACCCGGTTTCGGGTAAAAAGGGTCATATTGTGTTTTGGCTCGGGTTTCGTGAAACCCTTGACTTGGGGCTTTAACCCATCAACTATAAACTACTCCTAGACTATTCTAACTCATTCAAAAGCTTGGAATAGGTTGGGTACGAGTTTCTACCTTTGGTCCGGACGAAAAGCTCGACGGTAAGGTCCGATGGTATTTCGAGTGGCAATGAAGAACTCCATTGCGAACAGAATCTTTGGGCTGCGTTATCGGGTTCAAAACTCGTCCGTTTCCAGAGATTCTTGTGTCTAAAGCGAAGCTCTCGAAGTGCTCTACAACGTTGATGAAGAAGTCTAAGCCTAAAACGCACTCCAACAATGAGAAAAATGAAGATTTGTAAATGTTCAGTGAGCTGCTCGGTTTGACTAGACCAGAAACTTCGGGCCGCAATAACGTGGTCATTTCTCAACCGTTTTGAGTGATTCTTGAACCTAAAACGAAGGGCTTGAAGTGATCTACAATATTCGTGAAGGAATCTAAACCCGAAATCCACTTTAACGAGGAGAAAAATGGAGATTTACGGAAGAGCAGAGAGCTGTCTGGAAAATGTACCCGAGATTTTTACTGAACTTTGGAAGGCTATAACTCACTCAAAACGCAACCAATTTGGATGATTCTTATACCGAAATCGAAGTACTCGACGCCCTCTACAACTTTTGTTTAGAAACCTAAGCCTAAAAATGACTTTACCTAGGAGGAAATTGGCCATGAAAATGGATGCGTGTTATGGACGAGAAAAGGAAAACGTGGTGTGATCTCTCTACTCTTTTTCTGCTGAAAGTGGGAAGGGGAAATGAAGTTATGGAGAGCTTGATATAGACTTGAACCCTTTAGGTAATAGAGTGCATGAGAGAGGGTATTGTTTGTTGGATAGAGGAAAGAATTTTAGAGGTGTGTTGGGTGGCCATTGGCTAGGAAAGAGGGGCAACCCAAAAGTGGGTAAACATATTAGACATGAGAGGGATGTGATTTGAGGTTAATGGTAAACTAATGGTTAATGGGGTGTTGGCTGGGGGGTTGGGGTAGCATGGGACGCGGCACGCGATGCGGCACAATGCAGTACAATTTACTCCGAGCAGTGTTCGAACTGTCCGAGTTTCGGTCTCAGAAAATTACCAAAATATTCGTGCAAACTTGGAAAATCGTGGGCAACGTCACCGTGTGCTCAGAATCGTTTGGAAAAATCTTGAAAGTAGAACACGCATTACGATGCGCTCGCCAGGTGAGCGTATCTGGTTGACTCGGGTCCCACACTGTAGTAGTCGTGCTAGTGTCATCTGTGTAGCTCAAAATCATCCTCTGCATTACGCACATTATTCTGGCCGTTCGTCCGGGCCCACTGGTGACAAGTCGGTTGAAATCATTTTGTGCACCTCGAGCACTAACTCGTCTAAAGGAAAATTAAATAAATAAATAAATAACTTAATAAATAAATAAGAGACCCGCAAATGGTCAACTAAAGTCAAAATTGGGTAAAATTAAATTAGGAAAATTAATATTTACAAATATCACAAATTTTATTTTTTTTTTTGAAAATTTGGGATATTACAAGCAAGCTCTTGCTTCTGACCAACTATTCTAATTTTGGGGCACCGCCACCTGATGCCCTATACCTTTATTCACCAATAATCACCACTCATTTCAGGGGTCACTGAATTGTGAACCAAGAAAAAAGTTGAAATTGTGAAGCAAGAAAGCAACGGTTTATTCAAATTAAAGCTTGCAAATTAAGCATGACTCCATACAAAATGAGGTCCCTTTATTAACTATCCCAACCCACACAAACATTGTTTCCTTCATGTTCCTTCATGGAAATCTTTAGCGAACCTCTAAGGAATCCTGCATGCACAAGTAATAAAATTAAGATAATCAAATAAGTAACGAAACAAGCATAGAAATCAAATATTGATGGAACAATTTTAGGAAACTACCCAGAAGTCTTTGGCCTAACAGCACTCGTACTTAAGTGCGAGAAAAGAGCTCAGGAGTTGAACTCCTCTTCTAAGTTACTAGTCTAACGATTCCAACAATATTGACTTTCGCTAAGAAAAAATAAAACAATTTTTATAACTCAAGTATCCGAGCTAGCTTACTCACAGCTCGACTAATTCTGGGACTCAATCCCAATGCCCGACTTGTACTGGAAAGCCCAATTAAAATCGGAACAAAGCTTCTTATGGACTAATCCTAAAGGAGTTGATAGCACCTGAGAGATTTCAAACCCCAAGACCTTAGGACGGAGTAAACCCATGAGTAACAGGCGTTCACAACTAGGCCAACCCCTCGGATTGCTAGTATATGTACTGTAACTCCTAATCCGGGCATGAGGGGATATAGATGTTGAAGTCAAAGAAATAAAGAATCGAATACCAAAGGAAGGAGAAAAAGGACATACATGCCGCAGTTAATGTTCCGGGAGACTAAGAAAGGCATGTAAACACCACATAACCTAGGAAGTGCAGCAAGGGCAGCATCCCTCACATTAGGGTACCGAGGGACAAGCTGTTTGTAGCAAAAGCATATTCGTCTCCGGTCAATCGTGGTTCGTGCCACACTGCTGAGCCGTCTCAGCTCTCTGCAGCATCCGAGAGACGGCTGACCCACCACGCCAATCGCATACGGGGCACATTCGATCACCGATGGGCCGATATCCATGCACCCGAGGGCCACTGACACATGTGCCATTACCACCACTGCAATGACCAAGGCTGTTGCACCACACTTCACCATTTTTCAGTATAATAGTAAGTAATTAGCTAGATTACATGTACTCAGATAAGGTTTTAGAGATATATATAATATGTGAATAGTGTATGTATTGGTGTGGTAGGCAAGCCAAGCGAAAAGCATTTTTGGCTTGGAGCAACGCAAATAGCAGTAATGTTCTCGTGAGTGTCACTGGAATTCTGGGCAATTTATTGAAGTTGGTTTTGTCACTTTTTCAAATATAGCAAGAGGATGATCTGGGTTTGTGATTTATATGAATTTATGAAGTAATGACAACATCAGCTTATAACTGCTCTGGGTATTTTTCCGGTTATTTTTTGTAGGAGGAGTGGATTAGGGTTTGGTTTTCCGGCAGGGAACATATGGGAGTTGGCTGAACTGAGACACCTTTTCGGAATGAGATCCTCTTTGGGCTCAATACCATGGTTTGATCCATATATTACGAACAAATATCGAGGTAAAAAGTAAATTGAACATACACTATTTTGAAAAGAATGAATGGACATCTGTAAATGAACAAGTTAAAGTTGTCTGGAAAAAAATGAACGGTCAAGTTTTTTTTTTCAAAAACAACACTCCCTCCGTTCCAAAAAGTCTTCCGTTCCATTTTAACCTGATAAAAAATTAATTATATCTTTTAATTGTTAATACATTTCATATGCAATATGGATCATGTTTGATATATTTCAATTAAATCTAAAATATAAAGTTTTTAAAATCACCTAAAAACATTATAGATTATAAGATATATTACATTGAAAAGTGATACGAACTCTCAAAATGGACTATATTTTTGGGATTTAAGGAGTATAAAAGTATTTGAGACATGTGGTTAAGATCCTTAAGGATGCCCTAGCTAGTTGAATTTTACTAGGGGTTGTTCCACAACTATTTGACTATTCAATTTTTTGGTTGTTTTTATTCAAATTTTTTTCGTGTTTGTTAGTTTTGCGTTATTGATTTATCTCGACAAGAGGAATCAAAACAATACAAAAATTACGAGAATTACTCAAATATTTTGAAAAATATCCAAGAAAAAGTCCGAAAAAACAGTTCCGACTGTTGTTTTTCTTGAATATTTCTCAAAATATTTGGTTAAATCTCATAATTTTTTACTTTTTCAATTCTTCACGCCTTGACGAATCAATAATTTACAAAAGCATGACGTAAAATTAATAAACAAAGAAAAAAAATTAAATAAAGACAATCAAAAAACTTGAAAGCCAATGGTTGTGGTGGTGGTCTAGTCTACGTGCTCTATGTAGTGTTCTTTGCTTGATCTCCTTGAAAAGTTACCACTCTGCAAAATGTCGGCATTCTTGTCTTTAAAAATGGAAACGACACAACGCGGGTATTTGGGTTGTCATTCAGATGGTCAAGAACCCAGCCCAAGACCCAAGTACTGGGCAAAAGCCGAAACAAGCAGACACTTTGGAAGGAGGAAATATAAGTGAAAGAGGTCTGGTACAAGTACATGAAAAGTTTCCTATAAATTCACCCAGAAAATGCATCCAGCGGGTGAAATCCACCCGATACACTGTTTAAACATTGTACCGGGTGGATTTCACCCATTGGATGCATTTTTTGGGTGAATTTATGAGAAACTTTTCATGTACCAATCACTTTCTCTAAGTGAAAACGGCGAGTTTATCAAAGCAAAACCGAGGGTCTATAAAAAGAAATGAGAACACGATGAAGAGACGGGCATTGCTTGAATGAATGATGCAGTTAAACGGGCAATCAGGCCCAGCCATGGGCATTGGCCCACCAGGCACTGCATAGGGCCTCTAGTTTTCAGCCCAATAATTTGGGCCAATAAAGAAACATATTAAATAAAGAAACATACTCCTTGATTCATCTTTTCAGCAGTTAAAGAGCAGTTATTCACATTCAACAGTATTAGCCCCTTGATTCAATGTCATCTGTGCATCCTCGCACATTCTGTTCATTGTTGCAAAGTCAAATTGTCTAAAAATAACAATATGGGCACATAATACTAGCAGTTTCACAGTCCCAGCTGAAATCCATTTCGAGGCCAACAATTCTTACCCTTTTCCAACGGAAAGAGGGCCATTCCGAGGAAGACGTTTCATAGAAGCTTTTCGGAAAGTTTTCTGTTCTGCTCGTTTCCTGCTTTGTTCTTCTAGCTTTATTTATTCTCTATATATACATATAATGTTCTCTTTGCACACAAAAAAAAAAAAAAAAAAATTAACGTCTTTATATTTTCCTTTCCCATAGTAAGTCCCGCTAGATCTCCATTATCCAAACACAGCAATTATAGTACTCCATGCATGAGCTAAGCTCACAGTTCGATCTTTTGATAGTAAAGTAACATTGAAAATCAAATGAACGTTACCTGCAATATGTAAAGCCCAAGAACCAAATCCTCATTGGAACATAACCTTTTCATACTAACTTGAAAGAGTGAATGCAAATTTCTTGAACAGAAATCTGCGGTCCTATCAACAAAGCCTCTTCAATCTATAGACAAGAAGTGGACTGCAGTAGATTGTTATCCAAAGCTCATGATAAATGGAGTGATAATTTTGAATTTCTGAACATCAGAAGACGAATTTCCCTCTAAAGCATGTGCCTGGACAGTATTGGTAGTCCATTGAGAATATTTCAGCTTCGCAGATGAGCAAGCCACTGTAGTTACAATTAGAGTTGGGCCTTAAAAGAACTTAGAACAATAAGATGTCCAGTATCTGCCTCTGGACCCCATGAACATTAGGATATACTTATGCCTGTAAGTATACAAAACAAAAAATTAGACACAGAATGGTTTGTTCAATCTGAACGAGTTATGATATCTGAAGATCTGATTTATGTTGCCTAAATCATGGATATTCATTACTTGAATGAAAGGAAAGTGCCCAAGAGTTCCAAAATGATTCAATTTTATCACAAAATATGTAAGTGGCATCGTAAAATGGGTAAATTAGAGTTTGAAGCTTGATGTACTTCCTGACTCTCAGCTTGGCCCTTGTAGTTTACTCAATGTGGAGCAATTAATTGTGTCCACTTATTGCAGTCCGGTTATTGGTGGAAAACACAATGTGGCACTGAATTTTCCATCTTCGGCCTTTAGCCCTAGTTATCAATGTCGCAAGGCGTTTTTTTATAAGAAAATTGGACTTCAGTTGTGTATACTCCATCCGTCCCAAAAAATTTCCCACCTGGGATCCCATGCCATTTCAAACCTAAAAAAAGGCGTTTTCAGAATCTTTTAATTTGTTTTAAACCATTTAAAAGTTCTCAATGAGATGTTTTGAACGGTTTAAAAATATAATAAATTTTTTCTCAGAAATGCATATGTTTGAAAATGACACAGAATTCCAGGTGAGACGAAAATTATGGGATGGCGGGCGTACATCCATTGAAAAAAGTTCACTAGTCTACTAACCAAATCAAGAAAATCCCATGTTTAAGGGACATTGTGAGAATAGATAATATTTCATGGGTGCAAAAATTAATTTACTCAACTAAATCTGGTTTTCCTTTTGTTTGTTTGATAGCTAGTCCTACCATCCCAACTGGCCCTAAGAAATTAATCTGAGGGCCCTGAAGTCAAAGATGACGCAAACCTCCAGTGGCTTTTGAGGTGACTCGAACCTTGAACACAAAGCCAGCGTCTTTAACCGCCAAGCTACCCCTCGAGGTAATATGATTATTGTCATTCTCCAGACTACTGAAGGCCCTCTATTTCAGTAAACAAGGTATAAAGCACAGAGCAGTTACCTGGATGACCTCGTACTCTCATAGCATGCATTTAATTTAATCAGCCAATGAGTACATAACCTGCTCCATCAGGAAGCATCCCTGCAGCCGCGGAAGGCATCTTGGTTCGGGGGTTTTTTCGAACTTGTGCATGTGTCTCCGCCTCCTGTTGAAACATCTTAACAAGCTCTTGGAGCTCTAATTTTCTCCCTTCAACCATTTCTTCAGTGACTGGTTTTCTCAATCCAAGATAGAGCAACCCAATGGCAATAAGTATAATGCCCAAAAGGACGAGAAGGCCGGAAAACAGGGCAAATGCATACGGTGTATTTTCAGACCCCGGAATTCCATCCACGTTTATTCCAAAGAGTCCAGCTATGATAGTAAGAACAAGACCACACCCTCCAAAGACTCCGAGATTATGACTGACCCTCAGGCTTTGATCCTAAAATTACCATTCAGAATCAGAAATCTCCATCTCAAAAAATAAAAGGGAAACGATAACAAAGATGCTACCTAAAACCCAAGGAATAAAACATTACTGCACACTGCACAGTATCTTTATAATTATCAGCGCCCTTAGAGATCCAAGGGGAAGAGTAAAATTCTACACGAGATTCGGCTTTAGTGACACATGTGACAAGTTTAAGAGTTGCGTAAGAAACCCACTTTGTAAGAAAAAAAATTAACTCACTAATCATAAACACTTGATAAGGTGGTAATTTGAAAAGTGAGACAGTTACACCAAAATAGTGTAGCAAGCTCACTACGTCCCTTGAAGTGTCTTTTGCTTACATGATTCTTCAAATAAGTTTGATTTTGATTTTGATACCACCTTTGGAGAAGCTCTTATAATTACCTGTCTAAAAGGAAAAAGTAGTACAAACCAGCTACCTTAAAAAAACAAGTGAATGTTGTCTGCAGTTAAACCAAAAGCCCACGGATTTTTGGGATGTTTCCTTTTCTTTTAACTCTAATCTAACTTGGCTTCTCTACTATCAAAGCATGATTCATGCTCTCTCAATGAGAAATAAAAAAAAAAAGTGACAGGCTATTGAAATTTGTTACAGTACTCAAAAAATAAAAAGACCAAATGCAATTTTGACATCCGGCAGAAACAACTTACATGAATTTCAAGGAAAAGTTCAATTGTGTCACACAATTTCTTAACTTAGTAGTTTATAAAAATGCAAATAAGAAGGGAAACATAATGGCTATTTTTTAGTCCAAAATGTAAATTACTAGCCTACTAGGCTCCTAGGTAAACATACAATCAAAGTTGGTGATGTAAAATTTCATATTGAAACCAATTAACTAATAACCCGTCCCCAAAAAAGCATACTACGAAAAGTTAGTTAGCATAAAGATTTATATCTCACATCATCTCTTCATAATCATACATTAACAGGGATAGTTTCATCAACAGGCAACAGCAGCTGTCCTGAAAATAAACATCATTGGGATAGCTTGCTATTGCACTGTACAGTTCAATCCATAACCGATGGAAGATAGAAAGACTGCAACGCCGAGCATTGGTGCAAGCCCGTGATTTAAAAATTTGCTTCTCCGGTCTAACATCATTATCTATGTTAAATGGATCCTTCTAAGGTTAATGATATCAAAACATATGAACAAATGTAGGTAGAATAATCAAGTGATCTGCAATCTAATTATACAGGATACGGATACATGTGTGTTTATAGAGAGAAGTTTCAACCATACAATAAGAAGAAAAGCAAATGTCAACAATATTCCTAACAGCTATTTTCAAAAAAAATTTCCTAACAGCTAATAGAGCAAAGATATTATATGACAACCAAAAGCAATGTAGAAAGCATCAACAAATTAACTCAGCAGCATTACTAACAAAATGTTTCCAGTATATCCAAGTGTGTAAACAATACTCATTTATCATGAGGGAAGAAAGATTGGTGTATTTCGGACACAAAAGATTTTGACCATCTATAGTACTGAATACCTGCAACCATGCACGAACAGTGCTCTGCATGACATCTTGAATTGTGAACAAGCGACCACGAACTGCCTCTTGCTCATTAATCATTTCCCTAGTGCTCTTTCTAATTCCTTCTAGCATATTCCTTGCTGCATTTCCCCTCAAATGCTGGAGAAGCTCAAATACAATCTCCTCTCTTGCATGTAGAGACCATTTGACTCTGATAACCTGGAAAAATTAGAAGATGAAAGATGGAAAAGAACTTAATTATAATTAGCATCCAAGCAGCAATACAAATGTCAATCTACTGCCTCATGGAAAGTTAATGTAAGTCCCAAAAGAAACCTAAAACTTAGCTACTGCCTCCTGTAGCCTACCTAAAGAATATGGAAAGCTCAGATGTTAACGTTTTTAAGATGGAAACAAAACATTTTGAGCTACATAATGTGTCAGTTTAAAGGATTTTGAGAAAACTAGACACTAAAAACTTTGCATACAAAATACAAGTCCGGGTTCTGAATTTTCGAGTCAAGGCCAAGGGGCATCAACTAGATCAGGTTTTGATTTCAAAGGGGGGAATCCAATACATGTGTGTTGATAGCTAGGTATTATTGGGGGCTTCCCACATCGGGAAGTTTGGGGGGGTTGTGCGTTAAAAGGGTCCTCTTGCCCCTCACTAGTCAGCATGCCTGGTTGAGTTGGTTAAGTGGAATTACCATCTTGCCCCTCCTCAAAAAAAAAAAAAAAAATCTTGGCCCAACTTCATAATGTTGAAGGGGGCCAGTCATTTTCATGTCGATGGGCTAGTCTGAAGGATGGGTTAGGCTCTCGGGCCTGCAACATGGAGCTGGCTTCCCACATCAGGAAGTTTGGGTTTTTGTGTGTTAAAAGGGTCCTCTTGCCCCTCACTAGTCAGCATGCCTAGTTGAGTGGGTTAAGTTGAATTACCCTCTTGCCCATCCTAAAAAAGAAAAAAGCTAGGTATTGTTGGGCTCTTTCCCCATAGCTTAAGATTTTGGGACAATTTTATTTACACACTGCCTAAAGCTTCGGTTTCTGAGAGTTCTTCTGTCGCATCTTTCGTCTACATTTTTCCCCCATATTGTTTCTTCCTCCCTATTTACTTACCATGTTTGTCTTTACGTTGGTTGATGCGGATTGTACAAGGCATGTTGAAAAGTTGACCACCAAGGCGCCAACTCATTCAAAAGCTTAAGTTGGAAGATAGAGGGGTAACTTACATAACTTGTCTCTCAAAAATGGGCGACGCTTTCACATGTTATAATAAACAAGAGAGGTTAGAATAAAGTTTTCTCACCATGCACGGGGCAATGCCCACAACACATGGGAATCTTGTGTGGACAAATTGTGGGCAAACAGCTTGAATAAAGCATGTGGTTGAATTTTATTGAATACTAGTGCATACAAATAGAGTTCGATCTAACAATGACGCACTTGATGATGAAGAAAAGGTGTGTAAGATCAGTCATCAATAACTATAAAGGATTGTATGCCCCTAATGATCTGTTAATAGAATGCCTTCCCTTACCAAAAAACACAAAGAAAATCGAATCCAAACCAAGCTTATGTTTTCATTGTCATAAAATTGAAAGCATTTTAAACAGCAAGGAAGCCGAAACACGTACTTACTTCCAACGATTTGTAACATATCCGTGATGAGTGGGCTACATATACAAATTTAAGGAATTACACGTATTTAACTATTTAAGAAACCAATTATCGCTTTTCCAAGGAGAGAAAATTCATAACTTCATTCAACCAAATATAAGATCAGTTGCACTTTGCATAATAGATAAACAAATTACTCCCAAATAAAACAGGAAAGTAAGATACCTGGGTGGATAGTCTTCTAATTTCTTGGTTTAAAATCACGCTAAATAGTTGCAGGTCTTCATGAGTTCTCCTATCAAAGTAAAACCGTTTTGTTTCTGTAAATTATGTACGAAACATACTTACGGTCACTACAAGTGAAAAAAACTTAAAGCCAACAGAAAATTTGTCACAGCGCAGAAAAGCACCTATTCATAAACATCAACTCAACTTCATCTGCTTCCCCAAAGATGGATTTCCGAAATAACCTAAATAAAGGAACATGAGGGGGAAAAATATCATTTCAAAACATAATGACTTCAGAAGTCAAAAGAAGTTCATCTCAAACTGTAATCACAAGGAAGTAGCAACTTTGCACTACAAAGAACGAGCATTTGCATGAAAGGGAGCCATGAATGTAATAACCTGAGTTCTCCAAATCACAATTTAAAGCTGTTACATACAAAGGTTCCCTTAATAAACCATATTATGTTTCTTTTGCTGACTGAGAAATTTTTCACTAATTTCATAATTTTAATGGCCAAATAGTTTTAGTAAAGGAGTCAGTTGAGGAATCATAAAGAGATTGTGGGTTGAGGAGATGTGGAGCACCAGCCAGGGGTAGAAGTTTGTGGATAAATGCGCGAGAAACTTATCAAAACAAAAACAAAACCGCAACAAATCAGATACAACATTCACCAAAGAGTTCACTAAGCCGACAAAAATGTGCCCAGGAATTATAAGAGGTGTGCATGGACTGGCCTGGTCGCCCTGAGTGATAAAAAAAAAGCCCACAAAAGATACAACACTTGCAGTGCCGTAAATATGCTGATCCAATCTTTAGAGAGAAAGGTAAACAACTAGACCCTAGTTGAGAAGCCGTCATTTTTTGTATTTGATTTGCAATTGGATTTATTAGATTTCAGATCACTCATGTATCTGTGTGGTTAGCATGATCACATGTTTAGTCTTTCGTGGATGATGGCCTAAACCCATGGGTCATGGTCAGTCATGCGGCTCATGCCCCTATTTTTCCTGGTCATAGTGACAGTGGACTCAAAACGAACTTTAGCTGGTATTTCACTTCTGGAGATGATATAATTTGACAAATAAGTTAAATGCTTCAAAAGCATAAACCTAACTAACAGCTAGGCCTGGAACTTTTTGTTTGAATTTGACTTAATGAACTGATAAATTATTAGCACCTATCATCCCATTTAGCAAGGCGGGAAGCTAGGAGCGCAATGACCTCATGAATTGTTTGCGGTAAATTATAACTCCCACCAGCAAGCAGTTCCTGATCAGAGGTAAAAATCAAATGATAAGACGAAGGGAACAACTTTAGCATGAACTGAGCCAGAATTGGCTGTTGACAGAAACAAAGGCACAAAAACCAGGCAAGACTTTATGGGCATGTACGAACCTGGACTTCCATAATACCTAACACATTAATTTTAGAAGCAGACCCTTTGACGTGCAATGCAGATACTAAGAAGTTTTGTGCTTGCCATGATCGTAGAACTACAGGGATGTCGTCTTCACCAACAAAAGGATCACCCACTGACTGCCCTAACAGCTCAAATAATAAACCACCAGCAACCCTTACAGGAACCTGTACAGATAATGATCATCATTTAGCAGTATAGATGAACAATCCCTACTAAGGTCAATACAATATTTGGGAATCAAAGAGGATGTTTCTGTGAAGCAGAGTCCCACATTGTCTGGGTGCTAAAGCAATATGAACTATATATGCGTAAGGGCACCCTCACTTTCATTAGATAGCTTTTGGGGTTGAGTTCTACCCAAGACCGTGTAACATGGTATCAAAGCTAGGTATCTGGATAGGGTGCGTGTCTCTTGCCCGACCACGGCAGGTGTGTCGAGTGAGCACATTGTGTGTGAGGGAGGGAGCAGAGTCCCACATTGTCTGGGTGCTAAAGCTATATGAACTATATATGCGTAAGGGCACCCTCACTTTCATTAGATAGATTTTGGGGTTGAGTTCTACCCAAGACCGTGTAACATGGTATCAAAGCTAGGTACCTGGGTAGGGTGCGTGTCTCTCGCCCGCCCACGACAGGTGTTGTTGAGTGAGCACGTTGTGTGTGAGGGAGGGTGTGAAGGGTACCACAAAAATATCAAGTATATAAGCATAAGGGCACCCTCACTTCATGAGCTAGCTAGCTTTTGGGGTTGAGTTCCACCCAAGACCGTGTAATAGTTTCATTAAGAGAATACTATCCCAACTAACCAAAAGAGTTGAGTGAGAAAATATCAACAAGAAACACCTAGAGAGTCATGCTTGGTATGTGGAATTTTGTGAAAGTTTGCATTTTAGCGACTAAAAGGTTAATTACTTGCTACACAGTTGAATTTTCCAAGAAAGGAGTAGCTACCATCTTCCGCTATTTCATCTGTCAATTTTCTTTGCTAACAGTCCTCATGTACTACCTTGTATGTTTGCGTCATCACTGTCCACGTGATGTAGTTGTCCATACCCTCCCCAAAATATAGAGGGAAACGGAATTCTTCTTGTCATGTTTTACACAAGTTAATACTTAATAAATATACGCACCCCTGTGGCAAACAATTGGTCTGAGGTTAAATGATGCATCTCTCTTATTGCTCTAAAAAGGTGCACAAGCAGTTCACATTTTTTATGTCCACTAGTTAATTCATCATTGTGTACTTTTCTAAATCCCCTCCCCCATTCCTTTTTTATTTTACGCTGCCATCTATTCGATTTTCCTTTCACCTGTTTTCTTCCACGTTATGCTTGCAACTTATAAACATAGATCAAACATAAAACGAAACCAAAGGAAATGTTTTCTTTGCAATTCCTGCATGGAATGGCACTAATAGGCAGAAAAAAAATAAAGTACCTCGTAAAGAAGGTGCTTCATACGGTCACTTATCAGCTTACTTTCATCTCGTAAACCAACACTAATAGCAGGATGTAACCACTGAGCATTACTTAACCATCTGTTGACAAATGGATGGCCTGCCATTACATGACACCACCATATAGGCCCTTTAGGCCGTTCCCAATATGGAGCTGCAACATCTGCAACAGTAATATCATCTTCATCTTCTGTTAAATCGGCAATCTGCGAGGCCCAGCCTCCATCAACTTGCACTATCTGGACAAGTTCAGTTATTCTAGCCCAACCAATTGGTACCCAATAACTTCCAGAAGACCTTTCCTTGACTTGGGGACACGGTAAATGATAATCCTGCTTATAATTATCGCAATCCTGTTTATCACTGTTGTCATCCAATCTATCCATCTCACCAGCTCCAGGTTCTTTTGTCGGTGAGAAATCTACAAAGTTATTTTCATAAACTTGCGGAGGTAAAGAATTTGATGGTTTATATCCAGGCATTTGCTTCTTTGACGACTCAAGAGAAACTTCTTGAAGAGACTTGGTCAACCAGATTTTGGACCTATTGTCTTCTTACGAACTTTAACAAATTCGAAAGCACAAATAAGTCCACTAGTCCACAACTCACAACCCATAATCATATCTGAGTTTAATTGCTGTTTCCGATTCTCTTGTTTCTTCGGATTGTTACTCATGGAAGCTGAATCGCCATCACCCAAGGCCATCCTACTCATGTTTTATTTTCACCAGACCAAACCAAGTAAATATATCTGAGGGATCTTCAATTAGCAGGCTGGAAGCTCAAAAATCAAAATTGAATGTGTTTAGAACTGAGATATCAAGATAGCTCTTCATGACAAAGCGCTCTTCATGACAAACCAAGCAAAAAAAAGAAATTATTTTAAGTTAATGAAACACTCATAGAAATATATTAGTTCTAAATGGAATGTTATCTGAGGTTAGGTGATCGAGAAACTCCTTGTCTCGGAGTCTGCCAAAACCCAAAGGTTTTTCGATAATCAAGCACACAACACAAAACAAAACAAAACAAAACAAAACAAAACAAAACAAAACAAAAACATATAAGTCTGCCTTTCTATCAGTGGCAGATAGGAAAAAGTAAAATCAACACTAAAAATGCTTTTTTGAGCATTTTATTCTTTGCAATCTTCAAAGTTAGGAAAAACCCTGCCTTGAAGACTGGAAAACCTCACCGCACGGCTCCTGTTAAAAACAGAAATGATCGAAGTCAAAAATACATTTTGTCCCTCTACTTCTCCCAGGCAGGCCAAAACCGTACATCATTATGTATGGTCATGGTTATCACTGGCTCACAGCTGGGCCAAAACAATAAAAACTAACACATCAGTGACGGAACATAAGCAAATGAATAGATGATACATCATATGATCAATAACACCTTATTCTTTTGATATCAAAATATTGAAAGTGGAAACCAGATTCACTGCAAACAAAGCACATTTATCTAAGGCTACCATAAACCAGGGCCTAACCAAGAGTATGAAAGGGTAACTCTTGTAAAGCACTGTAGGTGGTGCATTATCACTTCAGCAAACAGAAGTCCCATAATAGAACTTTCTGAATGCATATGCAATTACTGTGTTGAGTTGGAGTCAATGACATTGATTTTCGAATTGTCCCTGTCTTTTTCCTCTCTCGAATGCATTTGTAGGTACTTAAAATGGTTGTTTGGGTAAGTTACAAACTTTTCGTTTTGACCTTTCAAAATGGTTGTTTGGGTAAGCATTATGGCACAAAGATTAAGTATTTTAAGTACCATCATAGTTTGAGGCCATGAACTGGCACAATGGAAGGGGCTATGCGCACCTAATTTAGCGGTTTGAGTTCAATAAAAAGAATGGGCCCCTCCACCGAAAAGTGAGGGGTAAGGCTGCCAACCTATTACCTCTCGAAGACCCAGATGCAAGCAAAAGCGTTGCTATGTGGGTAGTGGGTTAAACTTCCTTAGGTATTCTTCTAAGGAATGGAGCACTGTGGCGATATGACTAATGGGTAGTAAGGACAGATCCAATCAGAGTAAATAATGCAACTAACTTTGAGATAGGACCATGTTAGAAGAGTTCAATAAATTCAAAGAAACAAATCCATATGGGCTTCCAAAGACAAATTCTAAAGCAAACAGAAAAAATTGAATTACCACATGTCAATGTTTATTACTTCTTTCCGATGCAAAAAAAAAAAATATAATTTGTTTGTTACTTCTTGAATAAATTATAGCCCATCAAAAAAATAATATGTCTATTATATGTTACGAACTAGCAATGCTCCAGTGTGCACGCCAATCTCAAGGGACAAGTGGAGCCTTCAGCAAAAATCAAGAAGAAATTAGTTGTAGCTGCTAGTCAGGCAGTTCAAGTTATTAAGGAAGGTGATGTCAGTAGTAATTAGTTGAGAGGGGGTACAGACCGTACAGTAGGTGGGAAAGTTAGTTTGGCAGCAGCGTGTACAAAGGCTAGTAGGGGAGATGAGGGAATCCATTCTAGTATTGTAAAAGCTTGAGTGTAGTTAATGGACAAGGGTTTCGTTAGTGTTTAATTCATTCCCATTCCACTATAATCTAATTCAGTTCCAACTTCGTAAAAATTCTTTACCTTTGTTCGTTTCTATTTGTTACTGGCTCCATTCCTATCAGTCTAAAAATGTCGACTCACTAACAAACTTAGCCTTATCGATTTGCCTCTGAACATTGACCATTGGAGACTTAAGCTTCCAAATTTAGAACATCCGGCCATCTAGTAACCAATAACTCTCTATGTCTCAATATCCATTCACAGTCTGAATACATTCATACTCAATATCCATCTAGTAACCAATAAACCCTTGTTGTGGCCTTTGGATTTTATGTTCCTTGCAACGCACGTAGACGGAGACATGTTGCCGAGGTCGGTGACAAGTGATGCCACGGGCTTGGGCAGGATATTCCTTGGTTTCTAAAAGACATCATGCATTGCTACGCGTTTGGTGTTACAATGGAATAGTCGGCAAGTGCTTTACCAATTGCATGAACGTCCTACGGGCTTGTAGTGCTTTGTTTCTGCCTTGGATCTCCTTTGGCTATGGCACCGTCCCTCTTGATTCTATGGGTGGTGGTACATGGCCGTTCTTAGTTGGTGGAGCAATTTGTCTGGTTAATTCCGTTAACGAACAAGACCTCTAGCCAAACTGATTTCCCCTATCACCGAGTTTCTACAGAAAGATAAAGAAAGAGCAAAACAAAAAAGCAGAAAATACAAAATTCAGCACCGATAGTGTTTCCCAAGGTTTTAAATAAAGTTATCAAGACACATAACGGTAACCGTAACGGTTGCAGTGTAACAGTATCTGGAATTTTGAATGATATGTAAAGGTAATCGGTAACCGTGGTCATGAATTTTGAAAGATCACCCGTAACAACTGTGAATTGAAAACGGACCGTGAGTAGACGTATTTGTCATCTCTCACCAGTTCGGAATGTAATGGTATCAGAGGACTCATAAACCATTACATATAGGCAAATATTTAAAACCCTGTTGTTTCCTCAATCGAGGAAACCGTGAGACAGTAGTTAAGGCAAGGCTTATTTGACTCGGATCGAGTTGAGTCTGGTCGCATAACTTAAATTGAAAATTACCCTTTAAATATACAACTAAAAAAATCCCAAAATCTAATTCAGATAGGCGACCAACAAAACGGTCGTGGATATGTAAATTGAGGCCAAATTCAATACATAGATATCAGACACCGCAAATTGATTGAAAAACAAATAGGAGATTGGAGAAATATGAGAGGTGTACCCATGACAATGTTGAGCAGTCGGATGGAGCTGTGAGCACTCCCGCTCGAGAAAAGCGCATAATCTGAAGATGGGATTAGTCGAGTCGAGCCCAGAAAGAACTTGTAGATTTTATCTGCTCTAATCTCTATATATATGTGTAAGAGTCGTCTTCTTTGTGTATGTAAATACGTGGGGAGGGTTCGGAATGTGAAGTGAAATTACTGCCGTACCTGCCTTTGCCTTATTCCTGCAGTCAGTAATCGAATCATAATGCGTGGATTCACTCCAGAATCGAAATTCTTGTCAGGTTTATCAACTTCATAGTGTTTGTACCATAATTTTTAAAATTGTACACGTGGCAAATAGGTTGGCTGGGAGTCATGGATAATTAATTCGGATTTAATTTAATGGCCCGAATTATCTATAATTTAGGAGATAAGTTTGTTGCCTAAATTATAGGAAAGGTGATTTTATCTAAAACAAGATGATAAAGGCCGAAATTAACATGTGCAAATTATGCCAAGAACATGGGTAGTTATTTTCGGCTGAATGAGGGACACATGTCACTTCCTTATGCATTCTCAAGAAGACGCTATAATGGATGCAAGACGTGGGCATAATGGTTTGTTTTCATGGGCGGTTACGTTTGGAAGTTGCAATTGGACCCAGAGACTATAAATGAAGACCTTTGTGCAACATTGAAAAGGTCTCAGCACCAACAAAGCTCACTGCAGCAAGTAAATTTAGTTTATCTCCTAACTCTCAGTTAGTCGATCGATCTTTTCTTCCTCTATCTATGTCTATCTTCTACCCCTATCCCGTTTCTTCTCCTTCTTCTTCTTCCTCTTTCTCTTCTATGTAAACCTTAGTTTTCTTCAATTGTGGAAGTCCTTGTTCAAGGCCCACGAACCGTTGTAACTTTAGTTTCTCTTTTATTCAAGTTTCACATTTGTTTGAAAGAAGTTAGTAGTTTCAAGCGCTTTTCCTTATATTCTCTTGGAGATTCACATCTCCTGGCACGCCCTCGCATCTTCTACATCACTAGGTGTTAACAATCTCCGTTTCTCCTGTCCCTGGAGAAATTGGTGGCAACATTTTTTGGCACGCCCGGTGGGACCCATAAAACAGTTGAAGATCATTCCACATGGCAAGAAAAGACAAGAAAGGAGGAGCTAAAGGCACGAGAACTGGTGATGACACAGTTGAAGCCATAGAAGGCTAGTCCTTCGCGGCATCACAAGAAGATTTGCAGGAAATGGCTGTTGGCATGAGAGACATCATTTTGGAGACAAATGCTGAATTGTCTCAAGGACTCGCTGACTCTATTGTTGGTCCTTTGAAGGAGATCAAGGAGTCACAGATGGATCTCACTAAGTCCATAAAAGACATGATAGTTCTTCTTAACGAAAAACTAACTTCAGTCGCTTCTGTGGCAACTGGAAATGGTGCCAACAATGACCAACTCAAGATGCCTGGTCCTCAAGGTTTCGTTTTACCTCATTACCAGGCATCCTCTTCTTCTTCTCAATTCAATCATCCAGGAGCGCAGAAAGATGGTCCAGTCGGTGGAAGGTTGAAGATGGGAGCAGCATCTCATCCTGGAGCAGGTCATGGAAGATGGAAGGATCCCAACCCTCTCTTTACCGGTATTGCCAACGTTGCATCTGCTGAGGGGCTACTTCCATCCCCTACACCTCGAATTCGGTTTTGAGTAGGAGCGGAGTTATTGAGTACGTTCAAGATTAGTTCGGACCCGCTTTGCGAAGTTTGGGAGGCTTTGTTTACAAAAGCCTTATAATGAAAGGTTGATCGAGTATGGAATTTCCTAAGGGATATAAGGTTCCAGACTTCTCCCAATTCTCCGGTGAAGATACCAAGTCAACAGTGGAGCATGTGGCACGCTTCTCCGTTCAGTGTGGAGAGGCAGCGAGTAATGAGTTCCTTAGAATGAGGTTATTCCCTAATTCTCTCACTGCTACTGCCTTTAGATGGTATATAAATCTTCCGGCTAATTCGGTCCAGTCATGGACCCAATTAGAAGAATTGTTTGAATGTTTAGAACAAGAGGTCACTCAAGTGATCTCTCTAGGCTTTATCAATCGCTGCTGGAGAACCCGAAACATTACTCGGTTTAAAACCGCTCGCTTTAAGTGTAAAGTGGTTTTGCCTGAGACCGAGTATGTTCGTCTAGCCCAGAATGGTTTGTGTTTAGAATTACAGAAGAAGTTTGTCGATGTGGCTTTCAGGGATTTGTTTGAGTTGGCTGCAAGAGCCACTCGTTATGAACAATTGCTAACAGAAGATCAGGATCGCCGCAATGCTTCTAAAGGGACCTATTACAGGGACCCAAATTACCAAGTGGCTATTGCGGAGACGGAAGATAATCCAGAAGTTGCGGTTGCAGAAATTGTTAACCGAAAGCCATACGCCTGTAAAGCTTTCGTCAAAGTTGAACCCACTAAAGCCCAAGGATCCATGGCTTCACCCAAGACAACCAGGGCTTATACATTTGACATTACGAAAGCAGAAGAAATTTTTGACCAACTCATGACGGACAAGCTTCTACGCTTTTCTGTTGGTCACAAGATTCCATCTCCTGTTGAGATCAAAGGCAAGGAGTACTGTAAATATCATAACTCCTGGAACCACACCACTGTTAATTGTATCATCTTCAGAAATGCCATCCAGGATAGGATTGATAAATGGGATTTCAAATTCCCTGAAGCTGCAAAGAAGGGAATGGCGGTTGATCAGGATCCATTCCCTGCTGACTTTGGAGCTAATATGGTTTATGTGGACATGAGAGGAGCTCCCAGGACTGCTCCGAGACAGAAGGTTTCTCTAGATGCTCCTTCACAAGCTGCCAAAGGAAAACAGATCCTTCATGACTCTGATAATTCTCCTAATGACCACCCTTCTCCTATATGGTGGGATCAAGAGGTTATTAGAAGTCGTAGAGGATCTTCTTCTATACCAAAGAAACCATTTGTCCATTACTGTGAGTGTGGAAAACCCGAGAAGCCAAAGCGTCTGCAAAGTGTGGTTGTCAAACGTCCAAGGGAAGAGACTCCATCACTTTCTCCACGCCGTCTTCCTCAGAAGCGTGTTTCTGTGTTTAATCGCTTGCAGCCCACCGTTCATGAAGTTCAGAAGCAGATGTCATCCTTAGTCATTACAGCTCCACAAGAGGGTAGACCTAGGATGGTTAAGCCACCAAGGTCTGTTTCTCCCAATCATTGGTTCAAAGTGAAGCATCCTAAGTTTCCACAGCCTGAGATTCCTTTGTCAAAATCTTAGAAAAGGCGTCGACAGAGGATTCGTCAGGCTGAAAGGTCAGCACAGGGGATCCCTACTCCTCCACCTATTCCCCCAAAGCATTCTTCTGCTCCTCAGCATGTGCAGAAGAAATCTCGTATGGAGTATCGCCCAGTGCAGAAACCTACTTCTCAACGTGTGGAATCATCTTCTGATGAGGTTCCCAAAGCTCGAAAGCCTGTTTGGAAGGATATCCTCGCAAAGCCCCGTTCCATCAACATTCATTCTTCAGAGGATATGTTGGTTGTGCAAGAGGAAACCCCTGTCGCAAAAGTATCATCTTCTTTGGCTAATTTCTCCTGCAATATGGTGTTTGTTCTTCCTACTGCTTTCATGGCCAAAGAGGGACAGCCATCTTCTACGGATGGCGATGTAGAGGCTTCAGGCGATACCCCAGAGATTAGCTCTATCACGCCTGATGTTACCATACCTGTGCTAAAGGCGTCTGCTCCAGAAGTTTCTGACTCCCAGATTCCTTCTATTGTGGTTCTGAAAGATGAGCCTACTGCATATCGCTCATCTCCTGTGGCCAGTGTCTTATTTGAGAAGCCAGACCCATTGATGACTCAGCATCTTCGTCCTCTTTACATTCAAGGTCATCTGGATGGTATTCCTGTCAGCCATATACTGGTGGATAATGGATCTGCTGCTAACCTCATGCCACGTTTCATGCTCGTTAAATTGGGCAAAGGAGATCAAGATCTGTTACCTTCTAGCGCCAGCATTTCTGATTTTGCTGGAGGCATCACCACGGCTCAAGGTATTATTATTATGAATTTGCAAGTTGGTACGAAGACTTTAATAACTCCATTCTTTGTGGTTAATTCACGTTCAAGTTATAATCTATTGTTGGGCCGCGATTGGATTCATGTTTGCATGGCTGTTCCTTCTACTCTTCATCAATGCCTAATCTTCTGGCATGGTGATGACGTAGAAGTAGTTTGGGTAGACAAGAGGCCTTTCTTGGCCTCTTCTAACCATGCAGATGCTAAGTTGTATGACAATGAGATCAGTCCTGCCAAGTTCACCGGTACTGATAAGTTTGGCAAGCCTACAGCTATTACTTTGTCTACTCAAACTTCTGTAGACGAATTCAAAGCTATCTACAAGCAGTTGGTCGGCCCTCTCCTTACAGAGATTAATTAATAGGCCGAGCACTCCACTTCTTCAAGCTATCTCCCATGGATCAAGCTCCAACAGTCAGTGAGAAGATGGTAGCTTTGCAGGCTGCCTTGGCTCGATTGATCGCCTATATTACAGAGGAGAGCCTACGTTCTTTGGATTCAGAAGATAATTCGGTCTTGACGGCCGAATTATTTTTTGAAGGGGGCAATACGCCTCCTGACGATGTTATCCAATTAGAAGATTTGGAAGCACCACCAGCAAAGTTGGATGATTTGAAGGCTGATGTTCAGGATCCTCTGGAGGAGGTAAATTTAGGCTCAGAAGATCACCCAAAGCCTATCTATGTAAGCCAACGCCTTCCTGAAGTAGTTAAAAACGCTTACGTTGATCTCCTCCACGAGTATAAAGATTGCTTTGCTTGGGAGTATGAAGACATGTCTGGGTTGCAAAGAAGTTTTGTGGAGCACAGACTTCCTATTAAAGAAGGATTCAAACTGTATAAGCAAGCACCTAGGCGAATGTCAGAAGAGTTAAACCTACGGGTTAAAGAAGAATTGGAGCATCTCCTGAAAGTTGGATTCATAAGGCCAACCAGATACGTGGAATGGCTATCCAATATTGTTCCAGTCATTAAGAAGAATGGAAAGGTGCGGGTGTGTATTGACTTCCGCAACCTCAACATGGCATCTTCAAAAGACGAGTACCCTATGCTTATTGCTGATGTTTTAGTCGATGGAGCAGCCAGACACAAGGTGCTATCCTTTATGGATGGCCATTCAGGGTACAATCAAATCTATATTGCAGAAGAGGATGTTAACAAGACGGCCTTTCGATGCCCAGGAGCTTTGGGGGCCTTTGAATGGATTGTTATGCCATTCGGCCTTAAAAATGCAGAAGCAACTTACCAACGGGCAATGAATTCTATGTTCCATGACATGCTGGGCCGTTTTATGGAAATCTACATAGACGATGTGGTAATCAAGTCTGATTCGTTCAGGGAGCACTTGGAGCACCTGTGTTCCAGTTTTGAGCGTCTAAGGAGATACGGTCTTAAGATGAATCCACTGAAATGTGCCTTCGGAGTTTCTGCAGGCAATTTCCTCGGATTTCTAGTTCACCAAAGAGGCATTGAAGTACCCCAGAATAGGACCAAGGCTATCCTTGAAGCTAAGCCTCCATCTTGCAAACAGGAGTTGCAGAGTTTTCTCGGCCTTATTAACTTCATTAGAAGATTCATTTCAAACATGGCCAGGAAAGTTCAAGTTTTTTCAGAGCTCCTGAAGTTGAAGAAAGAAGAGGATTTCAAATGGGAAGCTCGTCATCAAGAGGCATTTGAAGCTATCAAGAGGTATCTGACCCAACCTCATGTTCTTATGCCTCCAATCAAGAAGAAACCTCTTCGACTTTATATTTCAGCATCAGAAACTTCTATTGGGAGTTTATTAGCTCAAAATAATGAACAAGGCAAAGAGCAAGCAGTATATTATCTTAGTAGATTGTTAACTGCTGTAGAGAGCAGATATTCTCCTGTGGAGAAATTATGTTTAGCCTTGTACTTTTCAGCAATAAAACTTAGGCACTATATGATGCCTGTGTTGGTTTATTTGGTTTGCAAGACTGATTTAATTAAGTATTTACTCTCTCGGCCCATCATTAGAGGCCGAATTGGTAAATGGTCACTTGCATTAATGGAATTCTACTTCCAATACATTCCCCAAAAAGCAGTAAAGGGACAAGCGTTGGCCGATTTTCTTGCAGATCATCCATGTTTGGATGTTGATGAAGAAGCAATCGGCCTAGACGTTTTTACTGTTTCATATGCTCCTTGGCAATTATTATTTGATGGTTCCGAAACCATTTCATCTTCTGGTTGTGGAATCCTCATAATATCTCCTGCCGGAGTTAAAACTCAATTGTCATTTCAGTTTGATTTCCAATGTACAAATAATCAAGCTGAATATGAGGGGATAATTATTGGATTGGAGATTCTACGAGAAATGGGAGAATCTCCAATGACTTCAATCCAATGACTCTTGTTGCATTTATCGCCTAAAGCATGTTTTTAATAAACTCCATTTTATTTTTAAAACAGAGTTTATGGGGGGCAATGTTTGTACCATAATTTTTAAAATTGTACACGTGGCAAATAGGTTGGCTGGGAGTCATGGATAATTAATTCGGATTTAATTTAATGGCCGAATTATCTATAATTTAGGAGATAAGTTTGTTGCCTAAATTATAGGAAAGGGGATTTTATCTAAAACAAGATGATAAAGGCCGAAATTAACATGTGCAAATTATGCCAAGAACATGGGTAGTTATTTTCGGCTGAATGAGGGACACGTGTCACTTCCTTATGCATTCTCAAGAAGACGCTATAATGGATGCAAGACGTGGGCATAATGGTTTGTTTTCATGGGCGGTTACGTTTGGAAGTTGCAATTGGACCCAGAGACTATAAATGAAGACCTTTGTGCAACATTGAAAAGGTCCCAGCACCAACAAAGCTCACTGCAGCAAGTAAATTTAGTTTATCTCCTAACTCTCAGTTAGTCGATCGATCTTTTCTTCCTCTATCTATGTCTATCTTCTACCCCTATCCCGTTTCTTCTTCTTCCTCTTTCTCTTCTATGTAAACCTTAGTTTTCTTCAATTGTGGAAGTCCTTGTTCAAGGCCCACGAACCGTTGTAACTTTAGTTTCTCTTTTATTCAAGTTTCACATTTGCTTGAAAGAAGTTAGTAGTTTCAGGCGCTTTTCCTTATATTCTCTTGGAGATTCACATCTCCTGGCACGCCCTCGCATCTTCTACACCACTAGGTGTTGACCATCTCCGTTTCTCCTGTCCCTGGAGAAATTGGTGGCAACACATAGTTCATTCTATGTTTGCTTTGCTTAGAGAAAACAAATAGTAAAATGTGATGATCATAAAAGAAATAGAAGGTGTTGAGGATATATGTGAGGCTTTAATTCATTGTGATGTGCAAAAATTGTAATTGGAACACATGTAAAAGAACAAAACAAATTTGAGCCGAATGACCGAATCCATTGAATGATTTAGGTGTAAGAATTACACATTAAGCCCCGAGATAATGAGTTATTACATAGCAACCTTGAACCTTCTCCTATAAATAAGCTTTCAATTTTCTATTTTTATTCATTCAAAAAGATTCAAGGTCATACTATTGTAAGAAAGAGATGGTGAGATTGTGAGAAATTTAATAATAAGATTCTATTAGTCTGGAAGACTAACCTCTGTTTAGATAGTTCCTGGATAAACTATCTTTATAATATATCATGTGGTTTGTTATTTTATTTTTACTTTTATTTTATTCTAGCCAGCTGGGATAATGGTATGTGAATTAATTATGTTATCCTTCATATGTTCAATTTTTCTTATTACAATCTATACAAAGCAGAACAATGTGGAAGAAAAAGGTTTCTACCTTTTCCTACTATTTTAGTTGTGATAAAAAAAAAAAAATGGCTATACCTTCCATCTACTCCCATTCACTAAGGTTTTTTTTTTTTTTTTTGCAAGTGAAACCCTTTTTTTTGTTCCAACTTTTGTTTTATAAAAGGTACTGAAAATGGAGCTAGATTTCTAGTTTTCTTTTCCTTCTTTCTTCACATGTGAACATGTTTGGCGGAAAATCCCACGGAATATGAACCCCAAAGATGAACTCAACTTCGGTCCTGCTACCACTAAATCACTTCCGAAAATTCAACTATTAGACCAATGTTTTTACTCCTAATTAAAAGGTTATTTTATAGTAACTTATAACTCACAAATCAAGTCCACAATATCACTTTACACTTGTGAATTTGTATGGTGTATATCGTGTAAAGGTTCAAATACCTGAAGTATTTGCTATTAATTGAATACCTGAAGTATTTTGCAAAATACAAAAATAAAATGATGAATACCCGGAGTATTTTTGGCAATAAGGTGGGCGGGTCCTCAAATATTGAATCCACCACAACGAGTCTCGAACCCGTGACCTTCTTAAGGGAAATCACGAGTTTGATCACCAAACTAACCCCAGTGATTATGCATATACAAACAAATTTGTTTATTTATATTATGATATGCTCTCAGTCATTTTCCTAGATGAATGCATAAATTGGTAATTTATTTGCTGAAGACCCACCAAATGAAAAAAAAAATTAAGTATTGCTTTTTTTTCAGTTAATTCTTTTATTAACTACTCATCACTAATGAATTGAAATTCTGATACTTTTCAAAAATGACAAACCTCAAAAACCTAGAGTTCACAGCACTAGACATTTCTGGAAGAAATTACTTATCTTAGATACTCTATGTTGAAATCCACCTGGATGCAATGGAACTTGGGCAAACCATTGTGGATGGGAATAGTGCATCCTTGAAGGATCGCGCTAAGGCTATGATGTTTATCCATCGTCACATTCAGGATGACCGAAAAAAGGAGTACCTCACTGTAAAAGATCCGCTTGAACTGTGGAGGGATTTGAAAGAGATGTATGAACACCAGAAAAAGGTGATCCTTCCACAAACTCGTTATGATTGGTTAAACTTGAGGCTCCAAGATTACCCATCAATTACAAAGTATAACTCAACAATGTTCAAAATTGTTTCTCAACTTAAGTTATGCGGTGATGAAGAAATTTCTGATGCTGAAATGCTGGAAAAAACATTTTCTACTTTTCACCCCACAAATTTGCTTTTGCAACAGCAATATAGAGAACGTCGTTTCACAAAGTACTCTGAACTGATCTCATGCCTCTTGGTAGCTGAACAAAACAATTAGCTTTTAATAGACGGGCTCGACCTACTGGCTCTACACCATTTCCTGAAGCAAATGGAGTCAATTTTAATAGACGCCAGCATAACCGTAGTCACGGACGAGGAAAACATCACTATAAAAATTATGGTGGCTTTAAACCATCTATCAAGAAGAATGCATCTTTCCATCAAAAGGAAAATAATGATCCTAAAGTATCAACGTCAAAGGGGAAGAAATCCAGGAATAACCCCAAGAATTCTGATAATACTTGTTATCGATGTGGTGGAAAAGGCCATTAGTCACGTACCTGTCGTACGCCCAAACACTTGGTGGATCTTTACAAGGCATCGAAGGAAAAGGAAAAGGGACTGAAGAAAATTTTACAAATGGAATGGATATGGAGACTAATTTCACAAATGATTTTCCAAATGTGAAAAATCTTGATATTTCCGACTATAAAGATGTTGACTAATTGGTGATAGGGATGCCTAAACCAATTAAGCTATCTACTATTTTCAAGTGTGGTGTGATTCACTTTCTTTAGGAGTGGTGTGATTCACTTTCTTTAGGAGTGGTGTGCTTCATTTTCGTCAGGAGTGATGTGTTTTAATTAGCTTTATCATGTGGTAGTCATGTTGTTTGCTTTTGAATAAAAGTGCTTGTGTCATTTAAATAATCAGTTTAGTTTATGTTCGAAGCTAAATAAAAACAATTGGTGATTCAAAGATGAACGAAGAAGATATTTGCTTAGTGGATAGTGCAACTACACACACTATTCTTCGGGATGCCAAATATATTTCTAATTTAGTAACAATGAAAGCTAGCGTCAATACAATATCGGGTCCATCAGATCTAATCGAAGGCTCTGGAAGGGCTAATATCATATTGCAAAATGGAACAAAATTATGTATTGACGATGCTTTGTACTCTACTAGATCCCAAAGAAATCTATTGAGTTTCAGAGATATATGTTGTAATGGTTATCATATTGAAACCATAAGTGAAAAAAGAAATGAATATCTCAATATCATTTCTATAGTATCCAACCAACCGAGAGTTGGTACTAGAAAAACTTCCTTCCTTTTCTTCTGGTTTATATGACAATAAGGATAGTTGAATCACATGTCGTAATGCACTAGAAGTACTCCAACCCGAAGCTGTTTATTCTATGGCATGATTGCCTTGGACATCCAGGAACAATAATGATTCGTCGGATCATTGAAAATTCAAATGGGCATCCGCTTAAGAACCAGAAGATTCTTTTGCCAAGTGATTATCCTTGTACTGCTTGTTCATAAGGAAAATTGATTATTCGACCATCTCTCTCCAAAATAAATATTGAATCCCCATCATTTTTGCAAAGAATTCAAGGGGATATTTGTGGTCCGGTAAATCCTCCATGTGGGCCTTTTTGTTACTTTATGGTTTTAATAGATGCATCCACTAGATGGTCACATATTGCATTACTTTCAACTCGCAATACTGCATTTGCTAAACTTTTGGCCCAAACTATTATATTACGAGCACACTTTCTAGATCATCAAATTAAGACTATCCGTCTTGATAATGTGGGAGAATTTACATCTCGGACTTTTAATGATTATTGCATGTCTATAGGAATAGAAGTTGAGCATCCTGTCGCACATGTACATACTCAAAATGGTTTAGTAGAATCTTTAATAAAAAGACTACAGTTAATTGCCTGACCCCTACTTATGAAGTCAAAATTGCTTTTTACATGGGGATATGTCATATTACATGATGCATCTCTTGTTCATATTAGACCCATTGCGTATAATAAATATTCACCATCACAACTTGTCTATGGTCAACAGCCCAACATTAGTGATCTAAAGGTTTTTGGCTCTGCTGTTTATGTACCCATTTCACCTCCTCATCGTACTAAGATGGGTCCTCAACATAGACTTGGAATATATGTTTGTTTTGATTCATCGTCTATTATTAGATATCTTGAGCCCTTAATAGGTGATGTTTTTAAGGTGCGATTTGCCGACTATCATTTTGATGAAACAGTCTTCCCGGCATTAGGGGGAGAAAAGTCGGAGCCCGAAGCCCGACATGAAATCACTTGGAATGTTGCGACATTATCACATCTTGACCCTCGGACTAGTTAGTGTGAACTTGAAGTTCAAAGGATCATCCATTTGCAAAATATTTCAAATCAAATGCCTGATGCATTCACCGACACAAAATAAGTTACAAAATCTCATATACCTGCTGCTAATGTCCCAGAACAAATTAAGGTCCCTGTGGGACAAATAGTCGGTGCAACATCAAATGAGTCTAAGACATGCCAGAAGCATGGCAGGCCTATTGGTGCAAAAGATAAAAATCCCCATAAGAGGAAAAACCAAGGAGAAATGAGTTTAGTGATCCTAAAAAAGCTATACCCACAACTGCAAGTGCCCCCGAAGAGGATAAAATTGACATATCCAAATTTTCTCCTAGACTAACCCCTGAAGAGGGATCTCTTGAAGAGTTAACCCCAGAAGAGGAGGTACCTGGAAATAACGAGATCTCAATACATTACATTAGTACATGAGAAATATGGGAAAGAAACACAACCGTTATTGACAACGTGTTCTTGTATAAAGTTGCCCTTGATATTACCAAAAGTGATGATGAAAGTGAACCACAATCCATGGAAGAATGTCGACAAAGAAATGATCGGCCAACGTGGAAAGAGGCAATTCAAGTGGAGTTAAGCTCGCTTGCAAAACGAGAAGTTTTTAGACCTATAGTCCAAAACCCCTAAAGGGATACAACCAGTTGGTTATAAGTGGGTATTTGTACGAAACCAAAATGAGAAAAATGAAATTGTTCAATATAAGGCATGATTGGTTGCACAAGGTTTCTCGCAGAGACCTGGTATTGATTATGAAGAAACATATTCACCCGTAATGGATGCAATAACATTTAGATTTTTGATTAGTTTGGTAGTTACTGAAAACTTAGATATGTGCTTAATGGATGTGGTAACAACATATTTGTTTGGATCACTGGATACTGATATTTACATGAAAGTCCCTGAAGGGTATAAAATGCCTGAAGCATATAATAAACCTAGAAGTGTTTATTCTATCAAGCTACAAAGATCTTTGTACGGGCTAAAGCAATCCGGACGCATGTGGTACAATTGTCTCAGTGGATATTTATTAAAAAAGGGTTATATAAATGACCCAATTTGTCCTTGCATTTTTATTAGAAAATCAGAAAACGGATTCGCTATCATTGTAGTTTATGTTGATGATCTAAACCTTGTTGGAACTCCAGAAGAGCTCATCAAAACCGTTGAATACTTGAAAAATGAATTTGAAATGAAAGATCTTGGCAAAACAAGATTTTGTCTCGGTATACAGATTCAGCATTTGCTAGATGGAATTATGGTACATCAGTCATATACATAAAAAGTCTTAAAGTACTTTTACATGGACAAGGCTCATCCTCTGAGTACTCCAATGGTTGTTCGATCACTTGATGTGAACAAGGACCCGTTTCGCCCTCAAGAAGAAAGTGAACCATTACTGGGTCCTAAAGTACAATATATGAGTGCGATTGGTGCACTGATGTATCTTGCCAATTGCACACGTCCTAAATATATATATATATATAGAGGAACTCTCTAGTCCGGGACCCTTGGGTCCGGAACTCATAGTTCCGGATCAATTTTTCATGATCCGAACCGCCCAATGTGTTTAAAATGTGTTTTCCAAGGTCCACGTGGGAAATCTTCAAAAAAAAATACCGGGAAGGGCTTGATCCACGCAATTTTGTAAATATGCGGTTTTGCGAAGAATTGCGTGGATCAAGCCCTTCCCTATTTTTTTGAAGATTTCCAGCTTGACCTTGGAAACACACTTTTGAACACATTGGACGGCTCGGATCATGCAAAAACATCTTTTAAAGGCTTCAAAACGCTTCAATCCGGGATTTCCGGGATCCTTGACAGGATCCTCCCCGTATATATATACGAAAAACTTCTAAACCACACCTCCCGGAAATAAGAAAATAATGGTTTATTTTTGTGTTGCAAATTATTTTTGGAAAATCCGATCCGTCCAATGTGTTCAGAAGGTGTTTTCAAGGGTCCACGCGGGAAATATTCAAAAAAAAAATACCGGGAAGGGCTTGATCCAAGCAGTTTTCGCAAAAAATATAATACCCTTGAAAACACCTTCTGAACACATTGGACGGATCGGATCGTCAAAAAAATGTTTGGATCATGAGGTCCGGAAATGAAAAGTCCGGATAAGAAGTTTACCCTATATATTGTCTTCTCAGTTAATTTATTGGCCAGATATAGTTCATGTCCAACTAAAAGACATTGGAATGGAATTAAGCATATTCTATGCTACCTTCGAGGCACAGTGGACATGGGTTTATTTTATCCCAATGGCTCGAAGCCAGAACTAGTTGGGTATTCAGACGCTGGCTATCTGTCTGATCCACACAAAGCTAGATCACAAACAGGGTACATCTTTACATGTGGTGGTACAGCTATATCATGGCGTTCAGTAAAACAAACATTGACTGTCACGTCCTCCAACCATTCTAAGATTTTTGCTATAATGGTCCGTTATTTTATTTTATTTTTAAAGTCATTTAAATTCTAAGTTTTATTTACTTAACGTAAGTAGACCTTATTTACTACTACATTTTGTTCACATTTATAGGTATGTATATGTATATAGATATACATGTATGTGTAACCATTTAGTTCCCTATTTCATTTAGTTCCTAACCAAGTACCCTAATTAAGTCCTACACCAACTAAACAACCTATTATCCCTAAGCATTCTTTTACCCACTAAACCACCACCTACACCCATCACTCTTTCAAATCTATCATCCAATATTTAACCATTTTTACTCTTCTTCAAAATCAGCCAATAAGATGTGCCCACACAACCTCAAGCATCCTATTATCCTTCGATTTATGGACCTAAACCACTTGCCCTTTTATCCCCTCTCCTCCACTCATAAAATTCACCCACAACCCATTTATTTTCTGCTGCAAACATACTAGAGAAAGAAAGAGAGTGAGAGTTTGGGTCCTTCAATGGAGTTTTAGAGTGAGAAACTAAGTGGGTTTATTATACACCTGCCTCCACACCAAAATTCTGAATTTTAAACCTTCTCATACACCACCAAGCTCCAACCGTTCACCTCAACGCCACCCCGTGGCCTTCTCTCTGGTCATCTTCTCCGTTTACATTTTTTCGCCAAAAATCTCTTTTTCACGCTAAGAGTTCGGAGGAGAGGTAGATTAATTTTTACCCACTTCCCCTAAGTATATTATTATGTGTATTAGTTGTTTTTATTGTTTAGAAGTGAAACAAAATGAGACCCATGCATCAAAATAGGCCGAACCCGTTCATACTCTGTTTTCCCGAAACTGGTCGAGCAAAACTGATAGCATGCAAAGTGATAACCAGTAATGAGTTTGAATGGTATCTTGGTTATTACACCCTAACTCCTTTGGTTTGCATGATTTGCGTGTCAAACATTGAAATTAATATTTATACCCCTTGTTCTAAGACCTAATGCCTATTATGTTATTTCCATTGTAGAAAACTTTTGCTCCAGTTAATATTATTCTCATGTTGTGTGTTAATTATATAATTGTGTTCCACTATGGTGCACTACTGGGATTTTATTAACTCTAGCGAGTTCTAATTGATTTAGAATTATGTTAATTATTCTAAACCATTTTGATCAAGCCCAAGTGTTTATTGTAGTAATAAAACTCCTTTATATTGATTTACTTGCTAAAACGACAAAGTGTAAAACAATTTTTGTTATTAAACTCTAAGTTTCATAAATCCCACTAAAAGCCTTAAAAAGGATTTTCTATTTTTCTTGGAAAATATTTTTGCAATTAGATTATCAACCCTCTTGCTTATTAATTTATTTTCTTTAAATTGTTTATATTATGAAAGATACATATGGTGATGGATATAGCGCTTAAACCCTCAAACAATGATAAGTGTGAACATGGTTATTTTTTTTTTTTTATATAAAAGCATTAGTCATATATACATAATTATGATCTTCTGTTAAAAAAAAAAAGTATAAGTTAAACTTTCCTTTTTAGGCCTATTAGGAATTTCATAAAGGTTAAAGAAATATTAAGATCCTAGAGTTTTATAAATTTCTCGACAGCCCTTAAAAGGATCCATTTTTTTTACTTTTTTATTTAGAATTTATCTGCTATAAACATTTTGAGATCAAATATCATATTATTCCTAAGCTACATACTGATGAAATTATCAAGGCTCGCAAATATAGATTTAATCCCCTTGTATTGTAGTTACAAAAATCAAACTATGTGTTAAGCCACAACAAACCCAAACGTCACTTGGACTCATCCCGAATAAATTATATGTGAATCGCATGCACGTTATCAACTGTTATATTGTTTTGTTCTTTATTTATTAATGCAAACTTAGATGAAAATGTTGATTGTTAGAATGGACAAATAGGTTTTCGGGTTTGGTGTTCGTGTGTAGAATTCACATAGACGTTAAGTTAATGGGAAAATTGAATAAGGATTCGAATGACATTTGATGAGATGGATGGCAGTCAGCCAGTGATTTTGGAAACGGAGATATTTTGATTATGGATCGACGAGATTCGGTACCCTAAGCTGTGGCATTTTGTGATTACTCCATATTGAATTATTTGGTGATATAAGGGTGATTTGTATTATAGACCGAGTCACGGCTATATACTCCCGAGGTTACAGTCAGTTCCTCGTGGGCCCAATGGTACAGTCAGTCCCTGGGAAATTCATCCTTGTGAGGCGTTTGATGAATTCCGACTAAGTAGATAACTTAGGCTTTTCATCTGGGCTCCCAGTCAGGGCAAGCAAGGAGGAGTTGAATCACGAAATGGCCATAGACTTGGTGGATTATTCGGGAGGTTGTTCTCTAGGTTGGGAACTTAGAAGAAAACATAAGTTAAAGGCTAGTTAACGAAATCATTTGTTTGTTATTTAATTATGTACTTTCTTTCAGATATGCATGAACTGTGGTTAATTGTAATGTAAGGGTTGGTGGGTAGGAGTTATCTATTGGGTGATTTATCACTCATGGTGCTGTTATGGCCCTGGCATTTTACGCCAGGTATTGAAGGAGAAGGAGGAGCGTACTACCAGACGGAGGAATTCCCTACTGAGCAGATAACAGCAGAAGAGTGGGATCTAAACCTGAACCTTTAGAGATCCAGCACCTCCTTTATTTTGTGGGACAAATGTAATTTAATTTTTCCAAGAAAAGTACTATGTTTATTTGTACTCAAACTAAGACAATTATGTTATTTCCGTTGCTTAATTAATGAGATCCTTTTTATTTATATTAATCGTTTAATAAATGATTTAAATTAATGCTTCCGAAAATCGGGGCGTTACATTAGCAATTCATGAAGCAAGTAGGGAATGCATATGGCTGAGATCCATGATAGAGCATATCAGACAGAAAAGCGAATTATCTTCTATTAAAGATAGTCCAACAATATTGTATGAAGATAATTCTACATGTATCACACAAATCAAGGGTGGCTATATCAAGGGTGATAGAACCAAGCACATCTCTCCCAAATTCTTCTATACGCACGAACTTCAAAAGAACGGTGATATTAATTTCCAACAGATATGTTCTAATGACAACTTGGCGGATTTATTTACCAAGGCACTCCCAACTGCAACATTCAAGAAGCTTGTCCATAATATTCGGATGCGGCAGCTCAAACATTAACCAACCACCATTGAGGGGGAGACAATGACCTGAAGATCATTTGTCGATTGTACTCTTTTTCCTTCGTCTAAGGTTTTTCCCCACTGGGTTTTCCTTAGCAAGGCTTTAATGAGGCAATCTGTAAACCCCATCATCACTCCATACAAACATAAGAATGGTGTAGTCTTTTTTCCTTCGCTAAAGGGTTTTTCCCATTGGGTTTTTCCTTGGCAAGGTTTTTAATGAGGCATCTTCTTAGTGTACAATCATCCAATCAAGGGGGAGTGTTGTGGAAATATGTGATTGGATGATCCAATTCATTGAATCACGTGAAGGGAATCTTAAGAGGCTTTAATTCATTGTGTCGTGGAAAGATGTAATTGGACCACATGTCAAAGAACAAAACAAACTTGATCTTTTGCCAACCGAATCCATTAAATGATTTAGGTGTAATAATTACACATTAAGCCCCTGAGATAATGACTTATTACAGAGCAACCCTTTAACTTTCTCCTATAAATAGGCTTTCAGTTTCCTATTTTTATTCATTCAAAATGATTCAAGGCCATACTATTGTAAGAAAGAGATGGTGAGATTGTGAGAAATTTAATAATAAGATTCTATTAGTTTGGAAGACTAACCTTTGTTTAGATAGTTCCTGGATAAACTATATATCTTTATAATATATCCTGTGTTTTGTTATTTTATTTTTATTTTTATAACAAAAGGGAGTTAATTAGACATCTTATACAAATAAGATCTTTATAATCTTATCTTAGACGTTTTGAATACTTATGATTTCATCATGACTCTTGGACCAACGTGTCAATAAGGCTCACCTCATGAACATCATCATCGTCCCCCATTTGAGACCCGATATTAAAAACATTCACCGCCATTTTCATGTTCCCGAATGTCATATTTAACAACCCATTACGACAATGAATGACCGCATCGGAAGTTGCCAAGAAACGGCGTCCAAGAATGACGGGTGTTTGAGCTTGTGAAGCGTTGGCGACGGGACACGTGTCTAGAACCACAAAGTCCACGGGGTAGACAAAGTTGTCCACTTGGACTAAGACATCCTCCACTAGACCCTAGGAATACGGATACTACGATCCGCCAGTTGAAGCGTCACTCTCGTGGGTTTCATTTCTCCCAAGCCTAATTGCTCATACACCAAAAACGGAAGCAAATTCACACTCGCACCCAAATCAAGCAAAGCTCTCTCAACTCTCTTACCCCCTATGACAATGGAAATAGTAGGACAACCGGGGTCTTTGTACTTAGGAGCTATGTTGGTTTGGATGATGGAACTCACTTGCTCAGTTAGAAAAACTTTCTTTTGGACATTCAACTTGCGTTTGACAGTGCATAAGTCCTTAATAAATTTAGCATATTTGGGTATGGTTCTAATGGCATCCAAAAGAGGGATGTTGATTTTTACTTGTTCTAGAACCTCATACACCTCGGTGTCTGAAGAAGGCTTGGCCGGCACTTTTAACCTTTGGGGATAAGGTGCCGGAAACGGACAAACAGGAGGCTCTTGCTCCACGACATTAGGTGGCACAACCGGACCACTCGAAGAAGGTTGCTCAACAACAACCGGAGGAGAAGGGACCACGGGAGGAGTAGGTTTCAGAGGGATAGTCTTATCAATCTCCTTACCACTTCTCAAGATGGAAATCGATTTAGCTTGCTCAAGATTATTCGGGTCTTGGCCCGACGTGGTGCATGCCAAATGGACTCCTTGGGGGTTTGCTTGTGGTTGAGATGAGAACCTTCCCTTCTCTTGTTGAAGCTGCCCCACGGACGTGGTTAACCGAGTCACTTGACCTTGGATCTCTCTCAACGCATGGGCATTTTTCTCATTGGTCACCGTTTGACTTTGCATGAAAAATTGCATGGTCTCTTCCAATGAGCGCTTTTGAGGTGGTTGATAAAAATTAGACCCATGGTGTTGTTGATTTGGAGGGAACCGGGCTTGACCTTGGCTTTGATTTTGACCTTGGGGTGGTCGATAGCCTTGGTTATAGGCCGGGGGTGGCCTTTGAACTTGCCCTTGGTTTGTTCCCCCCCAACTTAAATTAGGATGGTCCTTGGTTCCGGGGTTATAGGTGTTCGAGAAAGGGTCATACCGTTGACCAACGACATTGACCTTCGCTTGTTCTGCTACCCCGCCATGAAGGATTTCCTTCAAACCCGGAAGAGTCGAGCAATCATCGGTTGAATGCCCTTGGGTCCCGCAAAGCACACACTCCTTCACACTTTTTGTTTCCAAATTCTCCAACTTCTTAGTGATTTGGGAAAGCTTAAAATTTAAGTCATCTTGTTCTTTAAGCACATACTTCCCTCTCTCACCCGAGCCTTGATTGGCACTCGCACTCGCACCCGCACCCACAGGATGATAGGTCTTGTCCGAGGGATCCGCATAATCCCACGACTGGTTGTTCTCGGCAAGTTTGTCGAGAAAGTCATAACACCCTTGAGGATTATTGGCTAAAAATTCACCATTGCACATGGTGTCAATGAATTGCCGAGTGCCTTGTGAAATGCCCTCATAGAAAAACGTGACTTTGTCCTTTACCGAAAAACCATGATGTGGGACAGTAGCCAAAAGATTTTTAAATCTATCCCATTCAGCGAAAAATGGTTCATTTGGTTTTTCAGCAAAGTTGGAGACACGCTTTTTCATCTCAACAGTTTTATGCACAGGATAGTACTTTTTAAGAAATTCATCGTGCATTTCTTCCCATGATGTGATGGAAAGCGGTTTTAGAGTTGAAAGCCATGTTCGGGCTTGGTCCTTAAGAGAAAAAAGAAATAATTTCATGCGTGCGGACTCAAGTTCAGCCGGGACCGTGACAAGTGTGTTCACAAGATCCAAAAAGTCCCTCACGTGATCGTAAGGGCATTGAGATTTCATACCATAGAAAGCTGGCAACATGGAAATCGTGTTGGGCTTAATCGTGTAAACAACATGATTGGCAGTGGGTCTGGGATGAACGATGGGTGATGGTGGTACATGGCGCGTGGGGTTAAGATACTGTCGCATGGACTGCTCTTGTGGTGGATGTTCACGCTCGTCCATGTCGGCGAATGGGTTTACAAACTCAATCACTCTCCGGTGGGGATCTCTCACGTAGAATTGCATACACCAAACAGCAGACTGGAGGGGTTATACCACCGCCTCACCACAACAGTTCCGAGGGGCTATTCCGCCGCCTCGTTATGTATATGACATAAATTTAAAAACTAATATACTTCCTCGAGCTTCGTTAAACCTCAATTTAAACAATCAACTATTTGGTTAGAGCTATCCGCCCTTAGAACTATACTAGTTGAACGAAATTAAACTAAGCGATATGTACTAATGAAACGGGATACTCACAGTGGCGTGGCGCGAGGCAAACTCACGCGGAGCGGACCATTGGGTCCTCGGCAACGGCGCAAAAAATGCTTGCGCCCTTGGATTGTATTCCAATGATATTTCCCCAAGCGTAGGGTTTAGGTTAGCGGTAGCATGATACCGGTAAGTCCGGGTCGATTCCACAAAGACCAAATGCGCGGCGCGTGATGATTGATTCGTGAATGATGGTTTAGCCTTTAAGCGGCAAACTTGGCTTTATAGTTGGGGGTGGGATTCACTTAACTTCGTGAATGACGCGAGATTAAAAAGACTAATTTAAACAAGGCTAAGTTAAGGGGTTCACAACACCCATGCCTTAGGCCTATTCGTTCTCCTCTAAGATAACCGGTTCGGCGACGTTGTTAAACGATCCCGAACGGAAGATTTGGTTTTTAAACTCGTTTGATTAGAAATGGTGTTTCACAAAGAGTAGGATTCTTGTGCCATTTAGACAAACATTTGGATTGACATCGCCCTAAGCATCACACGTGCCAAGTGGACGAGCCCTTGGCTACGTGTGATCAAAGAGATTAACAAATCCCAATTTTAATACATAAAATTAATCCTAACTCTTTGATTAACAAGCAATGTATGCATTATGGCGAGGAGAGCGAATGAACCTAAGTCACGGGGTGCTAATCACCCCATGACCGAGCCTATAACGACTACTCGATCATTACTAAGTAAAACATGCCTAATTTTATAAAGGAAATAAAGAACATGATAAGTAACATTAAAAACTGATTTTTAAGGTGTATCCTAGATTAGCCTAACACTTTAATACTAGATAAATTAATTAACAAGGTTGAGAACTAGGATCTTTAAGAGAAAATAGCTAGAGGAACATGGAAATGAGAAACTTAACAAGAACAAAAATAAACTAGATAGATAGAACAATCTAAGTCTGAGCTACGACATTAATAAACAACAAATTACCGGAAGTTAAACACTTACATGAGAAATCTAGAGAGAGAGCTTCCAAAACTCTCTAATGGAGGAGAGAGGGGAGAGCAAATTAACTAGGAAAGAAAATAAAATAAGAAGTGAGTGGGCAGGAGAGAGGAGAGACTATTTAATCCTCATTTTCTCTCTCTACATAATATCTAATAAAGTTCTCACAACAACTAAAAGTTTCCATAAAAGGAAAGTACAAAAAGGAGCATTAAAGTGGCTATCCGGAGGGACCTGGATCGATCCAAATGTTGCTGTTGCTGTTATGACCAAGGCTGGATCGATCCACACTACTCCTGGATCGATCCAGAAGGAGTTTGTTGCAAATTGGGACTTTGAAGCAGTGGATCGATCCACTACTTGCCTTGGATCGATCCAGATTGAACTGGAGGTGTTCTGTTGAGCCTGGATCGATCCACACTGACCCTGGATCGATCCAGAAGGGTCTGCTTGAGCTTTTGGCTGCCATGGATCAATCCACTCCCCTATTGGATCGATCCAACCTCCTTTGGTGGGGGTCTCTCCTTCTTTTGATCACTTTACTTGCCACGCGTGCCCCCGAACTTCTTCCAAGGCATGACAAATCGTTGGTTGGTCTTCGGGACGGCTATCTCTTGATTAGGTAGGCACTTGGTCACTCCAAATGTGCTCAAAATACGCTAAATCACTCGTTTAACCTGTGACTTGACAAAAACACCACTATGTGCAAATCAACCATTTAAAGCGCGAAATCGCATGCTTGTGTGTGATAAATGAGCACGATAAGCCCCGGTTATGTACAATATTGGGGGCTTATCAGTGTACTGGTGCAGATTCGATCAGTGTAGAAATTCAGAGGATTGGATCTGTACATGGGGGCGGAGCCAACATTTTAGGTTAGCGGGGGTCAAAAATTAGATCTATATGCAAGTTATTTTTTCTATTTGCTCATGCAAAGAAATAGCTAAATTAAGAGGTTAACTATAACGTAGAATATAGTGATACATTTATTTTTCCTTTATAATTGGTCCCAATGACTTATTATATTATGAAAATAATGTACAATAGCCTCATTTGTAATATTATCAACTCTTAGAAAGAAGGGAAAAAAAACTTGAGATTTTTGTGAATTTTAAGCTCGTTGGGGCAATTTATGAAACTTTTAAGGGGTCAAAATTGCAAAATTTAGCTCCAAACTATCAAAAATCTTTGTGAGAAATTAAATTGAGAGGGATAAAGTGACCCCTCTTGTCCCTTCATGGCTCCGCCAGTGCCCGTACAGAGTGTGATAGTACCGTTATAGATTCACTTTTTAAGCCATATTGAGCCTGTTGTATCGGTATAGCAAGGGTTTGTACTAGTATAGTACTGTTCCGAAAACATTACATAGCTTATTTTGAGCTTGTTTCAATGCATGGGTCCATTTCTTTCAACTCTATACACTTAACAACAAATTATAGGGTACGTGTATATACGTAGGGAGAATGGGAAAAGTTTCCACTAACTTTCATCTAAAGAATAAGCTCAAACGTGAATTTTAGCGAAAAACGGGACGTCAGAGGTGGGTGTGACTCCTCAGTTCGTTTTCACTCGAACGATTGGTCAATTAAAGATCCTAAAGAGTGGGTGAGGATGTGTGTATGTCGATTTGGTGATTGATAGAGGTTCGGTGCTAAACCCCCTTGGAAACCTCACTTTCTCTCACTAAAATTGCATGGTTAGACCTTAGCTCATTCTCTATCTTTTTCACTTTTGTTCTCTAGAAATTTGAGGTGTGTTTGCAGTGTTGTAGAAGGGTGGACGAGTGGAGGCTTTTATAGAGGTGGGGAGAGAAGTGGGGAGCAAGAAAAAGGAAAATGATGAGGTGAGGTTATGTGGAAAAGGTAGGGACATGGTAATGGCCATGGATAAGGTGGATAGAGGTTGGATTTTGGGGGACATGGTGGTATAGGGTTGGATGAGTTGATGGGATGAAAGTGAGGTGACATAAGGTGGAGGGTTGGTGGTGTAAGATGATGGGATGATTTTTGGATAATGTAGGGTGGAAGAGGATGAGGTAGGGATGGAGTAGGGTGAGGGTGACTTGGTGGAAGAAGATGAAGTGGCAGGTGGTTGTGTGATGATGGTGTTGAAAGATTTGATGGGTCTTAATGGAGGGATAAGGGGGTGGGACATATTGATGAGAATTGTAGAAGAAGATGAATAGAGAGAGGGAGATGGGAAGAGATAAGGTGGTGGTTAATGGTGGTCATGGGATGGGAAAGAGAGAGAGGGTGTATTTGTTAGGTCTTTGAAATTATTAGGGGTTTAAGTGTAGGGTTATGGTAATTGAGAGTCTTAAGTGTAATTAGAGAATTAATCATAATTAAGAATTAAAATAATCCTAATTTTTATTATAAAAATTTGGATTATTGCAAATCAAGTGTTGCCTTTACTTGAAGTTTAAAGAGGGCCCTAAGATTATAATATATGTAGCCTGTGTAAATTTAGTGAACCAATTAGTCAAAAGTGGAGTTTTAGAAGATTTTGGGCCATCCACTTTAAAGATCAGTTTCAAATATTTAGTTTACTTTTAAAAAGGGTCCCTAAACGTGCTTGCAAAATTGCTGCATGATCCTAGGAACGTGGGCTGTAATAGTTCACATTTAGCTTCATTAGGTTAAATTCTAACAAATTGTTTGAGCCTTTAGTACCAAGAAGTTGTGATTGAGAGAAACAGTCGTTCATTCAGATGACCTTACACTACATGGATTTTTTTTTGTCTTTATTCAAAAAGAATTGCATTTGTTAGTTTCGCATCGATTTTTTCTTTTTTTATTAATTCGTCTCGACGAGAGGAATCTAAAAAATAAAAAATTATTATCAAAATTTCAAAAAAAAAGTTCACTAAAGTAAAAAAAAATCCAATTTTTTTGGATTATTGGATTATGTTTTCTTTATTCATCAAAATTTTAGTTTGGTTAATAATTTTTTACTCTTTAGATTCCTATCATCGAGACAAACTAATAATCCACAAAAAATCAACGCAAAACTAACAAATGCAAAATTTTTGGAATAGAGACATTATTTTGCCAAACACACCTTAGTATTGATGTCTAGTGATTTTTTTTTTATCAGATTTTTGTTAGACTAGTCATATATCTTGGAGAGAGAGAGAGAGTATAAAAATATAAACAGATGTTAAAAAAATCAGATAAAACAAACAATAAAATAGTAAAAGTGTCATTTTATAAATAAAAAATCGTCTTTAGTAAAAGTTTTTTTTTTATCATAAAGTTTATTTTCTAAATTTCGCCCATCAAGACGAATAATTAATTTAAGGAATTTGAATATAATTGAATAAAAATTTAAAAAAAGACGACAAGAAAATCCAGTCTTCTGCATCGGACCAATTCAATGCTTGGTTTGTTCAGAATCTACCCCTCTGTGGGCCTACTACGTATGAAAACAAAATGGGTAGGTAAGTGTGGAATTACCAAAATAGAGATTTGTGGGCCGGTCCTATAAACAAGTCTTATAGCTTGTAAGGTCCGGAACAAATAATGCGCGCCCAACCTAATAGTTCACTAGGTCCTGGGTATAAGTTTTACACTTTTCCTTCTGAAATTACCCCCTTCTCTATCAAGTTCGTGCGTCCATCCCATCTCTCTATAAGAATCCACAGTGGGTAGCATTAGCAATCAAATGGGCTGAAGTTCACAGTGGGTGGATCAAAGAAAATGTGGAAGTTTCTGATAATATTGCTCTGACAATTGATTTTGGACAAATAATTGGCACTCTTAAAAAAGTCATCTAACTAGAGGCACCAAATGAATCGTGTCGTGTCAGTTTGTTTATTTTCATACTAAAACATATTTCGTTTTGTGTTTAGACTCAGTTTATTTATTAGGCGTGTCGTGCGCCCATTTTAGAATATGTTCCGTCCAGCCCGGTTCATGGGCGCACCACGCTCTGTACATGCTTGTGTCCAATCGGACTTTTTTTTATCGGGCATCGTAAAGATGGGAACTTTTTTTAAAAACATTGATGGCATTTTTTATAATTGACAAAAAACATTGTCAAATGGTTGTAACACAAACAAAATAATAAAACAAAAAATACAAACTACTATAATACCTGCAATTTCGTAATCCAATAGATGTCAATAGTACTAGTTGCAAACAATCCAGAATCACCGAGTTGTAATCCGAAAAGAATTTGTGCCGAATGGTCAAGGCTTGCACAAATTAAACCGAATCACCTTCAACAATAGTGGAATCACAGTGCTTATTCATAGCAAAATTAAGAGCTTCCCTGAAACCAAGGATGGAGCCAGAGGGGGACAAGTGGTGGCGGCCGCCACCACAAGATTTTCAAAAAATGCAATTCTTATATAGAAAATAAATTTTTATTCCCGAATTATATAGACTCGCCACCACTAGATTTTTTTAATCTTTCATCCTCATAATGTATTTTGTCTTTTTATTTTTTAAGTACATTTTCGCCACCACAAAAGTAAAATCCTGGCTCCGTCCCTGCCTGAAACCCATAGCTTCCATTGTGCGAGGGGAGAAAAAATTATAGGATTTAGCAGTGAATGCACCCTCAAACATCCCTAGATAATCACAGGCCAAAACTCCAACTCCCACGCATCCATCCTTCCTA
>CM029273.1:17986503-18012533 GCA_016920895.1 Vaccinium myrtillus
TTATTTCAGGAGGGAAGAATGAGGGGACAAGCATTTGTGACATTTCCATCAACTGAACTTGCTCATCATGCTTTGGTATGTTTCTCATGCAATTTTTTTTTTTTTACCTTTCCAATTTCTCTTTATCTGAAAATCTCCCAGGGCCTGTTAGCAATGCATCTAAAATTGTTTAATGACGATTTGAGAGCTGCAATATCTCTTTATCCTCCTGAGGAATGTGTTTAGACTTTAGAGGAACTGCATTTGTTTTGGACCTCTACTCCAAGTTCCTTGGTCCTGTAACTCCTGTTTGGTTGTTTTGGGAAAATGGAAAGAATGTAACTAAAGTATATATCGAATCCCATTTTCATGTTTGGAAATCCACAGAAAATTGAAAAAGCACAATTAATCTCATTTCCACCCCTCCATGATCTTAGATGCCAATATATCCCAATCCGATTTAAGAAACGGCTAGTATCCTTGTTCTGTGACGGACTGACCCATCACAATACTTGCATGAAAAGCTGAGGAAGTAGCAATCATGTGATCCTCACCACTTATCATAAGGTGACCCTGAGATTCTGATGGTTATTCAATTCTTATGTGAATTTTGTAACTCATGTCGAGCAACTTAATTATTCTTCAGTCGATCATCATGAACGTATTGTGCCAGTTGATGGAAGCCTACAAAAGACTGCTGGCTGATACTCTTCTCCTTCTGTTTTAATTCCATAAGGAGAAAAATTGGAATTTTTACCAGCATACTATGGCTAGGTTGTTAACTAGAATTTTGTATGCAACTTCAGCCAAGTATTCTTGTAAGAGCTATTGGGTGTGCTCAAACATAAAGGAGTATGATCACATTGTACTAGTTTAAATTTACACCATACCTTACTTCCCGGGTAGAAATTCTAGGTACCTGGTATATTGACTTTATTGTCTAATCCTTGCAAGTGGCTCTGAAACTGGAGCAAAAAGGTGACTAAATGGAGATACCATGTCATCAATGACGTGCGATATTACCACACTCAGGGTCTTCGACCACCTCTCACCTCTCTAAAGGTTACTAATTCAAACTTGACGCCTCTATGAAAATACAAGGAAGTTTAATTCTTGAAATCATCTTACAAGAATATCTTTCTCCAAATTTGGTTCCTCTCGAGTCTGTCTGAGTTCTGGTTCTGCTCCTGGCTATGGAGGCTTGCTCTCCTGACTTTTGCCTTTGCAATCAAACTGTGACAAGTGCCAACTGAAATTACAATCTTTAATACAAACTGAATTACCAGGTAATCCCACAATATTCTTGAAATTCAAGTTCAGAGTACCAAATGATGACTGTCCAAAGAGTACTGCTGAAAATTTAGGTTTAGTCGTCATTGATATCGAGGTTCCTCGAAACAGTGCTTGTTGATTAGTTACTTCGTTGCACTGGCTACAGATCTAACTGTTTGCCAAAGACTGATGGCAACTATTTGGTTGTTTACCTCTTGCTAAGGGTCATATACAGGATATCTATCCTTTCTTACTTGTTTCACCTTTATTTTCCTCTTAACTGATATTCCTTTGGGCTGAAGTTGTGGTATTGATCTCATTGGTTATGCTTGCGAAATTATTGTTTGCAGAATCTAGCGAATGGGTACGTGTTTAAAGGCAAACCAATGATTATCCAGTTTGGTCGGAATGCTGCCTCTGCCAAAGCTAACTAAATCTTGGGAATTGCTTTTGACAAGTCGATCTCTTTCTTAGACACTTCCACTTGTCTCCATGTGGTAAATAAGCAAACTGGGTGATAAAAAATCCATCGCTTCTTTCTTTAAGTTCCGTGACAGATCATCCTGTTAGGGAATGTTGCATCATCTTACGGATATTTTTGTTTGGCTTTCAGGGGCTTGACATGTTGCATTGTGAGCTTCATGATAATCGTTTGACAATGCGCTCATTCAGTCTTCATGATTACAAAGGAGCTGTGGTGATAGTTTGGCATCCTCCAGCCAATACGTGGTTGCATTCAGCTTTCCATGTACAAAGATTCCGACCAATACAAGATCATGCTGCTGCGTTTGACAACAATTCCGGAGAATTTCCTCCCAGATGGGTCTTTCATTTAGTGGTTCATTTATATATTTAGTTAGTAGATTTCTCCCTCCGCAATTCACTCCCTTCTTTCTTTTTCCAATTTTGTATCCCGTTTCTCTCTCTTTTCCTAAATTCTTTTCCTTCGTAGACGGATAATTTTTATATGTAATCCACTGATGTATACAATGTTGGCAAAAAAGAAATGGAGCGGAAGGGTTTGGTGACAAAAATCATAGATTGGATCGAATGCTTAGCATCCAACTGTAGTTGGAATTTTTTAGAATTGAAGGGTGTCGAAATTTCAGAACGGGAAGTTATGACGGAAATTAAAACTCTTGACTTGTTGGAGGGAGATGCCTCGCTTTCAGTGGAGTTCTGATTTGTCGCTTGCGGGGTTTGGCTTCTCTGGGTATTTTCGTTGCTTATGGATCTGTTTCGATATTGGTTAGTTTAGGGGTTTGAGATCTTAGGTTGCTTCTTTGGTTTTGTTGCTTTTTGGGTGTCGCAAGAGTGCATCTTCTGGTCTTTGGTTCAGGTGTCGGTTGGTATCTTACCATCCTACTTGTTTTTTGTTTTTTTCCCTCTTGGCCCCCTTGGCGTTTTCAGTCTAGGGTCCCTTTAATCTTTGTAATTTGTTTCCAGAGATTAATAAATTCTTTGCCGATCAAAAAAAAAAAAAAAAAACTGTAGTTGGAATTCTCTCTGCTACCGGTATGAAGATCCACTGGACTTTCCGACACTTGACGTTATTTGTGATAAACTGAATGAAGATGATGCCATCTTACTTCTTGTTACGTTTATAACTTCCAGAGGGTTAAGGGATAAAGTCGTCGTTTTTACTCTTTATCAACGTTACCCTCTGGAAGTTTTGAACATAACAATATACTCTCACCCTTTGTCCCGTCTGTTAGCATGATTTGAAAGTACTTAGAAATGCTTGTTACAGTTGTGCTTAACAGGTGTTTAAATGGTTGAATTATTGTGTTCCGGACAGATTTGCCGAACAAACTGATGTATGTCGGACTTTTATTGTCGAACAAATGGAGTCGGAGTAACTTTTATTGCCGAACAACTTCCATATCTTGTCGAACAAACAAATCTAGTTTGGCTCTGTGCCACCAAATCTAGTTTGGCTCTGTGCCACCGGAGTAACTTTTCCAATTTCCATTACCTGCAAGGATAGTCTCCAATAATCATAGGACAATTCTCACTAATCAAGTGAGCCCGAACCATGGTTGAATTGAAAGTATCAAAATGAGGTTATGGTTCATAGTTAGTTCATTGTTGTTTTTATTCAGATATAAGAAACCGTTACTGGGTTTTGTTCTGTTTGGTTAGAGCCAAAAATACGGTTTTTGTGCTGTATGTAATTGAAACAGAACAAATGGTTTTTTTGCTTAACTGTGCATCTGATTACTCCTGTGTCCCGTATTTTGAAATAACAAATGATAACACTTAGTTTTTTCGAAAGCACGCCATTTTCAAGCCATATTCCTCACCAATTACTATTTGATCGTCCATAAGCATGAAATCTACTAGTTGGATTGCTTTCTTTCCACTCCCAAGAGGGCACTCATTCAGAGTTAGTTTCTCATTCAGAGTAAGTTTGGGAAGTTAGTCTGAGAGTCTGTTTTTCATTCTCTCTCAATTCCCCACTGAAAGCTCTTTGAGCAAAGTCATCTCCCACCCACTACTTGTAAATTGTAATTCTTACCACCATGTACCCTGATTCAAAGTTCTAAATCAAGTCACCGAATTTGAAGTAAGCTTCTGTCCCCGTCCTACTTTAGTCAATTTTTAATATTATTCACGTACTATTCAAGTGCTATTCATCACTGTTCACGTACTATTCAACACTATTTTTTTTTGCTAAGCAAAGAATTTATTAATCTTTGGAAACGAATTACAAAGATTAAAAGGATCCGAGACTAAAAACGCCAAGGACCCAAAAGGGAAAATAACAAGGAAGCATCGAGGATGGCAAGATACCAGCCACAACACCGAAAGAGAAACAAAAACAAGAACACAACTCCAAACGGCCCCAAAACCAAACCCAAACCAAGCCAACGACAAGCGAAACCAAAAGAACCAAAACACAAACTAGGATACAAAAAACCCCACAACGACGAAGCCACACAAAAGCCCCAGAAAGCCGCAACCTCGAGACCCCACCGCAGCAAAGGATATATCAAAACTCAACAGAAATGGAAGAACAATCCTCCACTTTGTCAAGAGCGATAATATCCTGTTCAGAAATATCAACTCCCTGCACTTCTAAGAATTTCTTGATATTGTAGGTCTCCCTTCCGAAGAATTTAACACCAAGAGAAGCATTAATCTTCATACTCTCACGGGCATCCTTGATTAAAATTGCATACCTCTTACGAATGTCACTACTAGAATCCTTATCAGACGAAGAGGTGAGCCCATCAACACAACCTTTCTTCAATTTCTTCAATTTCTCCTCTCTTTGATCCCGGTTGTTCCGGAAAAGATGGCGACTTTCAACGGGTTTTTTGTCCATAAAGGTTTCCTTGAAAACCATTTTTAGCCGAGGCTTTCTTTTTATGGCGCTTGAACTCCACATAATTAATAAGGGGATCATTAGAAACAAGGTCAGCAGATTGGGAGTCGTCCGAGTCAGAACATACTGCTACTTCCTTAGTAACCGAATTCGATTCATTAGAAGCAAAGAGGGGAGGATGAGAGTGCAAAGGATCCAAATCAGCATCTTGAAAACCGATAAAGCTTGGAGACTCATCGAATGCCGACATCTCTTGATCACATTTTCTTGATCACCGACATTATCTTGAATAACTTCCAACCATCTTCAACTTAAGAGTCCAAGCCAGGAGAAAAGATAGACTTTTCCTCGTCGGGGCTAAAAGAATCAAGCTGCCCATCCTCATTCAAATTCGAGCCAAGAACAGTGCAAGCGGGGTCAACCTTATGCTCATCCTCCTCCACAATATTATTTTGCATGAATGCTAATTCAACATCGACAATCACCTTTGATTCCCCACCAATGCCTTCATCCACGAACTTCAAAATCATCAGAAGGATCAACTCCTGGGTCAATCTGGATTATACCTTCCCTCCCACCTTTAGAGTTCCCTTTCTCAATTTTAAACGAAGAAAAAACACGGTTTTCCCAAGATGTTTCTGCCATAGGATCTTCAACGACTTTAACTGAATATGTATCACCGTTAATAACAACATCCACAACCTCATTAATGCAGTCAAGAAAATCAGTCAATACAAACATATCACGTATACTATTCATTACTATTCACATCGCTTTCTTCTTTTCCCTTGAGACTTTCTTTTCCTTTACGTGATTTCTTTCCTTCTTTTGCTTGTTCATTTGGTCTGTCTGTTTGCTCTGTCATGCACTTCTACTGTGTCTGTGCTTCCGTCCCCCATTGGTATCCACTCTAGTTCAGTTTATCCACCCCCATCACCCCACCCCACCCCACCCCAACCCAACCATTTTTCCTGTGACCTCCATCGACACCATCTATTCTTGCATTCATCTCTGTTCTACCTCTGCCAAATTCGTCAACATCTTATCAGATCTCTATTTTGGAGGTAGTTTGAGGCTGCTACCGCATTTTGTGTAAGCTAAGCAACCGTGCTCAACACGAGTCTGATAAGGTGGAGGCTGAAATTATTTTCAAAAAAATGTTGTTCAGCATACCCAGTACCGGCTTAGACACAAATCCTATAAACCCTAGGATTTAGGCCCCCCAAAAAATCAAAAATTTTAGGGCCCCCAATTTGTTATGACCCCTACATATATATACTAGGCTCAATACAATTTTTGTGTAGCCCATCCATACAAAAAAATGGCCCAATTTGTCCATTGAGAAGGATATGGTTTTTTTTTTTTTTTTTTTCAAAATAGTCAAGATATCATATTCAAACGCCATCCGGCACCGATTACAAAAGACAGGATTGAAACCCAAACCACTAACAAGTGAAATGAGAACGACATTAGGCTAACAAGGCCACCGACTCGCGGACACGTACACCTGCCGAAGCAGACCCGACACTTAGGGGACAGAATGATGAATCCGATTCAAAAGGTAGCAGTAGAGAATCACAATCGATTCCCAGCACAATCCATAACACAACACAGCACAAGGTAATCGGGAACAATAAAAAACAGTCAAAAAAACAAAACTCAAAAAAACTAATTAATCAGACCCCAAAGGAGCTGGTACAGCCAAGCCAAGACCCACTGAGTCGCCCACTGAGAAGGATATGGTGAAGATGCTTGATTATGAAGACTTAATTAGTACGTTTATTGCTAAAAGTGCGATACGACAAATGTTCAAATGATAGATTTTGAAATATTGTAGCGATTGTATATTTTTGGATAACTATAGTTTTGCATTTGTAATGGTAAATCTTTTGTAATAGTTTTTATAAAGACTCTTTATTGGCCAATTTTTGTATGCAAAATATAGGGTGGGCCTCGTTTAATTAGTTCGATTTAGGCCCCCGAAATGTATGAGCCGGCTCTGAGCATAGCTACAATGGGCGGAGAAATGAAGACAGAAACACTTAATTTTCCTGCATTTGATCCTTGTTCTCTCTCCTGTGGAGATCTGATTTCTCTACGAAACTTCTGAATACTTTTGTGGGTTATCAAACAATACAGAAATTATGTTTAGTAGAGAAACTGCATAAGCTTAAGATCTGAACAGATCAATAATTAGGATCGTTATGCGTACTTGCTCCGCAGGATACCAGTGACATCAGGGCTACATTTGTATTACTCCATAACTTTTTCAAAAAAATTTACCCAAGAAAAGAAACAAGATGAGAAGCCAATAATAAAATAAAGTAGCTAAAATTATTTCCTTTGTCACTCCAACGTGCTCTCTCCTTACAAGTGGAGTAGTAACTCAGTGGTATTAGATTCTTTGTATTCCCGTGTATTTAGGGTTCAAATCTTATTAACTTCAAGTAACAATGTTGATTTTCACTAGGGGAAAAAAAATGCTCTATTAAGTAGCATGAAACCGCAAATTACTCGCAAAGAAACACAATAAGGCTCAACTTGATGATTCAAACCATAATATGGTTTAAGGTACACATGATGTTAAATATTTACGACTAAAGCTTTATATTTGTACTTTTTATGAAAATAATAGTCAAAATAATTTTTGTAAAAGGTAACCCGGAACGTGTCATGTCTTCTAAATCAATCTGCATACAAAAAAGTTCTCGTTATATGTAATATGAAAATATGTGGATGAAAATATAACCACACAATGAGTGCGGACTCATATGTGCTGTACAAAATTCTCGTGCATGAGATTATTCCGAACACATCTTTGTCTACATCTTTACACCTCTGTTTACACATTACACAGCGGGCTCGGAACTCCTATGGTTACGCTCAAGGTAGTTGCTACGCTGGTGGTAAGGTTCTGAATCTCGTACCGGTTAAGGTACCGGTTTTCCTACTGGTACTGTACGGTAGATTTAATTGTTTATTTTGTGACTCTTTTGTTTTGGTAGTTCTGATCGTTCTGGCCGGCAGCTTTGACCCCAAAAATGTTTCTGCAAGCAACCTTTCTGCACCCCATATTTCATTGAATAGGTGTATAGTGGACGTTCTCAAACCCACCTTAAATACGGACCTTACCTTTCTTGCCCGGACCTTACCTTTCTTGCCTTACCTTTCTTGCCCGGACCTTACCTTTCTTGCCCGGACCTTACCTTTCTTGCCCGGACCACTAATGGATCATCTCGCTAATGACAACACTCGTTGCCCAGGAGGTGTTTTTCCCGGTGAGTCTCTCTCTCTCTCTCTCTCTCTCTCTCCATTTTACTACTAAATTTCATGAACAGAAGACAATAGTTTTTTCTTTAAGCAAAATTATATTTATACCACAAAAGAGCTTATTGTTAAAACTCAAATTTCATGAACATATGGCGGCTTAGATTTTTGGGATTTACCGACCGATCACGATGCCGGGAACAATCAAATTGGGGTCACTCTGCCTCCCTATTCCGGTGAGTCTTAGATCTCTCTCTCCCTCTCTCTCTCTCTCTCTCTCTCCAGTTTACCTTTGACTTTGGGCTTGGCATCCTTTATACTAAATTTTCATAAACATACGATGCCGATGAGCCGGAATCGGGGATCGACCTCCGCGATTCCGGTGAGGCCTTTGATCTGTCCGTTAAGCGGCAGAGCTAGAATTGTACTAGTTATGTGGGAGCAAACTATTCTACAAAAAGTCAAACTCTCTTAATTTGATTCAATAAAAATCAGCTAAATTATGGCACGAAAAGAGCTTAATTATAGATCTTGTGCACTAGAAAAGTAAGTAGTAAAATTTCAGTAGCCGCACCACCTACTGTTAAATCAAGTTCATGGAGAGATGGCAGCTTAGATAGGTGGAATATCCACATGGATATACAACCTCTCTCTCTCTAAAATTTGCTTTTGGCATCTTTTTTTACTTATTTTCCTCAACGTACGTTTTAGATGTGCCGGGTTTCGGGATCAATCAAAACGGGGTTACTCAGCCTCCAAATTCCGGTGAGTCTTGGATCTCTATTCTCTCCCCAGTTTCTCTCTCCTACAGTCCATGTTCATAACTGTTTTTGTTAATATGTATTATTGTGTACTGTTTTGAAGTTATGTATGTGTATGGTTCATGTCTTAAGCAGTTAATGGGTTGATTTGCTATAACAAATGTACTTTTATAATTTAGAGCAATGTATTACATGTACCAATAAAAGCATAATTAGGAGTTAGTTGAGTGTACTGCTGTGTTGTGCACCCGTTGCCGTCCGATTGTGTTTTAGACGGCTCGGATGCATTCGGCAATTTTAATTTATTTTTACCGGTAAAAAATCAAAACACATCCGGGCCATATTAAGGACCTCGCAGGCTGTAAAACATGTACTGAGTTTCAGCAAAGCCCATCTGTCTCCCAGCATGCACATGGAATAGAAAGGATGCAAGGTAAGGATAAAGTGGTCGTAATACTAGTGAATTATGGAGGGATTGAAAGACCATTTGATCTGGCTGATATACAAGAATACAGTCGGTTTCAGAAGTTGCAGAAACTCATTGAACAGAGTTTCAACCTTCATGCTGGAACTTATGAGATCAAGTGGATTGTTGGAGACAAGGTCCTTACCATATCCTGCAATAATAATGTAATCCGTCTTGCTTCAGAATTGCAGTGCAACAACATCTCACTTACGTAGTCAAACGGGTTGTGCCATGGCCCATTTAGTTTCGTGTCAACCGTGTCGTGCCGTGCCGTGCCGGCCCGTTCACCAAATCATGCAGTGCCATGCCATGCCGTGCCGTGCCATTTCTTAATTGTATTCTCCAACCTGTGATTCAATTCACCATTACTAAAGCCATAGTTGAGTGCTTGAGTTTATCTAACCTATAACCACAATCATTATTCTACAATCATGCTAGCATACGAAACAAGTTTTATTAATTTAGTTTCATCTGTATGTTGGGTACGGATTGATCTATACAGGGAATCGATGCATAGGCCGGCCTAAGAAAAAAATTACTGCGGATGATTTGGAGAGATGCAAAGGCTACACGTTAAAGGCTGCTGCAGTGGAACTCAAAGGTACACATAATACAATTTCAAAAATTACATTACAAATATAAAAAGCGATGCTAGACAAATTACAATACATTTGTTGTAAAAAAGTTTCATGTATTTTTCCGTAAACTGCTATCAACCTAATGAATTTTCTCAAAAAAATGTATTTATTGTTTGCTTATTGTTCTCAATAGTATTTCGTTTATTTCGTCATTTTCACTAAGTTATGTACTTATTATATATGTTTACGTTAGAAACAGAAAATTGGTGTTATGAGAGTGCAATAGTTTTTATCAGAAAGTTTACATGTTAGTTTGGCCTTCCCGAATGAATTCATTGCCTCATCCGTGTCTGAATTAATCTTCTTTTTTGCAGCTGGTGAAAGTACATTGAGACGTCGTATTAAGGACCTCACAGGCTGTAAAACATGGACTGAGTTTCAGCAAAGCCCATCTAACTCCCAGCATGCGCATGGAATAGAAAGGATGCAGGGTAAAGATAAAGTGGTTGTAATACTAGTGAATTATGGAGGGATTCAAAAACCATTTGATTTGGCTGATATAGAAGAACAAAGTCGGTTTCGGGAGTTGCAGAAACTCATTGAGCAGAGTTTCGACCTTCAGCCCAGAACTTATGAGATCAAGATGTTTGTTGGAGACAAGGTCCTTACCATATCCTGCAATAATAATGTAAAGGCTTGTTTCCGTATGGCTTCAGAATTGCAGTATAACAGTATCTTACTTATGGTTTACGATCGCATAGTTGGCTTTTAACATTTCCAGACAAGAAAATGTGGTGTGTTTCTTTCTCGTAGCTATTGCACATACCAGTCAATTCCTACGAACTTTTGTTGTAACTTTGCTGAAATTTAATAGAATGTATTCGAATAATGTTAAATTAATGATGCATTACTTTTCTACTGTGTCTTTAGCTTTTGCTCTTGAATTTCAAATGGTGTCAAACGGTCCGGGCTAGCACGGATACGCTTTTAGATGGGCACGGCACGACACAGTCTAGACGGACACGACAAGGGCACGGCACGAAAGTGGGCTAGATGCGCACGACACAACACGGCACGGGGCACGGGCCAGGGCATGACACAACAAATACTAATTTTGAATGTACCCAAAAAAATAATTAATTTTTAATGATGAATTTTCTACTGTGTCTGTGCTTCCGTCCCCCATTGGTATCTACTCTAGTTCAGTTTATCCACCCCATCACCACACCCCGCCCCAACCAATTTTCCTGTGACCTCCATCGACACCATCTATTCTTGCATTCATCTCTGTTCTACCTCTGCCAAATTCGTCAACATCTTATCAAATCTCTATGTTGGAGGTAGTTTGAGGCTGCTACCGCATTTTGTGTAAGTTAAGCAACCGAGCACAACACGAGTCTGATAAGGTGGAGGCTGAAATTATTTTCAAAAGAATGTTGTTCAGCATAGCTACAATGGGCGGAGAAATGAAGACAGAAACACTTAATTTTCCTGCATTTGATCCTTGTTCTCTCTCCTGTGGAGATCTGATTTCTCTACGAAACTTCTGAATACTTTTGTGGGTTATAAAACAATACAGAAATTATGTTTAGTAGAGAAACTGCATAAGCCTAAGATCTGAACAGATCAATAATTAGGATCGTTATGCGTACTTGCTCCGCAGGATACCAGTGACATCAGGGCTACATTTGTATTACTCCATAACTTTTTCAAAAAAATTTACCCAAGAAAAGAAACAAGATGAGAAGCCAATAATAAAATAAAGTAGCTAAAATTATTTCCTTTGTCACTCCAACGTGATCTCATCATATTTTTTTTTTTTTTGCAAAAAAACAAAAAGAATAATCTTTCTGGAATTTTTTTTTTTGAAAACTGTGATCGGCCATCCAATTATTCTGTTTGGATGACCTCACCATGACAGCCCATTAAAAGCGAGGACATTTGCATGGATTATCTCATGACACCACATTAAAAGAAAAGATGAACTGTTTGAATCAACGCTGCCGCCTTGTGATGAGCCCAGAGAACCCATTTGGACAGTGTCACTTCAAAAAGTGACATTATTTTAAAAATTCACGACACCTCGTGATGGGCCCACAGAACCATTGGGCCAGTGTCCCCTTAAAAACTGACATGATTTTTCGATTCACCCTCCTCTGTGCATAAAAAAAATACTAACTTTATCTCCCTGCATTCGGACATTAGGGGTTTTGGCCAAGTTACATCACCATATGCCGCTCCAATGGATCAAATTATCATACCAATAAAATGAAAACTACGAGACAGAACATAGTACCGAAGTTATGAGCAAGATATGCAATATCATCATATCATTCGTACAACTTACACAAGGCCAGGAGCACGGCAAAGGGAACTAAGCAGTACTCGCTATATGAACAATTCTATAGTTTCTGTTTTGGTCCATGATGTCATCAGCTGGACGTATGAACAAGGTGAGATGAGGGTTTAAAATGAATTTATCAGCTAAGAGATCACCTAATCCTTCTGTGGTGATCACCTAATCCTTCTTACCACAGTTGAGTACCCTGCGCAAATGGAAAGCTTCGCCTTGATCCCCATTCAAGGACCTCTTCTCCAAGTAACAAGCGGTCAGTTGTCTGAGTAGTCTCTCAAGATATGAATGTAAGCAACCCTGTGAATCTTCCACTTTAGGGTTTGTAGACAAGATCATTGCATTCACAGTATCAGCCACGATTTCTCTCTGCGACTCCGAAAGAAGATACCCAACCGAAGATTTCTGTGGTTGTTCATATGCCAATAAAGCAGCACAATCCTGCAGAGAGTTGATAAGGATATTATTTATCAGTCTTTCTGTGTGAGAAAGTTGAATAAAAAAATTTTGCTGATCAAAATTTCGCTAATGTACAAGTTGTCTGACAACCTCATTGAATCCATACTAACCAGAATCATGTTTATCAATTAATCTTGTACTGCTTTGCTTCGGCATTGTATGGATCTTGCTTTTATCATATGTGTAACAGAATGTAAGGGATATAATACCTATGACTTATGTATATTCATAGATGAGCTTTTTGGGACAGATATCCATTCATTATATACTTATTTTCCAACCCGATTAAAAAGACCAAAAAGAAATACGTTTTGAACTCCATTTTTCTTCCCTTCCCTTGTGTTCTGTTAAACAGTAAACTCTTGATTTCAAGGATTAGAAGTCTCTTGCTGCAGTTATAATTGTGCAAAAGTTGGGGTTGACAGTTTACAGCAGTGGAAGGAAATTTAGTTTTAAAGTTACTTGAGAAAATGGAGAGAATGATTATGGGACGAATTTAGGATGGATTCTTAGTGGACACAATATGGACGTTAGAAAAGAAAGTAGAAGGATAAACAATAATAATGAGCTCTTCTTCTTTTTTTTTTTTTTTTGGGTAAAAAAAAAAAAAGAAAGTATATGGACGTTACAATGAATGAGCAATTGACATGCTGCAGTAAAAATAAGAAATCGTTTGCTCATTCAGCAATAATCAAGATATTAATAACTAAAGGGTATATTAGACATGGAAGGATGAATATGGTATCAATTCAATAGGTGAAAGTATATAATGAATTTGAAAGACATCTGGATTTTTTTGTTCTGTTTTTACATTAATAAAACTAGAGCTAAAGACCTAGCAGTAATTATACTAGGCATCATAATGTACTGCAGGAAAACACGCCGGCATTGCAACGAATAAAGAAAACAGACACTGATAGGGATCGGTTATTTTTATTCGATTCGGGAGGATATTAATCTGCGGTATTGCCATTTACAGTAGAATATTATCTAATGGCTTTATGTGTTATTTTAGGATTAATCCATTTAATAATGTTGTTAGGTTATCTTATCTTCATTTGTAGTTATCGTTTGAGAAGAGTCTATTTCAAGGACTCATCAGATAACTTTTTGAAGAGTTGATGAAATGGAATGAATCTCTCTCTAGTATTTGCGTGGATGCATTTACTTCCCCCTAGATGTGGATTTCTAGGGTTCTGTGGGTGCAAATTCCCAAGGCTTTATCATTCATTAATCGTCCTGCATCATACTGTAGCATAAGAGATTTTATGGTGCAAAGCACTACACTGTGCTCACAGCCAAATAAGAACAGCTTTACTACCTCAATTACTTGACGGAACTCTTCCACCCCAGAGACCTTTTCAAATTCAGCCCTCCCGTATGCTACAGCTTCCTCCAGCTTCCCAGCCTGCAGATAAAACATAAATAAATCAAAAGCCTTCGTCTTTTTGTTCACTTTATTTTCCTATATTCCTATTCAGAAGAGACAACATTGTATCTTTCTATTTCTCATTGATTCTCTCAAAACCAAAGCAATGACCTTCAATAAAAGAAACCAAGTACTTTAACTACTAAAATGCACTGGTAAGAAAGACAATAGGAGAAAAACAATTACCCGAATCAGTTCAATAAATTTTTGAATTGGAGCAGAAAGCAGAAACCAAGTACTTTAAGTAACAACTAAAATGCCGCTGGTAAGAAAGACAATAGGAGAAAAACAATTACCCGGATCAGTTCAATAAATTTTTGACAATGAAGCAGAAAGCAGGTAGCTGAAGTATTCCTCTGCAAAGAGAAATCGTATTATCAATGACTGGACCATGCGAGAACAGATCTTAGAAACTGATCCTCTAGTTCAAGGCATAATGGGTAAATAGAGAGGAGTCATGTTGATGTCGGTCCATAATAAACTATATTGATGTACAGGAATAACAAACTCATCATTGCCTCTGATAACTGAGAAAGCATATCATTGCAAAGAAAACAATAGAGACCATGTGCAAGAAATTTGTCTGTTTTACTCAACAACCGAGTGAAGGCAAATTTCAAAGCAAACAGTAAATCATGCAAAATCTGAAAGATGCAAATTTACTTCGAGAATGACAACTCCTGATTGCTTATCTTGAAGCCCATTTGGAAACAGCAACAATGAAGTGGATGCTAGTTCTACGCTATACACGTCATCATAGGCATGACCATAATGATAAAAGTAGTGTTTAGGATTCTGCTTCCTCTTCTCAGGCATTATCCATTTCCATATGCTGACCAGGGAGCCCCGTTGAGTTTCTAGCGATGCAGATAGCTTCAGGTGTCCCAATGAGAATGTCTCAACCATCGTCATGATTCCCCTCTTGCTATTTCTGTATACTGTTTGGGTAGTGTGTGTGTCTCGAGGGAAATTAAAGTTAGTTGATTCAACGCGGACAGTTATTATGCTGGGTCCGTCATTAAAAAGTTCACCGTGGTAAAGATAGATGTTGGGGGAAAACCCAAGGAAGGGGATATTAGTAATCCTACGGGCGCTAAGTAATTGTGGAATCAGAAGTTTGGAGTTAGCTATGATGAATCTAAAGATCCAAAGCTTATTTACAGTTCAAAATGAAGATTTCAAGTTGGAATCTCAGAGGCTTTATGGCCAAGAATCAAAATTGTCTAGGTATCTTCTTTATCGAGCATAGAAGTGGAAATATATTGAAAAATTTCGAAAATTACATGGGGATTTTTGCAGTATGTGGAAGTGTAGAACAAAACCAAAGGCTCTGTCTGGAGTTGCAATGAGGTGTTCGCAACAAAAAGTGAAGGAAACCACAGGGGTAGGTCCCTGCGATGATCCAGAACCTCAGAAGTCCATGCAATTACACCTAATACTTTTTGTTGCTGATCAAGGAAAATACAGATAAAAAAAACAACAATTAAGGTAACTAACGATGAATCTCTTTGTTCCATAGTCATTTAAAGCTTTAGTTCAAGACTGGGCCTGAAATAATTAAATTACTAGATGAATCAGATATTCCCTTATTTTTAAATGCATCATAAGCAAAAGTATCATTAAAGGGGTTCCATCGACATGTTTAGTAAGACGCTATTAGGACTGTTGTGTGCAATAGTGACAAGTAGATATGTCATTTCAGGAGTCAAAGCGATCCTTAACTTGCAATTAAGTCGTGATCATTATGATGTTATTGAATGCAGAGCCAAGCCATAACTTATCACACATAAACAGCTGGATATACGCTCCTATTCCCCAATAAATATGTACCAAACAGAAGTAAAAGAACTCTCAGAAGAAAGCCGACTTTCCATCACATAAACAGCTGGATAAGAGTCTTCTAAGACAACAGTAACCATATATATAAGGTAAGACTGCCAACCTGAATAATTTGGGGATACCAATCGTGAAGTTTACCAATTGCTTCATCAATTTCGCCACTCCTAATTAGCTTCATGGGCAGGAAAAAAAAAGGTCAGTCAAAGCTGTAGCTCTTATCAAACCAAAAACAAAAGGAATAAGAAATGAAAATTCACATTTCTTAGAAGTATAAATGGAAGAAGGAATTGTTCCAACGCAGCAATGGTGGTGACTAATTCATCAAAAAGTACTATGCTGAAGGAAGTTCATACGCAAATAGCAGGTTCCGAATCTAATTGACAACAGAATGTCAAGGGAGGTCATGGTCAAAAACCCTAAAACACCCAGCTCCTCACAGAGTCATTTGGATTGGGACTTCGAGACAGCCCTTAAGATCTTTCTTGGAGACAAATCCTCTGCACGTAAAAGTTCAAAAAATACTAATTGAAAAACAAAAACAAATCCTAAAACACATTCTCTCCAACATACGTTAAACAATATCTGACCCGGCTTCCATTTTTGCACCTCACTGGTTTAGATGTAATCATTAAGCATATTTATATACCTATTCCACATGTCAGATAATCTCACATCTTTCGAAAGGGCTTTAAAATAAACAAGCCATATACATGCATGACTCATCCCAACAAGTACAAGTTGAGAAATGGCTATAGATCATACATCTTTAGAACGACGATGGAGGAAAAAGACAAAAATGAAAAAATGTTAAAACTTCAGTATAATATGCAAAACAAATAATTCGGACTATATACAATGGGCGACTCGTACCTGTCGAAGAGTCTTTCTTCTGTTCAATGCATACATGTTGTCTTGCTCATCAAAGCCATTTTCTTGAGCCAATGAGATGGGAGGTAGAGAACTTTTGCCAGCCATGTCAAATAATTTGAGTGTATCCTCATATCCATAGTGCAGTAAATAAGAGCGAACTATTCTGGTAAACAAATATCTAAATTATTGGGAGACAAACCAAAATGCTTCAATTAATGGCAATTGGCAAATGAGACAGTTGGATAAAAGAATAAGAACATTAGTATGGCGTCATTACAGGATAAAACTCCTGTTTGTACTAAATTTATCACAGAAAAATCCAAACATAGTTAATGAATAACCGCATGCAAGTGCTGGTTCTTAGATATGAGAGTCATTTTAGTAAAATCTACCATATTTAGTTACCAAAAAATTAACACCAATATGTAGAAGTTAGATAACAGAAGCACATGCTAACTAGATGAAACATCTATATAGTGTTAATACAAAAGAAAAACCACATCGATTTCCCAAGAAATAGAATAGAATTCCACAATCACTTGAAAATTTAGAGGATACATATGATCAATTTACTAGATTTTCACCTTATACTTTAATAGAGCATCGAAAGGGGTAAACTGGACCTAGTCTTATCACTCTTTAACAACCTTCTACCACCTTCATTTTGCATGCAAACCAGTTCTCCAAAGTTCTTCGTCACACTTCAGCACTTATTTATTGTTGCTTTTAGTCAAGAAGTTATTAGTTCCTGTTATCAAGCATGTAGTGGCTTTTGACACAATTTTGACCACAAGAGTTGGATCCATTTTCAACTCTTGCAGATTTCATTGCACACTCAAAGAACGAATTGCATTAGGCAACTGGCAAACATTGTGTTCTCCATGTTTTGGATTTTAAAATTCAAGTTTGAGATTTGGTTGCGCATTTAGTGATTCTTCTTTGTTATTTATGTTTATAAAAGTAAATGGGTGAGGCAAATTTAAAAACTACATTAAAAATAAGCATTTATTTAAATCTGCTGATAGAAAGGCAGCAGCTCAGGTCACTATGCACTTTTTAGTAGAAAACTACAACTCATATTATAGACAATTATGCTGTCCCTGAGTAGAACTTCAACAAACGCATCCTAGTTTACTTAAAGAGGAATTTAAAGTTGTTGCCTTTCTGGTGCCAACAAGGCAATGTTATGTACACGACGTAACAAGGTTCCACAGATATGTGTCATTAAAAGTTATGTCAATAAAATAAGTCATTAGAAAGAGATTGCTTCACTCAAAACTGACAACAGTTCTGTCATCTTTAAAGCAACAGCTTTTAAACTGCAAAAGTACACACTCTTCAACTTAACAAAAAAAATCAAGTAAAGGGATTATAGCAGCATCATACTATGCAGAAGTTTACAATACGCAGCAGTCGCAAGTCTCGGCAGCAGAAACTAACTGCGTGAAAATTGGTGCAAATCTATAATGTCAAATTAACTAATTGTCTTCTCTATTTGTTTCAATTTCGACCGAGTGTCTCTTCTCTCATTTCCTTCTATATCTAAATTAGGACTTCTACAACCCTCCAGCAGACCCTTCAAGAACCTAAATTCTGGTATTTATTCTCCTAAAGCCACTCTCGCATAGAATTTCCCTATTGCAACATGTCCTTTCTCAAGAGAAAGCATGCACAAGATCAAAAGCTTACTGGAGCGACACTCCTAATTGCTTACTAAACTGCATTGGACACTCCAGGACAAGTGACACGCTGGGAACACGTATGGGACATGCCACGTGCCATGTCCAATGAATTTTATGCAGGGGACCCACCACGGCACTTCGGACACCCGTGCTTGAACATGGATGGAAACATGACAGGGATCAATTTACAATATTGAAAGCTCAGTTATGGGTTATGATATTCCAAAAATATAAAAAAAAATTACAAATAAATCAATTTTGACTAAATAAAACCCTCGTTTGACTTGTAATATTTGGAAAGGAGACGATAAGAATTATAAAAAACAATTAGTTTTGGTTGTTTCCGGATGGAATGTTCATATGAATAACAACTAAATTTATACACACACACACACACTTTTTGCCATGTCTGTTTCCCCATTTATTTAGAATTGCAGTGTCCATATCTGTATGTGTGTCAGTGTTCGTGTCCGTATCCGTGGTCCTCAGGCTAAGCCTTAACCACAAAAAAGGGAGTCAAGAAGCTTAACCTGGAGCATGAAAATCACCTCGCAATTTGAAAGCAACAACAAAACAAAAATTGCAAGGTTATTGGAAAAATTCTTAGAAGTTGCTGGAAGTAAATGTCGGTTTGCATAAATTAAGTTTCCCAGCTGATAAACAACATATGGATGAGTCAATATGTGTAAATGAAAAAGTTTAGATGGCTTTTAAATTAAGAGTGGCAGGAAAGCTAAAAATAAGCTTCAAATTTTCATTTTGAATATTAATAGAGGAAGAAGGTGCTCATTCGTTGCATGTGGGATTGAAAAAGAAGATGCTGCTTCAAATTTTCATTTCGAATATTAATAGAGGAAGAAGGTGCTCATTTGTTGCATGTGGGATTGAAAAAGAAGATGCATTTTTATGCATATACAATAAAAGAATTACAATGTTCTGTAAAATCTTTATATGCCTCTAGAACAACAAACCGGCTTGTCTAAAAGTAAAAACACTTGGTGAATGTTAATACCAACATCGATATCAAGCATATTTACCGCATAAATTAGACTACTTTGGCAAATAGTAATATTCAAAATACTCATACCCATGACTGACATTCTGCGGTAAAGACATTTTCTCAATCATCATCAGTTGCTTTGCTCTTTCTTGCGCTTCAAAAGCCTAATCATAAGATACAAGAACCAAGAGTGGCATCAATTTCCATGGGGAAGCACAACATTAGAACCTTTTCTATTGCTTTTGTATAAAGGCAGAGACCTAACTCCATGACATTCATAACTTATAGTCCGTCACAGTATTGAACATCATGTGAATTAAAAGACACCTCATAACAGGAAACAAAGAAAACAATGGGTTGACACTCCTGACAATAACAATTGTGAATTTGTTACTTTTACATTAACCACCAAAAGAAATAAGCTTCTGGGAAAGTGGGAGACCTAACATGGTATCAGAGAGCTTCTGAGAGGTATTGGATTCAAGTGACTGCATTTTACTTCTTTCCATCTCCATGTTAAAAATGGGGATGCATGTGAGGAAGGATTGTTGAATAGCCAAATACACTTTGTTGGACTGATTTCTTAGAAGCTTAAGCTACAAAGACAATTCATGACCTCATGTCAAACTGATAGTAGACATAACATAACTCCACAAACTTAAACTTCGAGGGGTAACCTGATATTAACCACAAGAATGTCATAAATTTGACTAGCATCATGTTAAAAAACTCAAAATACTTATTGTTTTATCTTGAAAATGAATAAAAAAACAACATAAATTAAAGCAAATTTTGAACTGGGTAAGTAGTGAGCAGAGTAATGGAAAAGAAATATATGCATACAAAGTGGAGCTAACCACGCTTATGACGAGGGATAGTAATAAAAATAGGAAAATGTTTTACCTTGAGATCGAAAACAAAGGGCTCCTTCCCAAAGTTGACCCTAACCCTGCAACATCAAATCATACATATTACTGCAAACATAACAACCTCTTTGACTTAGGTAAAAAAAAAATTGAGCAAAGGTTTCCTAGTCTATGAACCAAATATTATCTTAAATAGACAAGAAATGACTAACTCGAGAAGAGAGGCATGCAGAGTCAGTTAAAACACCACGCATCTGTGGGCCACATCATTTATACAATAAGAAGCAAAGTCGTTTACATAACCACCATCCTTTTTTGGACACACAGGGAATGTCTGGAATTATTTAGAACATTGTGTCTTAACAAAGCATAAGATTGGGGATGAAAAACAGGTCAAGTACAACATTTATTATAGTAGTACGATAAATTGCAGAAGTAAAATAGTAATAAGTGAGCAGAGGAGGGACAGAAGGAACAACATACTCCTCGTTCTGGCTGTGAACAGCAATCGTAGGAAATAAGGGACCCTTCACATCCTTGTACACAGCTCCGACTACTGCCCCATTTTTACTGGCATCATCAACAACATGGAGCACATAATTATGAGAATACTAAGAGGATTAACAAAATCAATTAATAGACAATTACATTAATAAACCCCACTGGTGGTGCTCACAACCATCAATTCAAGTGACATGCATACAGAAACAAGTAGAATGGCGATATTCTCTTACGTGAAAAAGAATTCCTGAGAAGCATAGTTGATACCACCACCAACTGTATCACCAGATGTATATGTCGGGCCAAAACTCTCCCCCTTTCCATGCCCACGATATAGGAATCCATCATCCCCATGATATCCCAAACTATTTAATTCCCACCTGTTTTTAGACAAAAAATAAAATTAAAATTAAAAAAGAAAAATCAATCCATTGCCAACTGCAGCTTTTGAGATGCGGCAACGTCCATGTTACTGACAGCAATAACCAACAGGCACAGTCAAACACATCACTGAAGCCCAATTAAAAAAGAAATTTTTCAGAACAGCAAGTTCAAGTTTTCTCTTTCGCCTCTAGCATTTACTTATTAGTTGGAAGAAAACATGTTCAAATGAAGCACCGATTCTGGGAAAAAAGATTTAGCTCTTCAGCAGGAGAATTTCTTGGGCAGTAGAAAGACATTTAGATTGACAAAACTTGACTATAACAAGAGAACCAAAAAGAGGGAAATCCCAACACCCGCAGGTACGAATTTCCAATAAAGTCAACTAAAGGCAAGAGAATGAACAATCCCCTCATCCAAAAGAACAAAGAAAAGAGCAAGGATCCTTTCAAACTAGTAAACTGGTAACTCGATACTCTTGAAAATCAGCCAACTAATTTCCTTCCAAGTTTCAAATAGGCCACATAACACCCAAAGCCACAGCTTGCCACACCTTCCTCTCCACCTTCTAATTGCATCCACAACTCCAACATGATACCAGGAATCTGGAATCCAATAGATGCAGGCATCACCCAAGTTACACTAAAACTGGAATAAACATAATGAGTTCACTATCTAGCCAGTAGCCACCAAACAATGAAGAGGGAGATCAAAAAAAATTTCCCCTGAAAAGTTTCTGGGCGCAAGCGGCACAGAATAAAATTAACAATAGAACGTACTAGGGATTCTGCATTTCCAAATGCCTTTCCAGTGAAGAAATAGACCTTCCCCACCACTCAAGTGTCAAATCCTACAGCCAAGCACGAACAGGAACACCCGTAATCCATGATACCTATTATATATACTTACCAAAAGATAAATACCTTTCCAACTCGTTCCAAAACCCAAGAATTATACGGTACCCTACGAAAGTGCCAAAAAAGTTTGTACCCTATGAAAGTGCCTAAAATCCTAGGGTACCCTATGAAAGTGCCTAAAACCCTAGGGTACCCTATGAAAGTGCCTAAACCACTAAAGTATACTATCACTAAAGAAGCATTGAGGGGTCCCTTCTCATCTCTTTCTAGACCTCTGTATCCTATATTTTCCAACGAGTAACTCCCAATCATAACACGCAATTCGTCCGACATTCTCTTGTTATAGTCCATATTGGAAGTTCTTTATGTTGGCACCAAGGGGATGCCTCCCGTGTACAAAAAGAGAGTTGGACAATCTGTAAGACAAAGAAGGGTCAGAAACACAAAAAGATCATACTAGTTATGGATACAGAGTATTGATATAGTCAATACAAGAATCGAGCCTCTGAGAAACCTTTCTTGAACCCAACTAGACAAAATGCTCAGAAGGCAACTTTTGAGCTGAGAGAGATTCCTCCACAGTCCACACACAGAGATAGATTCCTTTCGCACCAAATCACCCTCATAAGATGCAACAGGGCTAGCAACCATGTCTTCCTCCTCTGTCTCCTAACCCTAGCACCAACTCTAGCTACCCATCACCTGGGCCCTTGTCCCTGATGCACCCACGCCATCCTGGACAAGGAAAAAATCACGAGTAGTTGATAAGAAGAGGTGGAAGTGACCCTCATCCTTCTTCCATCATGGGAGCTGCTGTACACACGAAGAAAGCAAGCTTGGTGGCTCCCACAGAGAAAATTCCACAGGATATTTAAAGAAAGTGACGCTAATGACTTCCATATTCAGAAGGGTAGCTGCAAGTTTCATCACCGTAGAAAAGTTATATCCAGGCCAGAAAGCTGACAAAGCACTACTTTTATAGAGGTCAATGTTCCATTGCCAGATGATACTTGATAGTATGATACTGATTTTCAATTCACCAGGCCCTTTGCGATTTGGACTATTCTACCAACTGATCTAGTTCTCCGGAGTCAGATGAAATGAAGTGAAACCATAATGTGGCCAAGAAAAGACAGATTTCCCAACCATACAAGTTTGGTGAACACATCACTAACTGAATTGAAAACATCTCACTGCAACAAGATTTTCAGATGCAGAATATGGTTAAGTAGCTCACAAAAAAATTCAAGATTTTTTAGTTTTGAATTAAAACAACTAAATTCCACATGTGCCGAAGTTAGTTAGGACTATTATACGTACACTACAGCTAGTATGAGTATCACAACAGAAACCACAAAGCACAGAAATGAGAAAATGGTTGCCTATAAAGATCATCATGACATCAAAGATAAACAAGTAAACTGTATTTCAAACAGAACACGGAATACAACAAAAACAGATGGAACCACTCACTGCACATATGTATGTATGGACAATTGGGTCTTGTTAGTTGTTACCCATCGCCCGTTAGGCAGTGGATAACATGCATGCCGAGCAAGTTAAAATTTCAAAGCACATTTCGTGCCTCGGGACTCTAGAGGTAGCATATTGGGAGTGGATGCTATCCCAATCTCTTCAAGCATATCGGCATAAATGGTGGAGGCTTTGGGTTCAGATTTGCAATTCAGTCAGATTTAAATAACTTGGAGAGCGAGTATGTCAAAGAAGGCGTTGCACAAAACAGTTATTCCTATGCTGCATAAGAAAACAAGTGTTAAGGGCTTAAGGCCAGTTTGGACGTAATCATTGCAGATTCTTTAACGTTAGCTAGTCGTTTCCATTCATTCCTCTCTCTTTTGTTCCACATATTTGTAATAGGGTGGCTAATGGTTTTTTTTTTTGGGTATGTAGTGTGGCTAATGTTGTAACTTGTAGCAAAATATGCCCAATCTTTAGCTCAACCAACAATCTGGCATGGGGAATTCCCCAGTTGGATTTGTAGGGAAGCAACCCCAGATGTTCCATCTTTGGTTTGATCAATGAAATGTGTTACCGATTGGCCAAAACAAAAAAAGGTAAGTAGGGCGGCTAATGTATCAGATCGAGTTGGGCTTTCTTTCTTAAATTGAGAAAGCCCTGGTTTTAGCTCAACCTAAAATCTGGCGTGGGGAATTCCCCAGTTGGATTTGTAGGGAAGCAACACTGGATGTTCCATCTTTGATTTGATCAGTAAATGTGTCACCGATTGGCCCAAAAAAAAGAGTCAATTTTGACATGTTATCCATCGCACAAGGGCTATCTTTAGCATTTTCCTAGATAATTTTACATATCGGTATTTGTTATTACCCGGGTTGTCTGCGCATCTTGAAACCCTCGGTGGTAAACCCGATGGCAATCTGGCCCTTAGCGCCGGCGTTCTTTACATAAATCTCGAAGTAGTAAATAAGACGCTTGGCTGGGGCGGGCTTATTTGCCTGAACGACGCCGACGTCGTGGCCGTGCAAGTTCACGCTCGTGTACTGCACCGACAGCTTGTCTGGAAAAACGTTCAAGAAACCTCCGAATGTGTTCAACGTGTTCAGCTCCGTCGGAGAGTCCTCGCAGTCGCCGTCGAAGTCCTCCTCCATCGCCGCCGCCGAAGTAGTACTACTCCTCGAGTTCAGCTTCCACTGCTCCAGAAAGTAGGAGTCTATGCGATCTTGAAGGTTGTTCACCATTTACGAAGGCAAACAAAAACCCTAGATATTGGGTGGACGAAGTAAAGCTAAAACCCTAGATCGATTTGGAAGCGTAATGATTTTGGGAGAGGAAGTTGGTGATTTGCTAACATTTGATTGGAAATGGAGAGAGAGATCAATGAGAATGCTCTGTTATCTTCTTGTCCAAATGCTTTCGGTTTTTGTTCTTTTTTTTCTGCTGTTTTTTTTTTTCCCGTTTATCGTTGCGTATGTGAACATCAAGATAGGTACGGATTAGTGTGTATTTGGAAATTACAGTTTGCCTCCTCCTGTTTTTGTATTTGGAAATTACCCTCAAATGTTTGAAAAACCTATACATAACCGAACCCCTCCCCAATTTGGATGAGCTTATTTCGAGCGAAATTCGGTTCACAGTCGCACCCCTTATTTTCTCATTTTCTCATTTTCTCCGTACTTACACCTCTTACACAAATTTACATTTATATCTGTTTACCTTTTTCCTCATTTTCTCTGTACTTACACGAATCTTCATAGCTTGGGACAAGTAAAGAAGACGGCTTACTAGCTAGCGAAGCGACTCAACAACATATCGTTAGAAAGAACGGACTCTTAGTAATCCGAAGGAAGAAAGTACCTTAGCGAGCGAAGCGACTTCTCCAATAAGTAGTTAACCCGCGATTTCCCTTCTAACCCCTAAGGAGGGGCATACTGAGCAGATGAAGCAATCATCAGAAAGGTCTTCTGCTGGTCGAGTTATTGGTTAATTTGGAGTGCAATTTTGTTCACCCTCCTTAAAAGAGGGTGAACAAAACCCTCCCTCCTATTGGTTGATTTGGTGTGGATCCCACCACAAAATGATGTCATGCTTATCTCTGTAATACACTTTTTGGTAAACATGACATCACTTTATGATGGGACCTACACATTTCAACCAATAGAAGGGAGGGTTTTGTTCACCCTCCTTTAAGCAAGGTGAACAAAATTGTTCTCGTTAATTTGTGTCTATTAGGGCTTAGTTGTAGTTTGATGGTATGGGTATTGGAAGTGTTAATTTGGTGATTGTATTGCTAGATCTATTCTTCTTATACCAAATTCATATTCAAGGCGCCATCCCGCTCCTTAGGGTTGTTCATCGGTCGGATTTTTCGGGTTCGGGTCGGATTTGACCCGACCCGACCGCACATCGGATTGAAGAAAACAGACCCGACTCCGACCGAAGCAGATATCGGGCCCCGACCGAATGGTTGTCGGGTTTGTCGGATCGGGCTCGGATCGGTTTTACGGGTTGGGCCAATTTGTTGGGCTGTTTGTTTTAGGCCATTTTTAAAAAAAATAATTGCTTTTGGGCCGTTTGTTTGGGGCTTCTTTTAAAAAAACAAACTTGTTTTTGGGCCTTGCTACTAATTGCTTGTTGGGCCTTGCTACTAAAAAAACAAACTTGTT
>CM029273.1:18013533-18057634 GCA_016920895.1 Vaccinium myrtillus
ATGCACAACAAGTTTGTTTTTTTAGTAGCAAGGCCCAACAAGCAATTAGTAACAAGGCCCAAAAACAAGTTTGTTTTTTTTAAAAGAAGCCCAAAACAAACAGCCCAAAAGCAATTATTTTTTTAAAAATGGCCCAAAACAAACAGCCCAACAAATTGGCCCAACCCGTAAAACCGATCCGACAAACCCAACAACCATTCGGTCGGGACCCGATATCTGCTTCGGTCGGAGTCGGGTCTATTTTCTTCAATCCGATGTGCGGTCGGGGTCGGGTCAAATCCGACCCGAACCCGAAAAATCCGACCGATGAACAGCCCTAAGTAGTGGGATGGCGCCTTGAATATGAATTTGGTATAAGAAGAATAGATCTAGCAATACAATCACCAAATTAACACTTCCAATACCCATACCATCAAACTACAACTAAGCCCTAATAGATACAAATTAACTAAGCCCTATTGGTTGAAATGTGTAGGTCCCATCATAAAGTGATGTCATGTTTACCAAAAAGTGTATTACAGATATAAGCATGATATCATTTTGTGGTGGGATCCACACCAAATCAACCAATATGAGGGAGGATTTTGTTCACCCTAAAAGAGGGTGAACAAAATTGCACTCCAAATTAACCAATAGCTCGACCAGCAAAAGACCTTTCTGATGATTGCTTCATCTGCTCAGTATGCCCCTCCCTAGGGGTTAGAATGGAAATCGCGGTTTAACTACTTATTGGAGAAGTCGCTTCGCTCGCTATGGTACTTTCTTCCTTCGGATTACTAAGAGTCCGTTCTTTCTAACGATATGTTGTTGAGTCGCTCCGCTAGCTAGTAAGCCGTCTTCTTTACTTGTCCCAAGCTATGAGATTCGTATAAGTACAGAGAAAATGAGGGAAAAGGTAAACAGATATAAATGAAAAATTTGTGTAAGAGGTGTAAGTGTTTACTGGTTCTTTTACTTCTTTGTGATAAAATAATCGTGTGCGAGCATGCCAGAGAGAGTTTCAATCTCCTCCCTCAGATTAACTTTGGAAAAACCAAGTCTGATCAGGCGATTGTGTTTTATTGGTTCAATTACCTCAATTAAGAGGATTTTTCTTTATAAGTGAAGAAATGCAAACCAATAACTCAGGAAATTAAAGAAACAATAAAGAAACAAGGTACTTCGATTGATAAATCAAAGATAAACTTACATCGAAATTGTCTTCAACTTCAAATACAAATGTGACAGAACTTCGAACTGGTGATTGTTACAAGAACAACCGAGAATGAGTGATTGTTTTATGAAAACAATCAAAATTATCCTAACTACTTCCTAATCTACTTCCTAATCTACTTCGAACTGAGTTCGAAATCCTAAACTACTTTGCCAATGAACAAACCAAGCATCTTTTTTTGATAGCTGTTTGTTGAAGATTTGTTCGGGGGTTTTTACTCTTCAATTTCTTCTATTTATAGATGCTGCTTGTAGTTTGAACTTCCCGCTCAATGAATTTGAACTTGGCTTGCTTCGAACTCTAACTTCTGCTCTTTGAGTTGGCAGTTTCTTTCTTTCCCCACGTCTGAATTTGAATTCTTCAGATTCTTCCTCCTGAAGCTTTGATTTGAAATCTGCATAACCGCTCAACTAATCCAAATGATTACACGTTTAAAAGAATAACTGCTTCTTGAGAAGTACTCCACGTACTCTAACTGTCAACTATCCCATTTTATAGATCTATATGTGGAGTTTATGTGTCTAGCAATAAATATCGTGGCTTCGAAGTCAGTTTCTATTTCGTCCTTGACTTGTAACTGCCAATAATTGCTAAATTAAATTGAGTAATAATACGATACCGTATTAACTCAATTTTAATTCAATGATCCAGTGTATCTCTATTGACAAGTAATTGCCAACGTTTGGCATTTCTGATTACGTGTCAATCAATTATTGGATTTGCTAATTTTATATGTAAACATACCCCCCACATTAACATCGTTATTCAAGGAATTTGAATGAGTGTTGATGTGCCTTTTGCCGCTTCGAATTCCTGTAAGCTTCCAAAGCAAGAGTTATTGGCAGTTCTTGATACTTCCAATAATACAGTTATAATTAACTCTTACGTTCTCTGTTGAGAAAATTAAGGATTATGGGCTGAAGGATAATGGGTAGTTATTACCCACGTTCTCCACCTTCAAGAATTTAAATCGTTTCCAACTTTAAAACTTGCCTATAAAAAGGGTTTAATTACTGGTAAAATTAATCACCATCATTCGCTAGAAACTGATTCTTCCTTCGATTGAACAATGGCTGACTTCTCCAATACCCAAAATGCTTTCGAAAACTTGGTTCTTAATGACCCAATCCCTGTTGATATTAAAAATACCGTCACACCAATTATTGGTGAGATTCGAAGGGATCGTTCTTTCGTAGTGGTTCAAGCGGAAGATCCTGAGCCTACTGATCCATGGAATCCTCCAATTTCTTCTACTCCTAAACCCTTCTTATGGGGTTTACCATCTGAAATAGTGGTGGTAAAAATGGATGATCCTGCTGGCTACAAAGGTTGGAGCAAATACCGTTCATTGGCTATGAGTAGGTATTTAACTCCCTTTATTAGACGTGATCCTAACATAGTGATACTTGATAGTCTATTTGCCACCTGTCTCACTCCTGCTTTCTTCAAAGTCTCTGAAGAAGAGAGATCAGGCTTCGCTGGCTATGGTGAGCTTAAGCAAAAAGCTAGTAGCCAATTTATATATTGGTTAAATGAAGTTCGAAAGCCTCATTTTGAAGGAAATTTTGTTGATCCAGCTAACCTCCCTCTTCGACCTCTCCCAGAAAACCCAGATTGGTTTCAAGAGTTAAAGAATATCAAATTTGATCCTATTATTTATCATGCTGATATCTCTTACTCTCTTTATCCACAATCTAACTCTATTAAAGCCAAAGAATTGTTGGCTGCATTTGCTTTTTTGGAGATAGGGATCCTTGAAGAAGACATCCCTTATAAAAACTTCTTGTGGGCTTGTGAGACTCTTCAATGTACCACCTCTGAGCAAGCTGGTACTTTCATCCATTCTTTTCTAAGTCAACTCCCTCTCCTGCGAATGTGGATGAAGAATAACACTGCTGCTTTTGTGTTCAATCAAGACCTTCATGAGTATGAAATACTTCATGATCGAATTACTAGGCTTTACAATAAGATTGAACATCTGAAGGAAGACTCTTTCGACACTCCATCCGGAATTTCTACAAGGCTTCGAAGGAGATTCAAAAGTTGTCTTAAAAGAAATACCTTCAAGTTGGCTAAAGCTGAAGTCAAAGCCAAAAATCTGGTCCTACAAATCAGACCATTGATTGAGAAGAAACTCAAGTTCGATGAAGAAGAAAGGGTTAGGATGAAAGAAAAAGAATTTTTTAACTTTTCCTGGGCAAGATTTCATGCCTTAGTGACTTGGAGTTTCCCTCATTACTTCCAAGTCATCTCTACTCCAACAACTGCTCGATCATCAGTAGATGTTTAGTTCTCCTTTGAATGTAATAGGATCTTTTAGTAGTGTGTAATTTCCCTTTATTAATGTAATTTCAACTTTCTATGGTTTAATTTGTACCTTTAAATGCTCTTCGAAGCATTTCAATGTATTCTAAAACCAATTCGAACTCATAATGAACAAAAATGATAAAGTATCTTTTATGATATCAACCAAAAAGATGGTTCGAATCGTAAGGTAATTCGAAGCTGAAATAAAATATTAAATATGGGTAAAAATATTCAAATTTTGGGCCCGACGTAAAATAGGCCCAATTAATTCTTTATGAATATTTGACCCGAAACGCTGTCTCGTTTCGTCAGTTCATATAAATCTTAGGGCTTGAAACGTCTTCATTACACATTCAAACTTTTCTACGCTTTGTACTCCCTCCTTTGTTCTCACACTCTTGCGATCATGACTTCTGAAAGCGAGATATTCAAAGGTACTCCTTCCTTCGTCCTCAGGAAGTTGGTGACTAGAGAAGTTCTAGAGTCGAAAACCGGTGGTGGCAAATTACAAAACCGTGCTTTCATTGAACATCCTACCCTACCTAACACTCAAATTCTAGGGCCTGCATTTCTTGATCTTCCTTTAGATCTTACATCATGCTACCCTATCCTTGAGAAGAGTGACCTTGTGAAGGATAGGCTTCTAGGTTTCTCTAATTGGACCAAGAAGAATTTCGTTTGTTGGCCAAATTATGATAAAGATTGGGATGACTGGACTACACGTATATTCAAAGCCAAAGGGAAAGAGCTAACAGATGTTGGTTTATCACACATCATTTCCTTGCTCAGGAATGGTATTTTACAGAACCCCACACTTATTCATGCTGCCCTAGCCTTCTGGGATCCTTCATACAATCAAGCTTGTTTCAGATTTAACTGTGGAATGATGGCTCCCACAGTCTTAGATGTATCTCTCCTTGTTGGGCTTCCTCCGTATGGTATTTTATTTGACATTGCTTCATCTACGGAAGTCCCATTTTTGGATGAGATTGAGTATGCTGGAAAAAATGCTTCTTATAGCAAATTCCTAGACACTGAAAGGAGATATTCAGAAGAAGTATCTGAGAGAGAAATGTTTGCTTATATCTCGGTATACCACATGCAAAATGATTTTTTTGCCATGGTGGTAAGAAAATGATGCTCGAATTCGCACCCCTTAGCCTATTCTTTATCAAAAGGTGAAACCATTGATCTGGCCTCTCATTTTTTAGGCTATGTTTACAAAATTGGGTCTGATAATCATGCCAAACCACTTTCTTATAACTTGGGAGGTCCCCTCGGTTCGCAACTCGGTTGTTAGCTTATTTCCCAGGACCAAAGGTCGCAGAAAGGTCTCCTCTCGTTTGTACATGGGGATAAATATACTGTCTTAGCTTCGACTCCCCTTTCCTTGGTTGGATATTTACAATACTTTCATCAAATGAGGGAGGACAAGGAAGAAAGAGATTTTGTCCCTTTTCACAACTGGGACATTGGACCGAAGTGGCTAGACAGACTCAAGACTCAAAGAGGTAGCCCCAATTATCGTGAAGCTTGGGCAAGTATTCTTCTCCCAAGGGAAATTATTATAGGGGCCTATGTTGGTGGTTGCAGACAAGCTCATGCTGAGATCTATTGCCCTGCACAATTTGCCAGACAATTTGGGTTGGTGCAAGCCATCCCTTGTCCTTATCCTGGTGAAATTAATGTTGATCTCTCTACAAGAAATAAGATTGATAAGGCTCATGTTACAGATCTTAATGCAGCATTTAAGAACTCTAGAGCACAATTCCAACCATATATATTTTCTATTGTTTTGGAACCTCCTCTTCCATCATTCTCTAGATGGTGGCACAATTCCATGAGATTATATTACAAGTCTGCAAATGTCAAAGATTTCGTTGAAGCCCTTGGAATTGCCATTGAAGAAAAATCTGATTCGATATCAGATGATGGGTTTGGAGAAAGCTCAAAAGAAATTTCTCAAGGAACAGAACATGTACCAGGAGCTCAATCTCCTGCCTCAATGCTTACTCCCTTGAATATCAAACCACTTCGATCTGTACCACAAATGATAACTAGATCTAAACAGCAAAGATCTCCTTCTCCAACAGGTGACTCTTGACTTTTATGGCTCAATCAACATTTCTTTTTCAACATATATATATATTTATGATTTTGAGTGCTGCAGAGTCTATTCCAAAGAAGAAAATCAGAAAAGAGGCAGAACCTATTCAAACTTCTACTTATGCAGCTTCGAAGCAAAGCACAAGAAGAGGGGCTACCAAACAAGCATTGAGCCATGATGCCACAAAGTTTGACCAAGTTTATGAGGCTTCGAAGAGGAGGAGAAAGATTCTGATTGAAGAATCAGAGGAGGAAGAAACAAGAAATGATCCAATCAGACAACTTGTGAAAGGTAAATTCTTGTATTCTTTAGTTTCACCAAAGCCTTTGAACCTTCATATCTCTTAACCTTATTTACTGATTCTGTTTCAGAGAAAACGGCACAATCTAAGCATACTATAGCTTCGAAGGTTTCTTTTGAACCAGATCCTCTTGACATTCAACAACCAATTGACTCTCCTGCTACTGGTGCTTCTGCAAGATTTTCTACTCTTGATTCTGATTTTATTGCTCAGGGTTCTCTTATCAGAGAGCCTCCTCAAAAGCAAGCTTCTTCAACTGAGAAGATGTCAGAACCTACTCAGTCTGTTCTAAAGACTGCAGAAACCAGTTTGAATTTTGGAAAAGGCAAAATTACTGAAGCTGATGTTCCTGTTCGACACATTGATATTTCTGTTCCAAAGGACGATAGGAGTTTATTTCCTGAAATTGCTCCTCATACTCCTAGTACTAAAACCTTTGATCAAACAAAAATAGTAATTGATGAGATTGCTATAGGTCAATCTTCAGGATCTGGGATTCCAGAAGAACCAATTTTATCTGAACAAGTCCCTCCACCTGAGGTATTGTATCTCTTTATGATTCAGATCTATAGTCATTATACTTATACTCAAAGGATTAGATACAATTATGTTTACATATTCCTCTTAACAGGAAATTGGTGCATCTGCTAGCACCATTGTTGGTGATCTTTCCTCATTGGAGCTGTTCCAATTAAAAGTGAGTGATTTCTGTCAAAGAATCACCAATCCTAAAGCTCCAACTTCTTATCCGGAGTCTCCTATCACTCAACTCAAAACTCAACATAGTTCATCTCCCTTTGAGTTAGTCAAACCTACTTTTACTCCAGAAGAGATTCAGGAATTGAAGGAAATCCTCAAACAGTTTTTAGAATTGGACTTTGAAAAATTGGTTGAAGGGGATTTAAAAGTATATTTAGAGATTTGTTGTCAAGCGCTTGGGTACTAAAACCTTTCCCAAGATTTATACAAACAACTCTTGACTAAAGTCTCGAGTTTCAAATCAAAGCCTATCAACTTTGTGAAGTTCAAGAGAGACATCTTCACAGACAAAGTCCGAAGGCAGCATTGTTAAATATGGAAGATGAGGCACGAAGTGTAGTTTCTTCTTATGATCAGGATGCTATCAAGTTGTACCAGTTGCAAAAAGAAGAAGCTCACCTAGAGGAAGCATTGTTAAATGTAAAAGGGGAAATTGCTCAGACCACTGCCAATATGCAAGTTTCTTTGAACAAAGCTTCTTCGTTTGTTGCAGACACGCATAATCTCAAAAGCCAAATCGCAGCGAACTACGATCAAGAAGAAATTTATGCTTTTGTTTGTACCGCAGGTGCTCATGTACGAGCGACCTAAAAGATACAATTGTACTGACTTTTTGATCAATGAATGAAACGCGTTTGTGTTATTCCGTTTCATGATCGTTTGAATCGCTTGAAATGTTAATCTCAACAATTGAATTATGAGCTAAATCACTTATGTCAACCGCTTGAATAGCAATCTCTTATCATATTTTCTAGTTACCCTTAACTTCGCAATAAAATTTGATTAAAAACCCGATGAGGCTTCTAACAACTCAAATTCCAGACCTTTGGCGCTTTTGAACCATCAAACTACATCTTCCATGGCTTTGTATCAACTGCTATCCCAAGAATCTTAATTCCATTTGGATGATTAGCCAAGAGATTAGCCAAAGATTGTCCTTTAATTGATTTCGAGGAACATACTCTAGGTTAAATTCAATTAAGGACACAATCCATTTCCCAATTCTGCCACTAAGTACAGGTTGAGACAACATATACTTCATAACATCAGTCTGGGAAATTACATAGGTTACTCTAGGCATCATATAGTACCTGAGTTTCTTCGAAGCAAAAAAAAAGTTAAACATAATTTTTCTACTGCAGAATATCTACTTTCACAATCATTAAGAAACCTACTTAAATAGTAGATAGCTTGTTCTTTTCCTTCTTCATTGTCTTGAGCCAACAGAACTCCTACTGAGTCATAATTTGCTGCTAGGTACATCTTGACAGGCCTTCCTTTTTAAGGTGGAACAAGCACTGGTGGATTGATCAGATACTCCTTTATGGCCTTGAAAGCATCATCATGCTCCTTTGTCCATTCGAAGTTTTCTCCATCCTGCTGTTACTCCAAAAGCACATTTAGCAGGATTCAACTTCAGTTGATAATGTTTCATCTTTGAAAAAACTATTTTCAAATGTTCTACATGTTCATCCATAGATTTTGATTTGACAATAATGTCATCTATATAACATTCCAGAAAACCCCCAACTATTTCATGGAAAATAGTATTCATTGCTCTTTGATAAGTAGCACCAACATTTTTCAACCCAAAAGGCATTTTGACCCATTCGAAGGTCCCAAGGTTGCCAGGGGCTCTAAATGCGGTTTTATGAATATCTTCTTTGGCTATACAAATCTGATTATATCCTGAATGTCCATCCATAATAGACATAATTTTGTGGCCTGCAGAACTGTCCACCAACATGTCTACTATGGGCATTGGGTATTCATCCTTAGGAGTTGCAATGTTTATATTTCTAAAATCAATGCAAACCCTAATTTTCCCATTTTTCTTGATAACAGGAACAATATTTGATAGCCATTCCACATATCTTGCTGTTCTAATAAAACCAAAGATTTAAAAGATTTTGAATTTCCTTCTTAACCAATAAAATGGTTTCGGAGACATTTTCTTGGAAGTTGTTTGAAAGGTTTGAAATTAGATTTAATAGGCAATCTATGTTCGACCAAATCTCTATTCAAACCCGTCAATTCTTTATAGCTCCAAGCAAAGCATTCTTTGTTCTCTTTAAGCACCGTGATCAACCTCGCCTTGAAGCGCATCAAGTTCTCTGCTTTGATTTGAACAGTGTTTGGAACAATCCCTTCTCCCAATTCCACTTCTTCTAAAGGATCTTGAGAATCAACCCACCAACAAAGGCCCTTTCGAATTCAAATGGCTTCAACCCCGGTCAAATTCGATTTTTCACCAATAATTCTTCCCAATCATCTTTCCCTCAGAATTCTCGCTCTATTTCTAGAGCCATAACTAAACTAAGGCCAATGAGTTGGCCTCTTCGAACTCCTCGTCTTGGACTCACGTCCAAGCACCTCATCTCGTGAATTGTCCGATTCATAATCAATCGCTTGTTTAAGCTTAGATTTTAACTCTGCCAGTTCTCCAATTTCCAACACATTGGATGGAGGGGTGGCAGGTTGTGCAATTTCACTTAGAGGAATGATTTCAGGTTTATACATTTCACCTCTCTCGCACAATTTGTCAAGTACGAAAGGATGTGGGTCTGCCACCTCTTCCTCTTGACCCCACTTCTTTCCCATTTTCGTACTTCACAATCATCGTAGTTTGGTGCATCAAGATGGAATACAACCATTGACATGAATCCAATCCCTACCAAGCAAGGCATTGTACTTACTTGTGAATGTATCCACCACAAAAAGGTCAGATTTTTCCACTTGGCCAACTTTCAGGCGTATAGAAACAATTCCTTTAGGACTTTTACTTTCACCAGTAAAGCCAGCAATGGATGTGCTAGTTGGGATCAATCGAACCTTCTCTTTCCCCAACTTTTTCAAAGTCCTTGAAGGCAGAATGTTTACTGCTGCACCATTATCAACCAAAACCCTGTTTAACAAAATCCCATCGAATTCTGCAGAGATGTATAATGGTTTCAAATGGTGCCTCATATCATTCGAAGGTGATCTGAAAGGGTAAGAAAGATTAGCACAGTTCAAATCAACAATCAAAGGATACTTAGAATCATTTTCAGTTTATGGAACAAAAATTGCTCTTTCCTTCGATGTTACTTCTGGTTCCTCTAAAGCATTGACCATGACCATGAAATCTTCTTCTTCTTCTTCTTTTTGAACTTTTGAAATCAAAGCTCCCCAACCATCATTCCAACCATTGTCATATGTAAGATCATATTCATCATCGCTTGATACATCAATGACCTCCATAGGAGCAACTGTTGGTTGTAATGCCCTTCGAACTGGTGAATAGTCTGGTCCAAAAGGCCCAAAGTTAAATGAAGGAGAAACCATATTAATTTGAACTTCAGGCAAAGTCCCAAACTGGATGGTCCTTTTTTCCTGCACTGGTATATCTGATTCTTCTTCTGCTATGCCTACCTTTTCAGGCAATTCTGTTGCAGAAGTTTCCATGGGAGAGAATGTTTCAACAGGTGATGAACCTATGCCTTCATCTCCTTCCTGTTCCACTATCATGGCTTCTAATAAACCAGATTGATAGCTTGCCAAGGAATTTGGTGAAGTTGGGCTATTCTGAGGCATATCACTATCCATCCTTGCAGCCAAACTTTCCAATGTTTCTATTTCAGCTTGAGTAAACCCTCTTCGAAGAGATTCCTCAGAGTCTTCTCTTCGAAGTCTGTTAAATCTTGGGTTGATCTTATCACCCCCATTAGGATTTTCCTTAGAAGCATATTCTTCCATTTGGAAACTAGTATACCTTCTTTGCAATTTCCTCTTCTGAGTTCTTGTCAACATAGGAATCATTTGAGGTGTCTTGGTCTTTGGATCTCGAACCACTATCCATTGACCAGCAGGAGTATTTGGAGGCTTGACCATTTTGTTTCCAACCTTAGAAGGAGCTTTGTGTCCCTGGAAGAGTTCTGGTTTAATTTTCTTTAAAAACCAATCAGGAACCCCCTTTACCAAGGAAAATTGTTCACCTTGCCCTTCGTTTTCCTGGCCCATAGGGGCCTTCCCAGTGTTAACCTTCTTCAAAGGAGGATAATCCCTCTTCGAAGTTGGTGGAACTGGGCTAGAAGGTACATTTCTTTTAGAAACCAACCAAGGCTTCTCATTTCTTCCTTGACTTGGGCTTATCCAGGTCTTCTTTCATTATTTCGATCTAAAGCCTTTCTTTCCATCCTTTTTGGAATGAAATCTACCCCTGTCGATCCAAATCTTTAAAAACCAAATAATTGGCTCTGCATCCCATGCATAAACATTCCAAAAAGGAAGCTTGAGCATAGGAAGATGAGACTCATTGAATCCTTTTGAGATGAACTCTCCGGTGCATGTCTTGGCTTATTGTTTCGTAAGCCTCATTTCGAAGTTGACCAACATTTGGCCTTCCTCTACCACTTTGCACAGAATTCATTTCAACATGTACTTGTTTATTTTGCCACACTTCTCGAACAGAGTTTTAGCCAATGATGTTGGCACATTAGTGTTAGCAAGCATTTCTTCAATCTTTGGAAATGGATCGCATCTATTCCCATAGTCTTCTATGGAAACATGATCCTTCCTTCTTGATCTGTTCTTGAACCCTATCACGGAAAACATTACAATTTTTAGTTGAATGAGTCCAAGAAGCATGCCATTTACAGTAACTCTTCCCTCTGATTTCTTCCAAAGTTGGAAGTCTAACATTATCAGGAAGTTTGATAAACTTTTTCTTCAAAAGGTAATCAAAGATTTCATCTGCTTTGGAAACATCAAATGAATATACTTTGCTAATGGCTTTCTTATTATTCCTTGGTGCTATAGAAGAATCTTTTCGAACCAAACAATCACACACACAAGGATCATGTTCAATAATTTCAGCAGCATCAATTTCATAAGTGGGTTCTTTGTAATAAGTAGAATAAGAAGAATTGTTCCTATCAACATCCTCTTCTAACAAAGACTCATATCTAGATGCTTTATAGGTCAAATCAACCAAATCCCTAAATTCAGTAGAATCGAACTTCTTTCTAAGTTCTCTACTTAAACCATCTTGTGCTATCCTAACAAATTCTACTTCTGGTAATTGAAGTTTGCATTTGTTTCTAGCCCTTTTAAACCTAGTAATGAATTGGGCAGCCTTTTCATCAGGTTTTTGTTTTAACCTTGCTAAGTCAGCCATAGTGACTTCAGGCTCAGTTAGGTAGAATTGTGCATGGAATAATTCTTCCATCCTTTGCCAACTTGGAACTGACTCTGGTGGTAAATTCGAATACCATTCGAAGGCAGTTCCTGTCAAAGAATTAGAGAATAATTTCAACTTACTGAAACCATTATTACCTAATTCCTTACACTGAGCAGTAAATCTAGCAATGTGTTCTGTGGTTGATTGTTTCCCATCCCCATGAAACAATGTGAAATCAGGAATTTTAAACCCCCTAGGGACTTCGAACTGCCTATCTATCCATTCTGGATAAGGTTTTCTATAAGCTTGAGTTTGTATTCCTCGGTTCAGAGGTCCATAAGCTTCCTGCATAAGGCCCAATATTTCATCTCTAAGGGTGGGATTTCCTTTAAAATGAACATTTGAGTTAATGTGTGGTTCCCTATTCACATTTCTTGTCATATGATCCTCTGGAAACCTATCAGGAGGGTTTTCAAAAGGTTGAGGCTGTCTGTAATCTCCTTCTTGCCTTGTAAAAGGTTCATAAAGGTGATTCGAATACACTCTTCCCATTTCTGGTATTCCTGGATGCTTAGGAATTCCAAATTCTACATTAGGCCTCCTTGAACTATCCCTTTCAATAAAATGATTTCTCGTGGAATGACCATATCCTTCAAACCCATAGTCATCATTTTTATAACCTTTATCCTCATTTATACCATCAAAACTAGGTTCGAATGGGATATGAGTGGTTTGTTTGTATGTTCTTCTAGGCTTGGGGATTTGAGAGTCATAAACCTTTGCAGGTTCGTACCAAGATTCTGGTATTTCATCTACATTGATAGGCTCTTTTCCAGGTCTTGACTTAAATTTGCTTGTGCTAGCCTCTTTTTTGTCCTTCTCAAATGAAGGCAGAGGATTACTCTTAAGTCCTGATTGCTCTTCTAATTTTTGTAACATAAGCTTCTGGGTTTGAGCCAGTTCTTTAAATGTAGCAATCATTTCAGCAAATTGGCTAGATGACACACTTCCTCCAATATCTGGATTCTTTGGGTCATCACATTGCACTGTTCTATTGTTCCTAGTGTTCATACGAGAATTTTGGCCAACTCCTATATTTGTATCTTGACCAATACAAGTTTCCTGACCTATTTGAAGTCGTTCAACCTGTTCATTCTCTCTAGGATTAGCGTTATTCTCATCTTTTGGCATTTGGCCAATTTGAGAATCATCTGTTTGCTTCCTAAGTTTTGGAGCCATTCAACACTTTCAGGTGTCCCACCGGGCGTGCCAAAAAATGTTTACTGGTTCTTTTACTTCTTTGTGATAAAATAATCGTGTGCGAGCGTGCCAGAGAGAGTTTCAATCTCCTCCCTCAGATTAACTTTGGAAAAACCAAGTCTGATCAGGCGATTGTGTTTTATTGGTTCAATTACCTCAATTAAGAGGATTTTTTTTTATAAGTGAAGAAATGCAAACCAATAACTCGTGAAATTAAAGAAACAATAAAGAAACAAGGTACTTGATTGATAAATCAAAGATAAACTTACTTCAAATTGTCTTCAACTTCAAATACAAATGTGACAGAACTTGGAACTGGTGATTGTTACAAGAACAACCGAGAATGAGTGATTGTTTTATGAAAACAATCAAAATTATCCTAACTACTTCCTAATCTACTTCCTAATCTACTTCGAACTGAGTTCGAAATCCTAAACTACTTTGCCAATGAACAAACCAAGCATCATTTTTTGATAGCTGTTTGTTGAAGATTTGTTCGGGGGTTTTTACTCTTCAATTTCCTCTATTTATAGATGCCGCTTGTAGTTTGAACTTCCCGCTTTCAATGAATTTGAACTTGGCTTGCTTCAACTCTAACTCCTGCTCTTTGAGTTGGCAGTTTCTTTCTTTCCCCACGTCTGAATTTGAATTCTTCAGATTCTTCCTCCTGAAGCTTTGATTTGAAATCTGCATAACCGCTCAACTAATCCAAATGATTACACGTTTAAAAGAATAACTGCTTCTTGAGAAGTACTCCACGTACTCTAACTGTCAACTATCCCATTTTATAGATCTATATGTGGAGTTTATGTGTCTAGCAATAAATATCGTGGCTTCGAAGTCAGTTTCTATTTCGTCCTTGACTTGTAACTGCCAATAATTGCTAAATTAAATTGAGTAATAATACGATACCGTATTAACTCAATTTTAATTCAATGATCCAGTGTATCTCTATTGACAAGTAATTGCCAACGTTTGGCATTTCTGATTACGTGTCAATCAATTATTGGATTTGCTAATTTTATATGTAAACAGTAAGTACGGAGAAAATGAGAAAATAAGGGGTGCGACTGTGAACCGAATTTCGCTCGAAATAAGCTCATCCAAATTGGGGAAGGGTTCGGTTATGTATAGGTTTTTCAAACATTTGAGGGTAATTTCCAAATACAAAAACAGGAGGAGGCAAACTGTAATTTCCAAATACACACTAATCCGTACCTATCTTGATGTTCACATACGCAACGATAAACGGCAAAAAAAAAAAAAAAAAAAAGCAGAAAAAAAAAATAAAGAACAAAAATCGAAAGCATTTGGACAAGAAGATAACAGACCATTCTCATTGATCTCTCTCTCCATTTCCAATCAAATGTTAGCAAATCACCAACCTCCTCTCCCAAAATCGTTACGCTTCCAAATCGATCTAGGGTTTTAGCTTTACTTCGTCCACCCAATATCTAGGGTTTTTGTTTGCCTTCGTAAATGGTGAACAACCTTCAAGATCGCATAGACTCCTACTTTCTGGAGCAGTGGAAGCTGAACTCGAGGAGTAGTACTACTTCGGCGGCGGCGATGGAGGAGGACTTCGACGGCGACTGCGAGGACTCTCCGACGGAGCTGAACACGTTGAACACCTTCGGAGGTTTCTTGAACGTTTTTCCAGACAAGCTGTCGGTGCAGTACACGAACGTGAACTTGCACGGCCACGACGTTGGCGTCGTTCAGGCAAATAAGCCCGCCCCAGCCAAGCGTCTTATTTACTACTTCGAGATTTATGTAAAGAACGCCGGCGCTAAGGGCCAGATTGCCATCGGGTTTACCACCGAGGGTTTCAAGATGCGCAGACAACCCGGGTAATAACAAATACCGATATGTAAAATTATGTAAAATTATCTAGGAAAATGCTAAAGGTAGCCCTTGTGCGATGGATAACATGTAAAAATTGACTCTTTTTTTTGGGCCAATCGGTAACACATTTACTGATCAAATCAAAGATGGAACATCCAGTGTTGCTTCCCTACAAATCCAACTGGGGAATTCCCCACGCCAGATTTTAGGTTGAGCTAAAACCAGGGCTTTCTCAATTTAAGAAAGAAAGCCCAACGCGATCTGATACATTAGCCGCCCTACTTACCTTTTTTTGTTTTGGCCAATCGGTAACACATTTCATTGATCAAACCAAAGATGGAACATCTGGGGTTGCTTCCCTACAAATCCAACTGGGGAATTCCCCATGCCAGATTGTAGGTTGAGCTAAAGATAGAGCATATTTTGCTACAAGTAACAACATTAGCCACCCTACATACCCAAAAAAAAAAAACCATTAGCCACCCTATTACAAATATGTGGAACAAAAGAGAGAGGAATGAATGGAAATGACTAGCTAACGTTAAAGAATCTGCAATGATTACGTCCAAACTGGTCTTAAGCCCTTAACACTTGTTTTCTTATGCAGCATAGGAATAACTGTTTTGTGCAACGCCTTCTTTGACATACTCGCTCTCCAAGTTATTTAAATCTGACTGAATTGCAAATCTGAACCCAAAGCCTCCACCATTTATGCCGATCTGCTTGAAGAGATTGGGATAGCATCCACTCCCAATATGCTACCTCTAGAGTCCCGAGGCACGAAATGTGCTTTGAAATTTTAACTTGCTCGGCATGCATGTTATCCACTGCCTAACGGGCGATGGGTAACAACTAACAAGACCCAATTGTCCATACATACATATGTGCAGTGAGTGGTTCCATCTGTTTTTGTTGTATTCCGTGTTCTGTTTGAAATACAGTTTACTTGTTTATCTTTGATGTCATGATGATCTTTATATGCAACCATTTTCTCATTTCTGTGCTTTGTGGTTTCTGTTGTGATACTCATACTAGCTGTAGTGTACGTATAATAGTCCTAACTAACTTCGGCACATGTGGAATTTAGTTGTTTTAATTCAAAACTAAAAAATCTTGAATTTTTTTGTGAGCTACTTAACCATATTCTGCATCTGAAAATCTTGTTGCAGTGAGATGTTTTCAATTCAGTTAGTGATGTGTTCACCAAACTTGTATGGTTGGGAAATCTGTCTTTTCTTGGCCACATTATGGTTTCACTTCATTTCATCTGACTTCGGAGAACTAGATCAGTTGGTAGAATAGTCCAAATCGCAAAGGGCCTGGTGAATTGAAAATCAGTATCATACTATCAAGTATCATCTGGCAATGGAACATTGACCTCTATAAAAGTAGTGCTTTGTCAGCTTTCTGGCCTGGATATAACTTTTCTACGGTGATGAAACTTGCAGCTACCCTTCTGAATATGGAAGTCATTAGCGTCACTTTCTTTAAATATCCCGTGGAATTTTCTCTCTGGATGTTCCCTTGCAACAATCTTCACCCAAAGACCTGCATTGCTGATTTCACGACACTCCATTAATGATTCTAATCTGAAGCACTCTTATCCTATGCCAAGGGAAAGAAATAAGAGCCGCTGCATGAATGGACTAAGAACTTCACTACACCCAATTTACCAAAGTAAACACCATTCTTTCGACTAAATCATCCCAAAGTAAAATTCTCATAATGCCATCCATAACGTCATTGGCAGTTTAATCCGTCCGACCCAAAGATATAAACCAGCTTAGCGAGGTTGGACTAAGGAAGAGTCTATCCCAATTTGACGTTTTCGATCGCAGAAGCGGAGAGCAGACAATCGTGTGTCCTCCTTTTATTAAGCTTTGAAGGGGAGTTTCAGAGATAGTTTATGTGGGGGATATATGGAAGGTGGGAGCCACCAAGCTTGCTTTCTTCGTGTGTACAGCAGCTCCCATGATGGAAGAAGGATGAGGGTCACTTCCACCTCTTCTTATCAACTACTCGTGATTTTTTCCTTGTCCAGGATGGCGTGGGTGCATCAGGGACAAGGGCCCAGGTGATGGGGAGCTAGAGTTGGTGCTAGGGTTAGGAGACAGAGGAGGAGGACATGGTTGCTAGCCCTGTTGCATCTTATGAGGGTGATTTGGTGCGAAAGGAATCTATCTCTCTGTGTGGAGGAATCTCTCTTAGCTCAAAAGTTGCCTTCTGAGCATTTTGTCTAGTTGGGTTCAAGAAAGGTTTCTCAGAGGCTCGATTCTTGTATTGACTATATCAATACTCTGTATCCATAACTAGTATGATCTTTTTGTGTTTCTGACCCTTCTTTGTCTTACAGATTGTCCAACTCTCTTTTTGTACACGGGAGGCATCCCCTTGGTGCCAACATAAAGAACTTCCAATATGGACTATAACAAGGGAATGTCGGACGAATTGCGTGTTATGATTGGGAGTTACTCGTTGGAGAATATAGGATACAGAGGTCTAGAAAGAGATGAGAAGGGACCCCTCAGTGCTTCTTTAGTGATAGTACACTTTAGTGGTTTAGACACTTTCATAGGGTACCTTAGGGTTTTAGGCACTTTCATAGGGTACCCTAGGATTTTAGGCACTTTCATAGGGTACAAACTTTTTTGGCACTTTCGTAGGGTACCGTATAATTCTTGGGTTTTGGAACGAGTTGGAAAGGTATTTATCTTTTGGTAAGTATATATAATAGGTATCATGGATTACGGGTGTTCCTGTTCGTACTTGGCTGTAGGATTTGACACTTGAGTGGCGGGGAAGGTCTATTTCTTCACTGGAAAGGCATTTGGAAATGCAGAATCCCTAGTACGTTCTATTGTTAATTTTATTCTGTGCCGCTTGCGCCCAGAAACTTTTCAGGGGAAATTATTTTTGATCTCCCTCTTCATTGTTTGGTGGCTACTGGCTAGATAGTGAACTCATTATGTTTATTCCAGTTTTAGTGTAACTTGGGTGATGCCTGCATCTATTGGATTCCAGATTCCTGGTATCATGTTGGAGTTGTGGATGCAATTAGAAGGTGGAGAGGAAGGTGTGGCAAGCTGCGGCTTTGGGTGTTATGTGGCCTAGTTGAAACTTGGAAGGAAATTAGTTGGCTGATTTTCAAGAGTATTGAGTTACCAGTTTACTAGTTTGAAAGGATCCTTGCTCTTTTCTTTGCTCTTTTGGATGAGGGGATTGTTCATTCTCTTGCCTTTAGTTGACTTTATTGGAAATTCGTACCTGCGGGTGTAGGGATTTCCCTCTTTTTGGTTCTCTTGTTATAGTCAAGTTTTGTCAATCTAAATGTCTTTCTACTGCCCAAGAAATTCTCCTGCTGAAGAGCTAAATCTTTTTTCCCAGAATCGGTGCTTCATTTGAACATGTTTTCTTCCAACTAATAAGTAAATGCTAGAGGCGAAAGAGAAAACTTGAACTTGCTGTTCTGAAAAATTTCTTTTTTAATTGGGCTTCAGTGATGTGTTTGACTGTGCCTGTTGGTTATTGCTGTCAGTAACATGGACGTTGCCGCATCTCAAAAGCTGCAGTTGGCAATGGATTAATTTTTCTTTTTTAATTTTATTTTTCCTTTTGGTCTAAAAACAGGTGGGAATTAAATAGTTTGGGATATCATGGGGATGATGGATTCCTATATCGTGGGCATGGAAAGGGGGAGAGTTTTGGCCCGACATATACATCTGGTGATACAGTTGGTGGTGGTATCAACTATGCTTCTCAGGAATTCTTTTTCACGTAAGAGAATATCGCCATTCTACTTGTTTCTGTATGCATGTCACTTGAATTGATGGTTGTGAGCACCACCAGTGGGGTTTATTAATGTAATTGTCTATTAATTGATTTTGTTAATCCTCTTAGTATTCTCATAATTATGTGCTCCATGTTGTTGATGATGCCAGTAAAAATGGGGCAGTAGTCGGAGCTGTGTACAAGGATGTGAAGGGTCCCTTATTTCCTACGATTGCTGTTCACAGCCAGAACGAGGAGTATGTTGTTCCTTCTGTCCCTCCTCTGCTCACTTATTACTATTTTACTTCTGCAATTTATCGTACTACTATAATAAATGTTGTACTTGACCTCTTTTTCATCCCCAATCTTATGCTTTGTTAAGACACAATGTTCTAAATAATTCCAGACATTCCCTGTGTGTCCAAAAAAGGATGGTGGTTATGTAAACGACTTTGCTTCTTATTGTATAAATGATGTGGCCCACAGATGCGTGGTGTTTTAACTGACTCTGCATGCCTCTCTTCTCGAGTTAGTCATTTCTTGTCTATTTAAGATAATATTTGGTTCATAGACTAGGAAACCTTTGCTCAATTATTTTTTTAACCTAAGTCAAAGAGGTTGTTATGTTTGCAGTAATATGTATGATTTGATGTTGCAGGGTTAGGGTCAACTTTGGGAAGGAGCCCTTTGTTTTCGATCTCAAGGTAAAACATTTTCCTATTTTTATTACTATCCCTCGTCATAAGCGTGGTTAGCTCCACTTTGTATGCATATATTTCTTTTCCATTACTCTGCTCACTACTTACCCAGTTCAAAATTTGCTTTAATTTATGTTGTTTTTTTATTCATTTTCAAGATAAAACAATAAGTATTTTGAGTTTTTTAACATGATGCTAGTCAAATTTATGATATTCTTGTGGTTAATATCAGGTTACCCCTCGAAGTTTAAGTTTGTGGAGTTATGTTATGTCTACTATCAGTTTGACATGAGGTCATGAATTGTCTTTGTAGCTTAAGCTTCTAAGAAATCAGTCCAACAAATTGTATTTGGCTATTCAACAATCCTTCCTCACATGCATCCCCATTTTTAACATGGAGATGGAAAGAAGTAAAATGCAGTCACTTGAATCCAATACCTCTCAGAAGCTCTCTGATACCATGTTAGGTCTCCCACTTTCCCAGAAGCTTATTTCTTTTGGTGGTTAATGTAAAAGTAACCAATTCACAATTGTTATTGTCAGGAGTGTCAACCCATTGTTTTCTTTGTTTCCTGTTATGAGGTGTCTTTTAATTCACATGATGTTCAATACTGTGACGGACTATAAGTTATGAATGTCGTGGAGTTAGGTCTCTGCCTTTATACAAAAGCAATAGAAAAGGTTCTAATGTTGTGCTTCCCCATGGAAATTGATGCCACTCTTGGTTCTTGTATCTTATGATTAGGCTTTTGAAGCACAAGAAAGAGCAAAGCAACTGATGATGATTGAGAAAATGTCTTTACCGCAGAATGTCAGTCATGGGTATGAGTATTTTGAATATTACTATTTGCCAAAGTAGTCTAATTTACGCGGTAAATATGCTTGATATCGATGTTGGTATTAACATTCACCAAGTGTTTTTACTTTTAGACAAGCCGGTTTGTTGTTCTAGAGGCATATAAAGATTTTACAGAACATTGTAATTCTTTTATTGTATATGCATAAAAATGCATCTTCTTTTTCAATCCCACATGCAACAAATGAGCACCTTCTTCCTCTATTAATATTCGAAATGAAAATTTGAAGCAGCATCTTCTTTTTCAATCCCACATGCAACGAATGAGCACCTTCTTCCTCTATTAATATTCAAAATGAAAATTTGAAGCTTATTTTTAGCTTTCCTGCCACTCTTAATTTAAAAGCCATCTGAACTTTTTCATTTACACATATTGACTCATCCATATGTTGTTTATCAGCTGGGAAACTTAATTTATGCAAAATTGCAAACCGACATTTACTTCCAGCAACTTCTAAGAATTTTTCCAATAACCTTGCAATTTTTGTTTTGTTGTTGCTTTCAAATTGCGAGGTGATTTTCATGCTCCAGGTTAAGCTTCTTGACTCCCTTTTTTGTGGTTAAGGCTTAGCCTGAGGACCACGGATACGGACACAAACACTGACACACATATACAGATATGGACACTGCAATTCTAAATAAATGGGGAAACAGGCATGGCAAAAAGAGTGTGTGTGTGTATAAATTTAGTTGCTATTCATATGAACATTCCATCCGGAAACAACCAAAACTAATTGTTCTTTATAATTCTTATAGTGTCCTTTCCAAATATTACAAGTCAAACGAGGGTTTTATTTAGTCAAAATTGATTTATTTGTAATTTGTTTTTATATTTTTGGAATATCATAACCCATAACTGAGCTTTCAATATTGTAAATTGATCCCTGTCATGTTTCCATCCATGTTCAAGCACGGGTGTCCGAAGTGCCGTGGTGGGTCCCCTGCATAAAATTCATTGGACATGGCCCGTGGCATGTCCCATACGTGTTCCCAGCGTGTCACTTGTCCTGGAGTGTCCAATGCAGTTTAGTAAGCTGTTGAAAGATTATAATTGATGTATATTCTTCTCACTAGGAGGCACAATATATAGACTGTGTACAAGATAATTTAGGAAAGGAAATAATAAGGAAATTGCTATCTACCTAATTAGACTAATTACAATCTTCCTAATTGTCTAATTGATTTACAACATGTGCTACAATATTCTTTCCTTTTCAACACTCCCCCTCAAGCTGGAGCGTATACATCGTATACTCCTAGCTTGCGACAAATAGAATCAATGGAAGCCTTGGGAAGAGCCTTCTTGAAAATATCAGCAAGTTGAGAGCCTGAAGGAACAAAAGGCGTGCTGATCTCTTTTGACTCCACTTTCGACCGAATGAAATGACAATCAACTTCAATGTGTTTGGTCCTTTCGTGGAATACTGGATTATTAGCAATATGGATAGCAGCCTGATTATCACAATATAACGGAGTTGGATCATGTATTGGAAACCCAAACTCATGTAGAAGTGTACGCAACCAAGTCAACTCACAAGTGGTATGAGCCATTGCTCTATACTCTGCTTCAGCACTAGAACGTGCTACAACAGACTGTTTCTTACTTTTCCAAGTCACAAGATTGCCACCTATAAAGGTGCAATAACCAAAGATGGTAGAACGACGATCGCAGGAGATCCCGCCTACGGGAATCCGTATACCCTTCGATACGAAGATGTCCAGACGCTTTGTAGAGAAGTCCACGTCCAGGAGCATTTTTAAGATACTTCAAGATGCGAACAACACCCTCCATATGAGAAACTCGAGGACAAGTCATAAATTGACTGACAATACTGACTGCATAGGAGATATCGGGTCGAGTGATAGTGAGATAAATAAGTTTGCCCACAAGTCTCCGATACAACTCAGGATCGTCAAACAACTCACCATCGTCAGGCATAAGCTTATGATTAGTCTCCATAGGAGTAGCTACAGGTTTAGAACCAAGATAACCTGTATCTTTCAAGAGATCGAGAGTGTATTTCCGTTGTGATAAACCGATGCCTCATAGAACGAGCCACTTCAATGCCAAGAAAATACCGAAGCTTGCCTAGATCCTTGGTGAGAAAACTGGAACAAAGGTGACGAATTAATACTCAATCCCATCATTGTCACTCCCTGTAATGACAATATCATCCACATAGACTACGAGAATCACAATACCACCGGTGGTCCTTTTTAAAGAAGACGGAGTGATCGGCTTGACTTCGTGTCATGCCATGAGACACGACGCATCACCAATTTATCGAACCAAGCCCGGGAGATTGTTTGAGGCCATAAATAGATTTGCGAAGATGACACACAGACTCCCCTTGGACTCGAAACCGGTGGTTGAGCCATATAAACTGCCTCGAGATCTCCATGAAGAAAAGCATTCTTGACATCAAGCTGATGGAGAGGCCAATCAAGGTTGGCTGCAAGAGAGATAATAATGCGAATGACTGAGTTTGGCAACCGGAGAAAAAGTCTCAAGTGTAGTCAAGCCCATAGGTTTGAGTGAAACCTTTGGCCACAAGACGAGCTTTCGATTTATCAAGAGTACCATCGATTGTGTTTGATGACAAACACCCAACGACAACCAACAATATGTGCTCCAGATGGTCCAAGATCCCAAGTATGATTTAGTGACAAAGCGCGCATCTCTTCTTCCATAGCGTAACGCCATCCAGATGAGAAAGAGCCTCCCGATAAGACTTAGGAAATGCGAATGAGAGGACAAAGACACGAGAAAAGCGCGAAAAGAGGGAGACAAATGATCATAGGACACAAATTGAGAGATAGGATGGGAAGTGCAGGAGCGAATACCTTTACGGTGAGCAATAGGAAGATCGAGTGTCGGATCTGAAGACGCTTGAGGAGATGGTGTGGGCACAGAAGCTGTATCCGGAGGTGCAACAGGAGTAGCGGCAAAGCAGAAGAACGCGAACATATACCGTAATTGATGGTCGAGTAGCGCCTTAAAAAGACCATGGTCACCGGTAGAATCGAGCAATCTCGGAAGACAAGGTGGTGCCAACAATGGTGTCAACGAGTACCCTCAAGAGAATAATATGGGATATTTTCAAAAAGTCACGCAAGACTTACAAAGTGCTTCCGTAATGAGGGACTATAGCACTTGTATCCTTTCTGTGTCAGAGAGTAACCTAGAAAAATACATTTGTAAGAACGCGGATCAAGTTTATCACGACCTGGAGAGATATTATGAACAAATGACACAACCAAAAAGTTTTGGGGGAAGAATGTAAAGATCCTTGTCAGGAAACAAGACCTGATAAGGAATTTTGCCATGCAAAACCCGAGAAGGGGTGCGATTTATTAGATAATTCGCGGTAAGAACAGCATATCCCCAAAAATGTTTTGGAACGTTCATGTGAAGCATAAGGGCACGAGTTACGGCTAAAACTGGCCCATTCTTCCGTTCTGCAACCCCATTTTGTTGAGGGGTAGTGACACACGCAGTCTGATGAATAATACCATGAGTTTCATTAAACTGTCTAAATGGACAAGAAAGATATTCTTGGGCATTGTCAGTTCGCAAAATACGTAATTTAGCATTAAATTGGTTGACAATCTCAGCATGAAAGACTGAAAAAATAGAAAATAATTGAGACCTATCTTTGAGAAGATACACCCATGTTAAACGAGAAAAATCATCAATAAATGTGACAAAATAGCGCGCACCACACAAACTCGTAGTGCGCAAAGGTCCCCAAATATCAGAATGAACTAATGCAAAAGGTTCTACACATGGTGACTCAGTTCGTAAAGGAAAAGAAACTCTACGATGTTTACTAAGTTCACATGTGTCACAATTAAAAGGAGAAAAACTAGGTAAACTAGGAACGAGCTTGCGAAGGTTGGCCGAGGATGGGTGCCCAAGACGACAAAGCACACCAGATAAGGTGTAACAGTAGAATGTAAAGCAGAAGGACTAGATGACTTCTGCTGTTGCTGCTCCTGAAGGTAATACAGACCATTCTTCTCATACCCCCCACCAATCATCCCCTTTGTCTTGAGATCCTGAAACTCACAATGAGAAGGAGAAAAGAGGATAGAACACTGGTGAGTATGAGACAGTTTATGAATCGAAAGAAGATTAAACGGAAATTGTGGCAAATATAAGACAGGCTGAAAAACAAGACCAGATGAACGATATGTACCAATGCCTTGAACAAGAACCTTAGTGCCATTGGCAATAGTAACATAAGTCTTAACAGAAGGAATAACAACATCAGTCAAAAGAGACAAATCACCTGTCATATGATCAGATGCGCCAGAATCGAGAATCCAAGGAGTGCTACGAGAAGATGAACAAGAACCTTAGTGCCATTGGCAATAGTAACATAAGTCTTAACAGAAGGAGTAACAACATCAGTCAAAAGAGACAAATCACCTGTCATATGATCAGATGCGCCAGAATCGAGAATCCAAGGAGTGCTACGAGAAGATGAATGAAGACACGTATTACCTGAGGTGACATGAGTTGCAGTGGAAGAAGAAGAAGAAGAAGATGCATTGGCCCTTTGAATCATAGAATCATACTCAGTCTTGGACATAGTAATCTGAGTAGGAGCAAGAGCAGATGGCTCCCCCGCAAGTGTAGCCTGATTAGCCCAAGCTGGCTTGCCATGCAGCTTCCAACAGAATTCAACATCGTGGTTGGTCGCACCACAATGAGTACACTTCTTGGTGCCACGACCACCACACTCCCCACGTCCTCCACGACGACCACCCCGCTCAGAAGAACTACCACGATTGTGGGAGGGATTGCGGTTCCCAAAATGTCCAGAAGATAAAGCAGGAGAGTTTGTGGGGGCAGCTAGGGCGGAGTTGATTGTGGTTAGAGACCGGCGATAATCCCTAACAATATCCTTAGTTTCAGAGGTTTCAGCAGTGTCTGTTTGCTTAGGTTTATCACCCATAATAGATTCAAGAGATAAAGACACAAGCCAAAAGGAGAGGAGTTGTTACCCAGAGGATTGACAAGTGCAAAGAGAGGGTACCCGGTTGATTTAGAGCCTGAAGAACACCTTTAACAGACAAACCGAGTTCCAGAAAGATTGATCGAGGGCCAGAAAGAGATTAGGGTTACTGTTCACGATTGCTACAGTGCGCGCGAGCACTGTTCACGACTGCTACAGTATACGCGAGCACTGTTCACGGCTGGAATTTTTTTTTTTTTTTTTGGATCGAGGGTTGTGTATTGGGGTTAGAGAGGTTTTGGTTGTGGTCGATTTGAGAGAGAGATAGAGAATTTGATGAAAAAAGATAGAGGTAACGAGAAAGAAAAGTCAGGTTCCTGGAACCCGCTTTGATACCATGTTGAAAGATTAAAATTGATGTATATTCTTCTCACTAGGAGGCACAATATATAGACTGTGTACAAGATAATTTAGGAAAGGAAATAATAAGGAAATTGCTATCTACCTAATTAGACTAATTACAATCTTCCTAATTGTCTAATTGCCTAATTGATTTACAACATGTGCTACAATATTCTTTCCTTTTCAACATAAGCAATTAGGAGTGTCGCTCCAGTAAGCTTTTGATCTTGTGCATGCTTTGTCTTGAGAAAGGACATGTTGCAATAGGGAAATTCTATGCGAGAGTGGCTTTAGGAGAATAAATACCAGAATTTAGGTTCTTGAAGGGTCTGCTGGAGGGTTGTAGAAGTCCTAATTTAGATATAGAAGGAAATGAGAGAAGAGACACTCGGTCGAAATTGAAACAAATAGAGAAGACAATTAGTTAATTTGACATTATAGATTTGCACCAATTTTCACGCAGTTAGTTTCTGCTGCCGAGACTTGCGACTGCTGCGTATTGTAAACTTCTGCATAGTGTGATGCTGCTATAATCCCTTTACTTGATTTTTTTTGTTAAGTTGAAGAGTGTGTACTTTTGCAGTTTAAAAGCTGTTGCTTTAAAGATGACAGAACTGTTGTCAGTTTTGAGTGAAGCAATCTCTTTCTAATGACTTATTTTATTGACATAACTTTTAATGACACATATCTGTGGAACCTTGTTACGTCGTGTACATAACATTGCCTTGTTGGCACCAGAAAGGCAACAACTTTATATTCCTCTTTAAGTAAACTAGGATGCGTTTGTTGAAGTTCTACTCAGGGACAGCATAATTTTCTATGATATGAGTTGTAGTTTTCTACTAAAAAGTGCATAGTGACCTGAGCTGCTGCCTTTCTATCAGCAGATTTAAATAAATGCTTATTTTTAATGTAGTTTTTAAATTTGCCTCACCCATTTACTTTTATAAACATAAATAACAAAGAAGAATCACTAAATGCGCAACCAAATCTCAAACTTGAATTTTAAAATCCAAAACATGGAGAACATAATGTTTGCCAGTTGCCTAATGCAATTCGTTCTTTGAGTGTGCAATGAAATCTGCAATAGTTGAAAATGGATCCAGCTCTTGTGGTCAAAATTGTGTCAAAAGCCACTACATGCTTGATAACAGGAACAAATAACTTCTTGACTAAAAGCAACAATAAATAAGTGCTGAAGTGTGACGAAGAACTTTGGAGAACTGGTTTGCATGCAAAATGATGGTGGTAGAAGGTTGTTAAAGAGTGATAAGACTAGGTCCAGTTTACCCATTTCGATGCTCTGTTAAAGTATAAGGTGAAAATCTAGTAAATTGATCATATGTATCCTCTAAATTTTCAAGTGATTGTGGAATTCTATTCTATTTCTTGGGAAATCGATGTGGTTTTTCTTTTGTATTAACACTATATAGATGTTTCATCTAGTTAGCATGTGCTTCTGTTATCTAACTCCTACATATTGGTGTTAATTTATTTGGTAACTAAATATGGTAGATCTTACTAAAATGACTCTCATATCTAAGAACCAGCGCTTGCATGCGGTTATTCATTAACTATGTTTGGATTTTTTCTGTGATAAATTTAGTACAAACAGGAGTTTTATCCTGTAATGACGCCATACTAATGTTCTTATTCTTTTATCCAACTGTCTCATTTGCCAATTGCCATTAATTGAAGCATTTTGGTTTGTCTCCCAATAATTTAGATATTTGTTTACCAGAATAGTTCGCTCTTATTTACTGCACTATGGATATGAGGATACACTCAAATTATTTGACATGGCTGGCAAAAGTTCTCTACCTCCCATCTCATTGGCTCAAGAAAATGGCTTTGATGAGCAAGACAACATGTATGCATTGAACAGAAGAAAGACTCTTCGACAGGTACGAGTCGCCCAGAGTGCGGTTATCGCGTAGTGGAGAGCTGGTAAAATGACATATTAAGTTGTAGAAGGATCTGTTTCTTTAAGATGATGCTAAGATCATAAAGTAGACTTGCTTCCGTCCATTGTATATAGTCCGAGTTATTTGTTTTGCATATTATACTGAAGTTTTAACATTTTTTCATTTTTGTCCTTTTTCCTCCATCGTCGTTCTAAAGATGTATGATCTATAGCCATTTCTCAACTTGTACTTGTTTGGATGAGTCATGCATGTATATGGCTTGTTTATTTTAAAGCCCTTTCGAAAAGATGTGAGATTATCTGACATGTGGAATAGGTATATAAATATGCTTAATGATTACATCTAAACCAGTGAGGTGCAAAAATGGAAGCCGGGTCAGATATTGTTTAACGTATGTTGGAGAGAATGTGATTTAGGATTTGTTTTTTGTTTTTCAATTAGTATTTTTTGAACTTTTACGTGCAGAGGATTTGTCTCCAAGAAAGATCTTAAGGGCTATCTCGAAGTCCCAATCCAAATGACTCTGTGAGGAGCTGGGTGTTTTAGGGTTTTTGACCATGACCTCCCTTGACATTCTGTTGTCAATTAGATTCGGAACCTGCTATTTGCGTATGAACTTCCTTCAGCGTAGTACTTTTTGATGAATTAGTCACCACCATTGCTGCGTTGGAACAATTCCTTCTTCCATTTATACTTCTAAGAAATGTGAATTTTCATTTCTTATTCCTTTTGTTTTTGGTTTGATAAGAGCTACAGCTTTGACTGACCTTTTTTTTTCCTGCCCATGAAGCTAATTAGGAGTGGCGAAATTGATGAAGCAATTGGTAAACTTCACGATTGGTATCCCCAAATTATTCAGGTTGGCAGTCTTACCTTACATATATGGTTTACTGTTGTCTTAGAAGACTCTTATCCAGCTGTTTATGTGTGATGGAAAGTCGGCTTTCTTCTGAGAGTTCTTTTACTTCTGTTTGGTACATATTTATTGGGGAATAGGAGCGTATATCCAGCTGTTTATGTGTGATAAGTTATGGCTTGGCTCTGCATTCAATAACATCATAATGATCACGACTTAATTGCAAGTTAAGGATCGCTTTGACTCCTGAAATGACATATCTACTTGTCACTATTGCACACAACAGTCCTAATAGCGTCTTACTAAACATGTCGATGGAACCCCTTTAATGATACTTTTGCTTATGATGCATTTAAAAATAAGGGAATATCTGATTCATCTAGTAATTTAATTATTTCAGGCCCAGTCTTGAACTAAAGCTTTAAATGACTATGGAACAAAGAGATTCATCGTTAGTTACCTTAATTGTTGTTTTTTTATCTGTATTTTCCTTGATCAGCAACAAAAAGTATTAGGTGTAATTGCATGGACTTCTGAGGTTCTGGATCATCGCAGGGACCTACCCCTGTGGTTTCCTTCACTTTTTGTTGCGTACACCTCATTACAACTCCAGACAGAGCCTTTGGTTTTGTTCTACACTTCCACATACTGCAAAAATCCCCATGTAATTTTCGAAATTTTTCAATATATTTCCACTTCTATGCTCGATAAAGAAGATACCTCGACAATTTTGATTCTTGGCCATAAAGCCTCTGAGATTCCAACTTGAAATCTTCATTTTGAACTGTAAATAAGCTTTGGATCTTTAGATTCATCATAGCTAACTCCAAACTTCTGATTCCACAATTACTTAGCGCCTGTAGGATTACTAATATCCCCTTCCTTGGGTTTACCCCCAACATCTATCTTTACCACGGTGAACTTTTTAAAGACAGACCCAGCATAATAACTGTCCGCGTTGAATCAACGAGACTTTGCTCAACTCCCTCAACTAACTTTAATTTCCCTCGAGACACACACACTACCCAAACAGTATACAGAAATAGCAAGAGGGGAATCATGACGATGGTTGAGACATTCTCATTGGGACACCTGAAGCTATCTGCATCGCTAGAAACTCAACGGGGCTCCCTGGTCAGCATATGGAAATGGATAATGCCTGAGAAGAGGAAGCAGAATCCTAAACACTACTTTTATCTTTATGGTCATGCCTATGATGACGTGTATAGCGTAGAACTAGCATCTACTTCATTGTTGCTGTTTCCAAATGGGCTTCAAGATAAGCAATCAGGAGTTGTCATTCTCGAAGTAAATTTGCATCTTTCAGATTTTGCATGATTTGCTGTTTGCTTTGAAATTTGCCTTCACTCGGTTGTTGAGTAAAACAGACAAATTTCTTGCACATGGTCTCTATTGTTTTCTTTGCAGTGATATGCTTTCTCAGTTATCAGAGGCAATGATGAGTTTGTTATTCCTGTACATCAATATAGTTTATTATGGACCGACATCAACATGACCCCTCTCTATTTACCCATTATGCCTTGAACTAGAGGATCAGTTTCTAAGATCTGTTCTCGCATGGTCCAGTCATTGATAATACGATTTCTCTTTGCAGAGGAATACTTCAGCTACCTGCTTTCTGCTTCATTGTCAAAAATTTATTGAACTGATCCGGGTAATTGTTTTTCTCCTATTGTCTTTCTTACCAGCGGCATTTTAGTTGTTACTTAAAGTACTTGGTTTCTGCTTTCTGCTCCAATTCAAAAATTTATTGAACTGATTCGGGTAATTGTTTTTCTGCTATTGTCTTTCTTACCAGTGCATTTTAGTAGTTTAAGTACTTGGTTTCTTTTATTGAAGGTCATTGCTTTGGTTTTGAGAGAATCAATGAGCAATAGAAAGATACAATGTTGTCTCTTCTGAATAGGAATATAGGAAAATAAAGTGAACAAAAAGACGAAGGCTTTTGATTTATTTATGTGTTATCTGCAGGCTGGGAAGCTGGAGGAAGCTGTAGCATACGGGAGGACTGAATTTGAAAAGGTCTCTGGGGTGGAAGAGTTCCGTCAAGTAATTGAGGTAGTAAAGCTGTTCTTATTTGGCTGTGAGCAGAGTGTAGTGCTTTGCACCATAAAATCTCTTATGCTACAGTATGATGCAGGACGATTAATGAATGATAAAGCCTTGGGAATTTGCACCCACGGAACCCTAGAAATCCACATCTAGGGGGAAGTAAATGCATCCATGCAAATACTAGAGAGAGATTCATTCCATTTCATCAACTCTTCAAAAAGTTATCTGATGAGTCCTTGAAATAGACTCTTCTCAAACGATAACTACAAATGAAGATAAGATAACCTAACAACGTTATTAAATGGATTAATCCTAAAATAACACATAAAGCCATTAGATAATATTCTACTGTAAATGTCAATACCGCAGATTAATATCCTCCCGAATCGAATAAAAATAACCGATCCCTATCAGTGTCTGTTTTCTTTATTCGTTACAATGCCGGCGTGTTTTCCTGCAGTACATTATGATGCCTAGTATAATTACTGCTAGGTCTTTAGCTCTAATTTTATTAATGTAAAAACAGAACAAAAAAAATCCAGATGTCTTTCAAATTCATTATATACTTTCACCTATTGAATTGATACCATATTCATCCTTCCATGTCTAATATACCCTTTAGTTATTAATATCGACACATTGATTATTGCTGAATGAGCAAACGTATCATAAATTTTTGTACTGAATGTGACATTGGGTCTATACATTTTTGAATGTGATAAATTTTCGATCTAGTAAACTTAATAAATTTTTAATCATATTTAAATGAATTACTAGACGAATCAATGTGTTACGAGAATTTTTTCGAATCAATCTATTTCAGGATTGACTTAGGAGAGAGGCCAAGATACTTTGATTTTTTATGTTTTTGTAAACATCATCATATATCTTACGCGGCAAATAGACTAATTGGAATTAATTGATGAATATTAGAATTTAATATAAATGCTATTTATTCAACAAAAATTTGATTGGTTAAAAATAGCTTCTTTTAGTTGATTTTTGTTACGACAAATTGATAATGAAATAATAATTCAGTGCAATTGATAATTTTGAAAGTTTGGGGGTGATGAGACATTGGCATCAAAGCGGCTGAATTTTTCCTTCATTGTAAAAATTGATTTACCCAAAATAAGAGCTCATTATTATTGTTTATCCTTCTACTTTCTTTTCTAACGTCCATATTGTGTCCACTATGAATCCATCCTAAATTCGTCCCATAATCATTCTCTCCATTTTCTCAAGTAACTTTAAAACTAAATTTCCTTCCACTGCTGTAAACTGTCAACCCCAACTTTTGCACAATTATAACTGCAGCAAGGGACTTCTAATCCTTGAAATCAAGAGTTTACTGTTTAACAGAACACAAGGGAAGGGAAGAAAAATGGAGTTCAAAACGTATTTCTTTTTGGTCTTTTTAATCGGGTTGGAAAATAAGTAGATAATGAATGGATATCTGTCCCAAAAAGCTCATCTATGAATATACATAAGTCATAGGTATTATATCCCTTACATTCTGTTACACATATTATAAAAGCAAGATCCATACAATGCCGAAGCAAAGCAGTACAAGATTAATTGATAAACATGATTCTGGTTAGTATGGATTCAATGAGGTTGTCAGACAACTTGTACATTAGCGAAATTTTGATCAGCAAAATTTTTTTATTCAACTTTCTCACACAGAAGACTGATAAATAATATCCTTATCAACTCTCTGCAGGATTGTGCTGCTTTATTGGCATATGAACAACCACAGAAATCTTCGGTTGGGTATCTTCTTTCGGAGTCGCAGAGAGAAATCGTGGCTGATACTGTGAATGCAATGATCTTGTCTACAAACCCTAAAGTGGAAGATTCACAGGGTTGCTTACATTCATATCTTGAGAGACTACTCAGACAACTGACCGCTTGTTACTTGGAGAAGAGGTCCTTGAATGGGGATCAAGGCGAAGCTTTCCATTTGCGCAGGGTACTCAACTGTGGTAAGAAGGATTAGGTGATCTCTTAGCTGATAAATTCTTTTTAAACCCTCATCTCACCTTGTTCATACATCCAGCTGATGACATCATGGACCAAAACAGAAACTATAGAATTGTTCATATAGCGAGTACTGCTTAGTTCCCTTTGCCGTGCTCCTGGCCTTGTGTAAGTTGCACGAATGATATGATGATATTGCATATCTTGCTCATAACTTCGGTACTATGTTCTGTCTCGTAGTTTTCATTTTATTGGTATGATAATTTGATCCATTGGAGCGGCATATGGTGATGTAACTTGGCCAAAACCCCTAATGTCCGAATGCAGGGAGATAAAGTTAGTATTTTTTTTATGCACGGAGGAGGGTGAATCGAAAAATCATGTCAGTTTTTAAGGGGACACTGGCCCAATGGTTCTGTGGGCCCATCACGAGGTGTCGTGAATTTTTAAAATAATGTCAATTTTTGAAGTGACACTGTCCAAATGGGTTCTCTGGGCTCATCACAAGGCGGCAGCGTTGATTCAAACAGTTCATCTTTTCTTTTAATGTGGTGTCATGAGATAATCCATGCAAATGTCTTTTCTTTTAATGGGCTGTCATGGTGAGGTCATCCAAACAAAATAATTGGATGACCGATCACAGTTTTCAAAAAAAAAAAAAATCCAAAAAGATTATTCTTTTTGTTTTTTGGATGACTGGAATCTTTTTTTAACTTTTTGCTCAAATGACCTATTTGACTGATGCTACTAGATGATGGTTTGAATCATCAAGTTGAGCCTTATTGTGTTTCTTTGCGAGTAATTTGCGGTTTCATGCTACTTAAAAGAATTGTATGAAAGGTTCATTTATCTCCTTCTGTGGGCTGGACAGTTGATTTGTGGAGGAATTTGGAAAGGAAATTGAGCATTTTTTTCCCCCTGGTGAAAATCAACATTGTTACTTGAAGTTAATAAGATTTGAACCCTAAATACACGGGAATACAAAGAATCTAATACCACTGCGTTACTACTCCACTTGTAAGGAGAGAGCACGTTGGAGCGACAAAGGAAATAATTTTAGCTACTTAATTTTATTATTGGCTTCTCATCTTGTTTCTTTTCTTCGGTAAATTTTTTTGAAAAAGTTATGGAGTAATACAAATGTAGCCCTGATGTCACTGGTATCCTGCGGAGCAAGTATGCATAACGATCCTAATTATTGATCTATTCAGATCTTAAGCTTATGCAGTTTCTCTACTAAACATAATTTCTGTATTGTTTGATAACCCACAAAAGTATTCAGAAGTTTCGTAGAGAAATCAGATCTCCACAGGAGAGAGAACAAGGATCAAATGCAGGAAAATTAAGTGTTTCTGTCTTCATTTCTCCGCCCATTGTAGCTATGCTGAACAACATTCTTTTGAAAATAATTTCAGCCTCCACCTTATCAGACTCGTGTTGAGCTCGGTTGCTTAACTTACACAAAATGCGGTAGCAGCCTCAAACTACCTCCAACATAGAGATCTGATAAGATGTTGACGAATTTGGCAGAGGTAGAACAGAGATGAATGCAAGAATAGATGGTGTCGATGGAGGTCACGGGAAAATTGGTTGGGGAGGGGTGTGGTGATGGGGTGGATAAACTGAACTAGAGTAGATACCAATGGGGGACGGAAGCACAGACACAGTAGAAAATTCATCATTAAAAATTAATTATTTTTTTGGGTACATTCAAAATTAGTACTCCCTCCGTCCCTTTTTAAATGTAGACATTTCCATTTTGGGCTGTCTCTAAATAAATGAGTGGTTTGAAAAGTTAATGGGTAAAAGTTTGTACAATTATCATTTTGCCCTTTTGAAAACTTAGTGGGTAAAGAGTTAATGGGTAAAAGTGGAGGATAATTTTGGAAAGTAGAGGTAAAAATTGATGTGAAAAGTGTAAAGTGAAGGAAAAAGTTGATGTGAAAGGTGTAATGATGATGTTTCTTTAATAAGTTGGATTTACGAAGTAACACATTTAAAAATGGACGGAGGGAGTATTTGTTGTGTCATGCCCTGGGCCCGTGCCCCGTGTCGTGCTGTGTCGTGCGCATCTAGCCCACTTTCGTGTCGTACCCTTGTGTCCGTCTAGACTGTGTCGTGCCGTGCCCGACCCAGTTCCGTGTCGTGCCCATCTAAAAGCATGCCCGTGCCAGCCCGGCTCGTTTGACACCATTTGAAATTCAAGAGCAAAAGCTAAAGACACAGTAGAAAAGTAATGCATCATTAATTTAACATTATTCGAATACATTCTATTAAATTTCAGCAAAGTTACAACAAAAGTTCGTAGGAATTGACTGGTATGTGCAATAGCTATGAGAAAGAAACACACCACATTTTCTTGTCTGGAAATGTTAAAAGCCAACTATGCGATCGTAACCGTAAGTGAGATATTGTCATACTGCAATTCTGAAGCAATACGGAAACAAGCCTTTACATTATTATTGCAGGATATGGTAAGGACCTTGTCTCCAATAAACAACTTGATCTCATAAGTTCCGGGCCGAAGGTGGAAACTCTGCTCAATGAGTTTCTTCAACTCCAGAAACCGACTTTGTTCTTCTATTTCAGCCAAATCAAATGGTCTTACAATCCCTCCATAATTCACTAGTATTACAACCACTTTATCTTTACCCTGCATCCTCTCTATTCCATGTGCATGCTGGGAGACAGATGGGCTTTGCTGAAACTCAGTCCATGTTTTACAGCCTGTGAGGTCCTTAATACGACGTCTCAATGTACTTTCACCAGCTGCAAAAAAGAAGATTAATTCAGACACGGATGAGGCAATGAATTCATTCGGGAAGGCCGAACTAACATGTAAACTTTCTAATAAAAACTAGGGAAAACTTCAAAAAAGCCTCTGAACTTTCACCCAAATGCTTCATAGGCCTCCAAACTTTGCGAAATTTCAATTACACCTCCAAACTTCACACATTTTACTCAAAAAAGCCCACGCCGTTACTTCCCGTCCAAAAACTAACGGAAATCGATTTGGGCCCTCTTTTTGGAGGGAAATGCATGCTACAGTGTCTCCCTCCTTCACTTTATCCCGCCATTTTCACCCTCCTTCACTCTATCCTATATATTCATCCACTCCCACAAATCTAAAACCGTACTGCCCTTCTTCATTTCTTCTCCTCTCTCCTCTTAAACGACTGGTATCTTCTCTCTCTCTCTCTCTCTCTCTCTCTCTCTCTCACCTGAAAAATGAGAACCCACCGTGACATTGGCAACTTCATGGAAGACAGTCCTTGCAAAATTTGTGGCAACCGGAGAGAGATGCACACCTCTTGGACAACAATCAACCCAGGAAGAAGGTTTGATTCTTGTCCAAATGATAGCTAGAAAGACTTTTCTTGGTTTGATCCACCAATGTGTGCAAGGTCAGTGCAAATAATTTCAAGGCTACTCAGGAGGGGAAACAGAATGGAGGCAGAGATCACAAGGTTGAAAGCTAGGGAGAAGAAGCTATGTGTTGCATTAGCAATGACTTAGGTTGCCATTGCCATTGTCTGGTTGCAGAAAATGTAGGACTTTTGCCTATGTATTTGGTGTGTAAGGGTTAGTGGTGGTGTTTAAGTATGTACTGGGTATGGGTAAGGCTAAGGGTATGTATTTCTTTAGTTTTTGTGGTGGTGTATGAAGTTAATGGATAATGTAATGTAATTACCCTTTTATTAATGTATGGTAATGAAGCTTTGTGTTTCTTAATTCTTGTGTGTATGAAGAAGAATTAATCCTAAGTGTAAACAAGCTTTGTGTCCACAGTTGAAACAGAGCATGTAAGAATGGACTTTGTTTGGGAAACAAAACAGAGTGCATCCAGAAATTGCACTGGGTGTTTTGTTGTGTTGTAATAGCAAGGAAGGAAAGCATGACCAAACAAACAGTGAAAAGCCATAAGAGGACATGAAAAGCCATCACAGGTTCATACATGAAAGGCCATCACAGGTTCCATACAAAAAAGCCATATACGTGTTTCGAATTAATAATGAGGAAGTTGGTCTGAGGGTGCATTGTACATGTTTCTCTAGGCACGTGAATGTCACGTGGTTCGAATTCCCTCCAAAACGAGTGGTAATTCCCTCCACGAGGAGGGTCCACAGGACAGGTAAGCGTTTTCCGTTAGTTTTTGGACGGGAAGTAACGGTGTGGGCTTTTTTGAGTAAAATGTGTGAAGTTTGGAGGTGTAATTGAAATTTCGCAAAGTTTGGAGGCCTATGAAGCATTTGGGTGAAAGTTCAGAGGCTTTTTTGAAGTTTTCCCTAAAAACTATTGCACTCTCATAACACCAATTTTCTGTTTCTAACGTAAACATATATAATAAGTACATAACTTAGTGAAAATGACGAAATAAACGAAATACTATTGAGAACAACAAGCAAACAATAAATACATTTTTTTGAGAAAATTCATTAGGTTGATAGCAGTTTACGGAAAAATACATGAAACTTTTTTACAACAAATGTATTGGCCTTGTTCGGTTAACAAGTTTAGTTTAGTTTTGTTTAGTTTTGATGATGTAAGCAGGTGTAATAAGTGGAAAGAGATAGAGAGAGAAATGAGGGAAATGATGATGTAAGCAAACCAAAACAGGCCCAAAACTCTAAAACGAACACAGCCATTGTAATTTGTCTAGCATCGCTTTTTATATTTGTAATGTAATTTTTGAAATTGTATTATTTGTACCTTTGAGTTCCACTGCAGCAGCCTTTAACGTGTAGCCTTTCCATCTCTCCAAATCATCCGCAGTAATTTTTTTCTTAGGCCGGCCTATGCATCGATTCCCTGTATAGATCAATCCGTACCCAACATACAGATGAAACTAAATTAATAAAACTTGTTTCGTATGCTAGCATGATTGTAGAATAATGATTGTGGTTATAGGTTAGATAAACTCAAGCACTCAACTATGGCTTTAGTAATGGTGAATTGAATCACAGGTTGGAGAATACAATTAAGAAATGGCACGGCACGGCATGGCACTGCACGATTTGGTGAACGGGCCAGCACGGCACGACACGGTTGACACGAAACTAAATGGGCCATGGCACAACCCGTTTGACTACGTAAGTGAGATGTTGCACTGCAATTCTGAAGCAAGACGGATTACATTATTATTGCAGGATATGGTAAGGACTTTGTCTCCAACAATCCACTTGATCTCATAAGTTCCAGCATGAAGGTTGAAACTCTGTTCAATGAGTTTCTGCAACTTCTGAAACCGACTGTGTTCTTGTATATCAGCCAGATCAAATGGTCTTTCAATTCCTCCATAATTCACTAGTATTACGACCACTTTATCCTTACCTTGCATCCTTTCTATTCCATGTACATGATGGGAGACAGATGGGCTTTGCTGAAACTCAGTACATGTTTTACAGCCTGCGAGGTCCTTAATACGGCCCGGATGTGTTTTGATTTTTTACCGGTAAAAATAAATTAAAATTGCCGAATGCATCCGAGCCGTCTAAAACACAATCGGACGGCAACGGGTGCACAACACAGCAGTACACTCAACTAACTCCTAAGTATGCTTTTATTGGTACATGTAATACATTGCTCTAAATTATAAAAGTACATTTGCTATAGCAAATCAACCCATTAACTGCTTAAGACATGAACCATACATATACATAACTTCAAAACAGTACACAATAATACATATTAACAAAAACAGTTATGAACATGGACTGTAGGAGAGAGAAACTGGGGAGAGAATAGAGATCCAAGACTCACCGGAATTTGGAGGCTGAGTAACCCTGTTTTGATTGATCCCGAAACCCGGCACATCTAAAACGTACGTTGAGGAAAATAAGTAAAAAAAGATGCCAAAAGCAAATTTTAGAGAGAGAGAGAGAGAGAGAGAGAGAGAGAGAGAGAGAGGTTGTATATCCTTGTGGATATTCCACCTATCTAAGCTGCCATCTCTCCATGAACTTGATTTAACAATAGGTGGTGCGGCTACTGATCAAATTTTACTACTTACTTTTCTAGTGCACAAGATCTATAATTAAGCTCTTTTCGTGCCATAATTTAGCTGATTTTTATTGAATCAAATTAAGAGAGTTTGACTTTTTGTAGAATAGTTTGAAAAAGTTATGGAGTAATACAAATGTAGCCCTGATGTCACTGGTATCCTGCGGTGCAAGTACGCATAACGATCCTAATTATTGATCTGTTCAGATCTTAAGCTTATGCAGTTTCTCTACTAAACATAATTTCTGTATTGTTTGATAACCCACAAAAGTATTCAGAAGTTTCGTAGAGAAATCAGATCTCCACAGGAGAGAGAACAAGGATCAAATGCAGGAAAATTAAGTGTTTCTGTCTTCATTTCTCCGCCCATTGTAGCTATGCTGAACAACATTCTTTTGAAAATAATTTCAGCCTCCACCTTATCAGACTCGTGTTGAGCTCGGTTGCTTAACTTACACAAAATGCGGTAGCAGCCTCAAACTACCTCCAAAATAGAGATCTGATAAGATGTTGACGAATTTGGCAGAGGTAGAACAGAGATGAATGCAATTATAGATGGTGTCGATGGAGGTCACAGGAAAATTGGTTGGGGTGGGGTGGGGTGTGGTGATGGGGTGGATAAACTGAACTAGAGTAGATACCAATGGGGGCGGAAGCACAGACACAGTAGAAATGCATGACAGAGCAAACAGACAAACCAAATGAACAAGCAAAAGAAGGAAAGAAATCAAGTAAAGGAAAAGAAAGTCTCAAGGGAAAAGAAGAAAGTGATGTGAATAGTAATGAATAGTATACGTGAATAGTAATGAATAGTTTACGTGAATAGTGTTGAATAGTACGTGAACAGTGATGAATAGCACTTGAATAGTACAGTACGTGAATAATACTAAAAATTGACTGTAGTAGGACGGGGACAGAAGCTTACTTCAAATTCGGTGATTTGATTTAGAACTTTGAAGCAGGGTACATGGTGGTAGGAATTACAAATAGTGCGTGAGAGATGACTTTGCTCAAAGAGCTTTCAGTGGGGAATTGAGAGAGAATGAAAAACATACTCTCAGACTAACTTCTCAAACTTACTTTGAATGAAAAAAGAAAAACATTTGTTCTGCTTCAATTACATACAGCACAAAAACCGTATTTTTTGCTCTAACCAAACAGAACAAAACCCAGTAACAGTTTCTTATATCTGAATAAAAACAACAATGAACTAACGATGAACCATAACCTCATTTTGATACTTTCAATTCAACCATGGTTCGGGCTCACTTGATTAGTGAGAATTGTCCTATGATTATTGGAGACTATCCTTACAGGTAATGGAAATTGAAAAAGTTACTTCGGTGGTACAGAGCCAAACTAGATTTGTTTGTTCGACAAGATATGGAAGTTGTTCGGCAATAAAAGTTACTCCGACTCCATTTGTTCGACAATAAAAGTCCGACATACATCAGTTTGTTCGGCAAATCTGTCCGGAACACAATAATTCAACCATTTAAACACCTGTTAAGCACAACTGTAACAAGCATTTCTAAGTACTTTCAAATCATGCTAACAGACGGGACAAAGGGTGAGAGTATATTGTTATGTTCAAAACTTCCAGAGGGTAACGTTGATAAAGAGTAAAAACGACGACTTTATCCCTTAACCCTCTGGAAGTTATAAACGTAACAAGAAGTAAGATGGCCTCATCTTCATTCAGTTTATCACAAATAACGTCAAGTGTCGGAAAGTCCAGTGGATCTTCATACCGTTAGCAGAGAGAATTCCAACTACAGTTGGATGCTAAGCATTCGACCCAATCTATGATTTTTGTCACCAAACCCTTCCGCTCCATTTCTTTTTCGCCAACATTCTATACATCAGTGGATTACATATAAAAATTATCTGTCTACGAAGGAAAAGAATTTAGGAAAAGAGAGAGAAACGGGATACAAAATTGGAAAAAGAAAGAAGGGAGTGAATTGCGGAGGGAGAAATCTACTAACTAAATATATAAATGAACCACTAAATGAAAGACCCATCTGGGAGGAAATTCTCCGGAATTGTCGTCAAACGCAGCAGCATGATCTTGTATTGGTCGGAATCTTTGTACATGGAAAGCTGAATGCAACCACGTATTGGCTGGAGGATGCCAAACTATCACCACAGCTCCTTTGTAATCATGAAGACTGAATGAGCGCATTGTCAAACAATTATCATGAAGCTCACAATGCAACATGTCAAGCCCCTGAAAGCCAAACAAAAATATCCGTAAGATGATGCAACATTCCCTAACAGGATGATCTGTCACGGAACTTAAAGAAAGAAGCGATGGATTTTTTATCACCCAGTTTGCTTATTTACCACATGGAGACAAGTGGAAGTGTCTAAGAAAGAGATCGACTTGTCAAAAGCAATTCCCAAGATTTAAATAGCTTTGGCAGAGGCAGCATTCCGACCAAACTGGATAATCATTGGTTTGCCTTTAAACACGTACCCATTCGCTAGATTCTGCAAACAATAATTTCGCAAGCATAACCAATGAGATCAATCCCGCAACTTCAGCCCAAAGGAATATCAGTTAAGAGGAAAATAAAGGTGAAACAAGTAAGAAAGGATAGATATCCTGTATATGACCCTTAGCAAGAGCTAAACAACCAAATAGTTGCCATCAGTCTTTGGCAAACAGTTAGATCAGTAGCCAGTGCAACGAAGTAACTAATCAACAAGCACTGTTTCGAGGAACCTCGATATCAATGACGACTAAACTTAAATTTTCAGCAGTACTCTTTGGACAGTCATCATTTGGTACTCTGAACTTGAATTTCAAGAATATTGTGGGATTACCTGGTAATTCAGTCTGTATTAAAGATTGTAATTTCAGTTGGCACTTGTCACAGTTTGATTGCAAAGGCAAAAGTCAGGAGAGCAAGCCTCCATAGCCAGGAGCAGAACCAGAACTCAGACAGACTCGAGAGGAACCAAATTTGGAGAAAGATATTCTTGTAAGATGATTTCAAGTATTAAACTTCCTTGTATTTTCATAGAGGCGTTCAAGTTTGAATTAGTAACCTTTAGAGAGGTGTGAGGTGGTCGAAGACCCTGAGTGTGGTAATATCGCACGTCATTGATGACATGGTATCCTGCATTTAGTCACCTTTTTGCTCCAGTTTCAGAGCCACTTGCAAGGATTAGACAATAAAGTCAATATACCAGGTACCTAGAATTTCTACCCGGGAAGTAAGGTATGGTGTAAATTTAAACTAGTACAATGTGATCATCTATTCTAATATATAAAGGGAGAGCACCACTTTGGCGTCCTCCTATTGAGAGATTGTGTATACTTTTCAACTCCAAAAATACCCCCCAGAAATAACTGAATTAGACATAAACAAAATAACTGCAAGGGGCTAAAAAGACAAAATATGTGCTTTAACAAAACCCATCCACGTTCAGCCCAATTTTACTTCCTCCTCCAGCCAGTAACCACCTCTTCTCCTTTCTAACTAACTTTTCACGCCCATTTTTCTTTCTCCCCAGCAACCCCCTCTTCTCCTTCTGTCCCACTTCTCTGCGTCAAATCCTACAAAGTATCCTCAAGGACCTCAACAACTGCTTCGGCTAGCATCATCGGAATCCTCATCTACTGCATTGTTAACGGCATCGGATGTCAACAAATCTATCACTTTCCACAAATCTGCTGCCTCCAGGTTCGTCCCACCGTCCCATATCCAATTACTCACCGCCATTTCAGTTATTCTAAACTCACCGGAAAGATTCGACGCAAATAAACCGCCACCTACCCACTCAGTTTTCCCACTCCAGTAGACCCATTTCAAAAAGTTAAACTGATTCAGAGTTCGATCGTTTTGTTTGCTTGATATATGGTCCTTTTTACTGTGAATGTAGTTGAATGGATATAGTTTTTTTCTTCATCTTTGGTCGACGATTCCGGTGAGTTTGGTGGTTTTAACCATATTTTGCATGGGTTGTTTACATAGTTGTGCGTTCTGTGTTAAAAAATTATGATGACCTAAAAAAAATCTGTTCTATCTAATATATAAAGGGCTACTCCATTTTGGTGTCCTCTTTTTGTGAGATTGCGTATACAATTTCAATGCAAAAAATGACCCCATAAGAGAACCCACAGACTTCAAACCCATGGACTTCAAAACATTTACCCATGTTCACCCACGTCCCACCCAATTCAAAAACAATCAACTGCTTAGTGGCAGTTTAATTCTACTTCATAGAGACACTCCGCTCCCTCCACACCGCAGACACTGGTTGTACATCCAGTAATTACTATGGATAAAGTTAAACAGGTACTCCCTCCGTCGCTTTTTAAGTAATTCATACGGGAATACGTACAATTTCAAACCTTTAAAAAAACAAACATATTTCTCTATATAACTTTTTAATTTGTTTTAGACCTAATTAAAGTGATCATTGAGTAAATTAATTTGGTGCAAAAAAAATTTAAAAACAATATGCGAAAGTACATTTTTAAACGTTCGCAAAAATACACGTTTCCCAAGTTGATCACTTAAAAAGGGACGGATGGAGTATGAGTTTGAAGTTTTTGTCACTGTATTCGAGACTTTTGTTATAATTTTTTCACACAAATTGCTATGGATAAAGTTGAACGGGTATGAATTTGAAGTTTCTGTCACTATATTCGAGAATTTTGCTGTAATTTTTTCATACACTTTAGACAATTGAATTATTCAAAATGGTGGTGGTTTAACTCTAGATGTTCTCTCGTTACTTGCACACGCATTGCGTGTGCCCCAAACGCTAGTACTCCTTTATGTTTGAGCACACCCAATAGCTCTTACAAGAATACTTGGCTGAAGTTGCATACAAAATTCTAGTTAACAACCTAGCCATAGTATGCTGGTAAAAATTCCAATTTTTCTCCTTATGGAATTAAAACAGAAGGAGAAGAGTATCAGCCAGCAGTCTTATGTAGGCTTCCATCAACTGGCACAATACGTTCATGATGATCAACTGAAGAATAATTAAGTTGCTTGACATGAGTTACAAAATTCACATAAGAATTGAATAACCATCAGAATCTCAGGGTCACCTTATGATAAGTGGTGAGGATCACATGATTCCTACTTCCTCAGCTTTTCATGCAAGTATTGTGATGGGTCAGTCCGTCACAGAACAAGGATACTAGCCGTTTCTTAAACCGGATTGGGATATATTGGCATCTAAGATCATGGAGGGGTGGAAATGAGATTAATTGTGCTTTTTCAATTTTCTGTGGTTTCCAAACATGAAAATGGGATTCGATATATACTTTAGTTACATTCTTTCCATTTTCCCAAAACAACCAAACAGGAGTTACAGGACCAAGGAACTTGGAGTATCCTACCATAAAACCAAGAGGTCCAAAACAAATGCAGTTCCTCTAAAGTCTAAACACATTCCTCAGGAGGATAAAGAGATATTGCAGCTCTCAAATCGTCATTAAACAATTTTAGATGCATTGCTAACAGGCCCTGGGAGATTTTCAGATAAAGAGAAATTGGAAAGGTAAAAAAAAAAAAAATTGCATGAGAAACATACCAAAGCATGATGAGCAAGTTCAGTTGATGGAAATGTCACAAATGCTTGTCCCCTCATTCTTCCCTCCTGAAAT
>CM029273.1:18058634-18186185 GCA_016920895.1 Vaccinium myrtillus
ACTTTCACAATTCAGACATAAGAAAAGTATGGCTCTTTAATCAGGAATTTGGAATATGACGTTGATAAATCAAGGAACCAAAATCAGAATTCAACATGATCATAACAACCCCTTAAGTTTGGCTCATTAAAAGAATTCCTCCTTAAAAAGGAAGCTTTGTTAATACCTAAGGAAACTGCACGAAAAAGATAAAGTTTGACCCTAACCTTTGCCTACTGTTATTAACTCATGAAATCGATGCCATATATTTCAATCCTTCATTAAGAATAGCAGTTGGATATGAGATGCACTAGCTATCAGTCCTAATGGCAGCAACAGAAATAGATTCCGGACATTTTTCTGTCTTTATATGGTGAGTTTCAAACAAAAACAAACTACAGATGCGTTATTCCAATTGAAATGTCATGAACATGGAACCTCCTTCACAGTATCTTCATGCCCAAAGCATAAATGTAAGATTCAATTGCACTCCATCAAAGTAATCAACTTCTGCAGACAAAAATCTACAGTTTATATAATACAATGAAGTCCACCACTAAAGAGGTGTGATAATGCATTTGTACAATGTTCTCAAGATAATATTAAGTGGGCACAAAATAAAAAGAGCAACAATAAGATCGTATATAACAATCATAGACTGCACATGATGTACTTATGTTCCCAAAATTTATGGAAATTCCACCCAAAAAAGCTTGGAAATGGAATGAAAACACTAACGGCCTAATTGCATGATTGCATCTATAAGTGCATTTACCTTTTCTGCTCTTTTCTGACCAACCATTTTCCCTTATAGAGCTTAAAAGGTGTGAATTTTTACAAAGCATGGAGTCGAAGTAAGAAAGCAAATAAGAAATCTAACCTGCATCAGTTTAATACTTAGATTTGATTTAGCAGCATCAGTACTCCCAAATAGTGATCCTACAACAAGATTCACAAGATAAATAACCAAAGAAAAATCTGGCAAAAAAATCTAGAAGAGGAAATTTTCAAAATAATTACTTTTCACGCAAGGAAGTTGGGGTATAATCAATCTTCAAGAATATAGTCGAACAACGATTAATCCATTTTGTTGGTTAAGTATAAAAGTTGTAACAGAGAGAAGTTGGAAGCGTATATTGAGCTCACCGAATATGAAATAGAAGTCATCAGTAATCACATCTTTCGCCAAGTTCTTTATGTACAATACAGAAGTCGGATTCCCAGCTGCATAATTCTGCACAAATTGAAAAGATTAACTAGGAACTGAGTACCTAATGTTCACACATTATTGATTCTTGTTTCCTCACATGCATCTTATATGATTGGCCCACCTGGGGATGTTTGGGAATGGGGATACATATGAATTAGCTGATAAGCCCTATTCATACAAACTCAAGAGGCAAACCAAGCAGCCAAAATGCCATTCACAAGAAAGAGAAACAAAGAATCAGACAACCCAAAAAACATCTATGCGAATAGTGCATCATCCATTTAGCTATCATGATACAGAAGCATTGTGACGACAACATTTTATTGCCATACAAACTAGGGATAGCAACAAGAACTACGATGGAAACAACTCCTACCCATCACTATCCTTCTATCCATGATATTCTCATATTCCACCGTTGCCAACCCAAAAGTCACCAACAGTCGGTAATATCTGTTACTGTACCTTACAGTTCCTCACAACATCCTCTCTTCTACTTCCGAACCGTAAAACCTTAGAGTTTCTATTCCTGACAAAGAGTTTGAGAATAAGATTCAGATTGGGTACCATGTGGCTGATATATTTTACATTAGGTTTGTTCGGTAAACATTAATAATCTTATTTTCCACCAAGCAGCCAACATTTTGCAAGACAGCATGAGTCCTACCCTTCAAATTCCATATGACATCCCTGTAAAATATATCTAAATAACTATTTTTCCTTGAACATGACCTTCTAGTCAACAAATTTAAATTTCAATGGCACAGCTTCAAATGAAAAGTAAGTAACAGATCCACAGACAGACAGTGACGAATAAGAAAATATCAAGGACTGGAGCCATTGTGCAGCTCTTAAATACAGTTTTTTTTTTTTTTTTGGACATCCTAAATACAGGTTTGATAACTTTAAAATCAGAAAACCACATTTTACGTCAAGCAGTAACTAGTAAACAAGTGTTACCAATTATCTACTTTGAACGCAATATGAAGTACAAACCGTAAATGTCCTATGATCACAAACTATAGCGAGATCTTACCATCACACATATAAATAGGTTTGTCAGCATTACATAAATGTGTAAAATCGAAGAATTCATGACCGAACATGAGCAATACTGCCAACACGTGAATTATGTTTCACTAATCAATAAGTTTGCTTCTTGCCTACCTTAAACATGGGAAGTGATAAAATTTCCTCTGGAGGCAACTTTCCACCCTCCAGTTCTTCTGGAGTTAAATAAGGTTTGAGATCTAAATTCTGGTTGTCTGGCATGGTTGGTTCTTTCTCGACTTCACTTTCTGTTTGCTCAATCTGCACTTGTTTGGGCACAATTTTGATCTGCAATAAAAACCAAAGTCACACATCAAATAATTTCAATATAAGGAGAAAACTAATAATACAGCTTCTTTCAAAACAAACAGAAATGACCTGTAAAACAGGGTTCTTCTTTTTTATCAACGGGATCTCATTTGGAACCAAGCTCGCAGGTCTTACTCCAACAGCCTCATGAGCCACATATTTATCAACTGCCGGGCCTACAATGGATTTACACTTGATGCGCTTTCGTTTTCGTCTAGCTTCCCCTAGAACTCCAGCGGGATTTGCCTTATCATCAACTTCCTAAAAGACATTTGACACCAAAACAATTTGCAGCTCCAAAAACTGAATCTATAAAAGTAAGCAACAAGAATGGATATGACCACGGACAAAGGTCAAGTTCCAGAAAGAACAAGACATGAAACTACGCGGCACGACAGGTATTCAACAATGGATTTAGAATTGCTTATAAAATACAATATAAAAAATATAAAGATATCATCGACATTTACATTTCAACGGGTAGATTTAGTGGAATCATGTTCCACATTCTACATGCTAGAAATGCTTGATTACGGAGGCTAATCACTTTTTTCAACAACATTTAATTAAAAAAATCGATGTCTAGGATTAGAAGCCTACAGTAAAAAAATTAAGCTAAGCGATGAGCACGTGCATCCTCCAAACATCTTGAGTTGTGAAAAAATTGCATGACACGCTTGGACAATTGTCAAACACGGGTCTGAAGAGCCCAACCAGTGTCATTGTTCGACGCTCCTTTGAAGCGGAAAAGCCTCCTTAGAAGTGCCGAAGCTTCTTAGTGCACAATAATTCAAAATGATAGAAGTTCAGCAACAAGCAATGTGGGAAGAGTGGAGGAGTATGTTTAAATTGAACTTTGGTGACACAAAAGTTTGAAGAAATGCCATTAATGTTGAATGATAACGACTGGGATCCTTTAAAAGCTAAATCTACTCACATGCTCCCTCGCGCAAACTCTACCGGACAATGGCAGACAAATCATAAAATGGGTAGAATTCTCAAAGACAGTATTCCGAATTGTAGAATTGTGTGGTTTTTTGAACGGCTGTAGAATTGTGTAGTTGCTCACAACTTTTTAGTGCATGTATATAGCACAATGAGGCACGACCACTTCAAACAACATGTCGAACCAATACCAACTACGTACCGGTAGTATTGGGTATGGGTGCATGGTATCCGAATGAACGCGTATTGAGTATGCAGATCACATATCATACACTTTTTTTTATTGTGTAGTACCCATAGCCCAAAGGTACCAGTATATACCCAAAGTCATACTCCACTAGAATAGTACTTTCTTTAATACATGTATGATGTTCCTCTTGATGCGACTTTTTTTTCCCTATGCTTGGCATGCTTTCAGAAATAAGCTTAGGTTTGTAGATTCTTCAGAAATGTGACATTCAGCTCTAGTTTGTACCTCACTTTTGACATTAAGTTGTGGTTTGTCGGTCGGATCCTTAATCCACAAAGCCCTACACCTAATTTTTGAATTTTGTGTTCTCAGTACAAGATATAACTCATTTCTCTCAATTGAAAAATGTATTTTGTATGAACATATCCCAGTCATATTCGAACTCTACTTTGCTAGGGTTTTCCTGCATCGACATACCCTATCGCACCATTACCTTTGCACATGCTTCGCAAGCAATAGTACACTAAAAAGCACAGAAAACTACCTTTTATAAATGTGTCTTAACCATAAGTCCATAACCATATCCTATTTTTTCAAACAGAGTCACAGACTCACATTCCCCCTATCAATCGTATCATAGATATGCATTGCCTATTCATTCGTGTGCTTCATAGTGTTATGGTATGGAACATTAGCTTCTTAGAACGTCGTTAAAATGTTAAAATGTTAAGTGGTAAGCAGACATAATTCGAACATGAAGCCCATGTCAATTGTCTGCAACTAAGTGTACAAAGCAAACAATACAAGCACAATACCAACATAGGTGGTGGTGGTTACCTCATCTGAAGACTCCAATTCCGACTCACCACTAGATAGATCAGTTGAAGGCTTGTTAGCTATTGGGGGTGGTGGAGGTGGTGGAGAGGGGGCGGAGCAGGGACTCCTGCTGAAGGTGGTAGAGGTGGAGTAGGAAGTGCCATACGAAATGGAGCAGGAATATTCATTTTGTTCATCAAGTGTAATACCTGCAATTGGGTAATCTTCAGCAAATATAATTCACTATACTTTGGGAGTTGAAGAATTGGGAGTCAAATAAAACTTATTAAAAGTTTTCTCAGCTCTGCAGCATGAGTCATAACCTGTGTATAGAATCGAGGAACAGCAATAAGAGCATTTACAATGTTGGTAAGAATATTTCCATCTGGTGGGGGGTAAGCATACCTACATTACAAGCAAGTTATTTAGGAAGCAAAATTAATCAAGAAACAAATCTCCACAAATGTGGAACTATTTCAGAAGAAAATTCCTCAGATAAACCAGTTGGTACAACCTCCAACAAAAAGTAACCATCTTTCAGTGTGTGCTATTTATAATGCATAGAAGCGGCACGATCTCAAAACCCCGTGTCTAAAACTTTCCAAATTTTCTATTCCTAATCTAAATAAATTTTCCAACTTCCACCGTACATAAGTGTGTTTTTTTTTTTTTTAAACTGACCATACGTGGGTAGTTTTTTTTTTGTTTTTACCTTTGTTTAGGACTCTTTATCAGAATTGAAAAGAAAGAAACAAGAAAACCAATGGGAAGAGGGGGGGAAAAAAAAAAAAGGAAGATGTATGGAGCAAAAAAAATAATCTTTTCCTATTGTTTATTCTTGGTAGAACAAAACACACACACACACACACACATAGAGAGAGAGAGAGAGAGAGAGAGAGAGTGTGTGTGTGTTAAAAGGTCGAGAATACTAAAACTTCACCTTTAAAAATGACTCCTTAACCTACACAAATGGATTATACATCTATACCTATTTGTCAATAGTTAATACCACTCCCTAACAGGTTGCATATCTGCTGGCTTATTGTTTTTCTCTGGTGAAAAGGCAATAAAACCACATGTTTCGACCAAATCTGTTGCCTTACAGCTTTTCCCTAGGGAAATGCAGATAAACCAAATGTTTCTGCCAAATCTGCTGCCATAAACCCTTTCTGCAGTGAAGTACAAATAAACCATATGTTTACATCTAAGACATGAGCAGAGACAAAGACCCAATGAACTCCATATCATCTATAATAAATACCATTTTTAACAATGACAAAACAATATAAAGAACCCTCAGCAGTAAAACTGTGAAAGCATTAACGGTAATAAGGGGGACAATGGCGCAAGTAAAATATTTCCCCTCTTTTGTATGTCAATAACTCATGAACACCAAATGTCCAAAAACAAATCTGGTCAATTTTGTACTGTTCATTCATACCAGCTACAAAGTTCAACTAAAGATGCAATGGTTTGGAATGTACACAATCAGCGCTCTCATATCAGTTAAATTAGTACTGACGAGTGTGGTTTATTTACTTTGTTTGGCTTAATTGCCCATAGGACATATGTCGCCATATGGTATAGAATGAAATTTTGCATGCTATCTTATATGTGCAGGTTTGATAATTGAAAAAGAAAAAGTGAACAGGGGAAACATACTCAAGGTGAGGAGGAAAGGGGTAGTCAACACCAAGTCTTTCAGCAATAGGCTCACTCGTGGGAAAGGACCCTAATTTGGACCCGGCATTAAGATCTCTGGTTGCAGTAGCATCCTTTGCCAAAGATGACGATTGCATCACTGATCGAGCTGCAGCTTCTTGATGTTTACTATTCTCTGTTGTTTTATTAGCTCTTTCCACTGACAAGACTTTACCCAGAAAATGCAATCTGACCAAGTATATTGAGACAAAATTCAGACCCATTTTCCCACATCAGATTAATACAAATCAGGTAAGCACATGAAAAGATCAAGGAACAGATAAAACATCAATAGAACAAAATATAGCAATGAAGCAATAAATATGTAGAAAAAATTGACATGCTGTTATACTTGCACCACAGTGAAGCTGTGAAGTTACATACTCCCTCTGTGCCAAAATGAGTCCCCTACAAAAAGACAATTTTCGGATTTAAAAAAAAAAAAAAAAGTACTTTCGTTCACGATTTTTCGAGTTTCTCCGCACCAAATTAAAGATATCGATTAGTTCTTTAATTTGGTCCGAAAAAATTAAAAAATTACGTACTTTACTTTTTGATCCGAAAATTGCGCGTCTTTTCATACGGGACTATTATACGGGGATAGAGAGAGTAATAAAAATTGAGGCAATAAATTTACACCCAATTGAACGGCGGAATAAGTAAGATTTTTTGAGTTTCTTCGCACCAATAAAAGATCTCGATTAGTTCTCTAATTTAGTGCGAATAAAAAAAATTATGAATGTAAGTACTTTATTCTTTGATCCGGAAATTGCACGTCTTTTCATAGGGGACTATTGTATTGGGACGGTGGGAGTAATAAAATTGTGAGTCAGTAAATGTACACCAATTAAACGCCAGAATAAGATTTGAAATAAAGCATGATGCAAAATTTGAATGGATAGAGCATGGTGAATGGAATTTTAACAAATAGAATATGATGAGATGCAAACAAAGAAGAATAAAACTATTTTGTCTGAGATGATAAACAATACCCATTTAATTGGCGATGAGCTTGAGTTGCCAAGGCTTCACTATTAAAGTCAACAAATGCACAGTTTCTCACCCTGTTTAAGTCCAACATAATGTCAGTCAAGATGAACACAAAGCAAAATGTGATTAGTAGATGTTCTAATCAAGGAAAATGCCTAGTGAATTTAACCACCTCCCCATCAACCCCACAATAAGAATGTGAAAGAGAAGGAAAATGCCTAGGCTCCCCCCATTCTTATATTTTATACATATACAAGAAATAGTGACATAATTTAGACCACTCATCTCTAAAAATTAAAATCGATTCAGTTTAGTCTTTAATTAAAGAATTTTTACCCTTTTTCTTGAAAATTTGTGTTATTTATTTATGACATGTTACCAAATATAAGTATATGAGTGCTCTAATTGTCAAACAGAAGAACAATATAATTACATCCAATGAACGCACTATATAAGGTAGCAAGCAATATATTAAATTGATGAGTGCATTTTGGTGAATTCATTTAATCCTCTCACTTCAGCCCCTCACCAATGACGACCCTTGCTCCACCCCTGATTTCATGTCAACTTAGGTCTTTCCCTCCTCAGTTTTTCCATTAACAATATCATCATCATTTTCCTTCACAGTTGCATCCATTAGTCGAAGTTGGACGCAATCAAATCATACTCAGTAGACTATTGACGCTACCCTGGCAATTCACCTAATTTAACATGTTCACTTCTTCTGTTTCTTTTGTTAATATCTAGCGCGCACCATGGACTAATCCTTACAGCCCCTCCGACATCTGTTTCATTGGCTTACGCGCGAGGTGGGGTGGCCCATAGAGTTGATGGCAAGTAGAATTGAAGCTGAGAAGTCCCAGGCCAAGACCACAAGGCTAACTAACCCCTTTGGGGTTAAAACATTTTCAATTATAGTCTCTCCTAGTCTTGATAAACGAAATCTATCTCAGTAACAATTTTCCAGACAAGTAAATAACGAAGGTGAATCAAATGGTACAGAAATAGAGTTAGTTATACCTTCCAGTGGTGCAAGGCCGCACAGAAGAAGCACCGTAATGGGAGAAGAGCCGAGAAAGAGTGTCGTGAGGAATAGCTTCAGGAAGGTGACGAATCAAGAGGGTAGCCGCCGCCGTTTCCTCCGCTGATTCTGATTTCACCGTCGCTGTTCCTTGGTTGTACCCGATATGCGGCGTCGTTTGAGGGTTCATCGACGACTGCTGTGGTGTAATGGCAGCCATGGCCATAGGATATACCAAAGAAGCCTGTTTTACTCCGTCACGCTCGACGATCGACGCTTGCCTGAGACTGCTGACTATCAAATTGGGCTGAGCCCTTTTTTTTTTTTTTTGAACTGCGGCTGAGCCCTTATTTCCTGTAAATTGTAAATATATGAGCCTGCCGAAAATAAATTTAATCATTTTTTTTTTTGAAAGGCGAAATAAATAAATTTAATCATAACATGGCCGTGGGATTGAACCGAATTATTTTGCTTTTTTTTTTAACTGGAACCGAATTATTTTTCTGTGGATTTCATTTTTCTAAATTGGGGATTTTGCTCCGTGTGTTAGAACTTTTTTGTTCATTTTAATTGAAAAAGATGGAAATTTTGAAAAAATAATCTTTTATTTTTTTGTTTTTATTTAAAAAAATTTTATTCGTTAGTTTTACATCGATTTTTAAAGGATTATTATTTCGTCTCAACTAGAGGAATCTAAAAAGTTTTAAATTTATTATCAAACTTTTTTAAAAAAACAAACAAAAATCCACAAAAAATTGACGCAAAAACTAGCAAATAAAATTTTTTTGAACAAAGACAAAAAATAATAATAATAATCCATTTGAATTTTTTTTGCCAAAACACAAGTTAGAGATGCTCGATAAACGCGAATTTTCTAAATTATTGTGTACGTTGACATCGTTAAAATTAACGGTTCAAATCATACAACTGTGCTCAGAAGAACCTAAATTCTTGTGCAAATTGAAAGTGAACAATTTTGACCATGTTAGGGAAGAGCTGAAGCAAGGTACGAGGTCAGTATTTGTGTTTATATTCAAAACTTTATTTCAGATAAAAACAAAAAACAAAACTTTATTTTCAGCTTTAGACCTGAAGCAAGGTGCAGTACTTCGTGTTTATAATCAGAACTTTATTTCAGATCAAAAACAAAAAACACAAAACTTTATTTTCAGCTTTAGACATGTATTAGAGCATGACATATTATATTTTAGCTCATTAAGATTCGTGAAGAAACTGGAACTCGAATCAAAGTTAAGCTAGCTTGGCCCGAATTCAGCTCATCAAATTAAGAATCAGAAGGGACATGAAAAGAATGCCTCAATGTTTGGCGCGTTTTGTCCTGCCTTGGACACAGAATTCTTAATATGACACCAACAAATACTCAAGAATTAAGCAACCTGAATCCTTAGAAAAAGTAATGTCCCAAAGGTTCCAATTACTATTCTGCACATGTTTCACAGTTGATAGTATGATATGTTGTAAACGTAGGCAATCAGCTCAACGGTCACGGATCAGGAAAAATTTCAATATCAGGAAAGGAATATACAGGCTTCACAGGCAAGGCACCTCACTTTCTACGCCTTGTGTCCCATATTGTTGGTCTCTTTTGGGAGTTTTGTCTTTGCAAGGGCAAACGATAATTACCGCATCAGAATTAGAAGCCAAAAGTCTTGTTTAGAGCTTGAACCTTTTATTTTCACTTCCAAATAAATGTATGGCTACTACTTGTAAGGGACAATTTTGGAAACTTTGGTACGCCCCGAAAATTGGGTACGTTAATAAATAAATTACAAAATTATTTAAATAAAATACCAACTTCATTAAAAAAAATCCAAAGAATACTTAATAATTTTTTTTGCAAAAATTAAAAGTAAACTAACTTATTACAGCTGAAATAAATTGAATTCGAACACTGTTTGAAAAACTTAAACATTTATTTTAAAAAAAACATTCCAACGGAAATAAAATGACAGAGCTATCTAGCTAATTCTACTGATAAAACCATGGGTCCGCCACTTGATTCCCATCTAGCTGCTCCATCGCCTCACAATCAGCAGGCGGCTCCTCATCTCCTTCTGTACCTGGCGTTGGGGACACCAGGGCCACAAAAAGTAGCACCGTGAGTGGTAAAATTACACTCAGTAGGGCGCCCTAAACCACCCATTTACTAAAGATATTCATGCAACAAATACACACATAACTGAAATTTTATTTGAATGAAATACTCAGATTTTTATCATCATTACTCAGCACATCGATTCTCAAAATTTCACTATTCTCATTCTCATTTCCAACAAATACTTTCCATCACCGGCCTCCATTCACAATATACCTCAGGTGCTCGATCACACAGCAAAGCCTAATCGACTGTTTAAAAAAAAAAAAAAAAGGTAACAGCTCACTCTCCTAATCGGACGCACTTCAAGTCTAAGGGGGGATAGACAAGATTTTTCGTTGGTTTATCCAAAATCGAGATAGCACCGTAGCCTGACGGGATGGCTAGCGAGCCTAATGCTTGGGGAAGATGATCGTATGGAGTTGGATCTACCACATGTAGTCTGTGAGTACGTGGACATTTTTTTCAAAGGAGTTACCCGAACTAGCACCTCACCGAGAGTTAGACTTCACCATTGAGTTACAGCGAGGGATCGCCCCTATCTAAATGGCACTGCATCGAATTCTCCAGCCATTTTCAGTAGCTTAATAATTAAGATTTGCACACCATGCCTGAACCAGTTTATGGTGGTATTCATTACTGAAATTTTGATCTATTTACTGTCCATGGAGGAACATGAGAAAAACTACTCGACTCGCAACTTGGAGCTAGCAGCGACAGTGTTTGTGTTGAAGATTTGACACAGATAGGTAAAATGAATATTGTTGCTGACGATAATTGGTAGCTGCCTTAGCTATTGCGAATGGAAGATGTGGGTTATCAACGAGTTCCATCTTCAACTGACGAGTACAAGTCATAGAGCTTCTTATTTTGCCTTAGTAGATTTGCCGATGCTACAAGAAGATATTTTGAAGGTTCAGAGATATGATCGAGAGATAGGTTTTCACAAATATCAGCTGGCTTCGATAACAATCCCAACTGGGTGGACTATTGCTGATGGAAGTTTGAAGTTTCTTGATAGGGTATTTGTACCAGATTTTGGGACGTTACGGGAGTTGGTGTTAAAGGAGGTTCAGTAAGTCGATTTTTATTGTTCATCCAAGAGGAAACAAGATGTATCTGGACTTGAAGCGACAATATCGGTCGAATGGAATGAAGACGGACGTTGCACGGTTCATGTCCACTTGTCTTACTAGACAATAGGTTAAAGCCGAGCACTAGAGACCTGAAGGGTCACTTCAACCGTTACTTATTCCGGGTTGGAATTGGAAGCATATCACCATGGATTTCGTGACTGGATTAATGAGACAGTCAAGAAGAACAACGCGATTAGGTTATTGCGGGTTGTCTGACCAAGAGCGCTCATTTTTTACCAGTTCAAGTTTCAGACACCATGGAGTCGTATAGCCGTCTCTACATTGATGAGATTGTTCGCTTACATGGAGTTCCAGTATCGATCGTGTCAGACCGAGATCCACGTTTTACTTCTCAGTTTTGGCAGAGTTTGCAAACCGCTTTAGGCACGGGTCTTTGTTTCAGCACCGCTTTTCACCCTCAGACTGATGGACAATCAAAACGGACTATTCAGACATTGGAGGACATGCTCAGGGCTGGCGTTATGGATTTCAAGGGAAGTTGGGAACGTCACTTACCCTTGGTGGAGTTTGCGTACAACAACAGTTTTCAAGCTAGTATCGGAATGGCTCCTTACGAAGCTTTATATGGAAGACCGTGTCGATCTCCAGTCTGTTGGACAGATGTCGGGGAGAATAGTTTGTTAGGACCGGACCTAGTTTGTGAAACAACTGAGAAGGTACAACTAATTAGACAACGATTGGTGACAGCGCAGAGTCGACAGAAGAGTTATGCTGATAGAAGAACCCGACCGTTGACTTTCAGTGTGGGAGATCACGTGTTCTTGAAGATTCAGCCTCGACAAGGAGTTATTCGATTTGGGCAGAAGGGGAAACTTTCACCTAGGTTTATTGGGCCATTCGAGGTTTTAGAGCGTGTTGGGGAGGTTGCGTATCGTATAGCCTTGCCGCCGCAGATAGCTCGAGTTCACAACGTATTCCACGTGTCCATGCTCCTAAAGTACTTAGCGCATCCCGAGCACATCCTCAACTGGAAGGAACTGACGTTGGATGAAGGCGCAACATTCGAGGAACAAGCCGTCGAGATTGTGGACGAGCAAGAGAAGGTTTTACGAAGGAAGAAGATTAAGCTTTTCAAAGTTTTGTGGCGCCATCAAGGGATTGAAGAAACGACGTGGGAACGCGAAGACTGGTTGCAGGCCAACCATCCTAATTTGTTCGAGAACCGAGGTACTGCCTTTAATTTCGGGGACGAAATTTTGTTTAAGGGGGGTAGATTGTAACGGCCCGATTTTTATTAATTATATTAATAGGCTTTTAATCATTTTTTTATTCGCAAAACAAAAGATATTTATAATTTGAAATTATCCTTAACTAATGGATAACTATATAGTGTAAAAAATATATATTTATATTTAAAAAAAAAAACCCATCATAATTATCCCAATCTACCCTATCCCTTATCTTATTTTCTTTCTCTTATCATTATAGTCTCCTATTTCCTCTTGAACTCTTCCATATCACTAATCTTCTTATTTTAAACTAATTAGAACTCCTAAATCTCTTTCTCACTTTCTCGGAAATTCTCTCTTCCACATGTAATCAATATTTTCTTCTTCCTTCTTCATTCTTTTCCTTTGGCTCTCTTTCTCTCACAAAGGGAAAAAATAATAATAATCCTTTGGATTATATCTCCTCCACATTGGTAAATTCCTCTCTTTTTCTCGCGGAGTATATTTTCTTTTACTCACGCGGATATTTAATTGCCTTTGTACAGATTTCTCCTCGAAGTTGTGATTTTTCGATCCTACCGTTTCGCTAGCGTGCTAAGTTTGTCGGAGGAGAGGTAGGACACCTTTAACCTAACTTTTACTTTAATATATTTTTCTGTATAGTTGTGTGTACGTGGAAATAAGTATTTTAAATTGTTGGAAGTCGGATCATTATCGTATGGGTAGCAGAAGTAAACAAGTGATGATATCGGAAAATAGAGATTTTGCGCACAGTTTCGTTTCTGCTATTTTTCGATTATTTCTGTTCCGTTTTAGAGAAAACTCAAAACAGTAAGGTTGCAGATCTCGAAAAAATAATTGGAGTCCATGTAGAACTCGTCTAAATCCGAGTTACGTAGAATTTAGTATGATTTTTCGAAGTTTCTGCTGTAGTGGAAAAACGAGACAGAACACGATTTACTTTTAAAACCCGTTTTCAACATCTTAATGAAGGAATTGGAACTCGAGTAAAACACATTATCTGTTCGTATTGTGAAGTATAATATCCCTGTAAAAATTCGTGATTTTTAGAGGTAATTTACTATTTGTAACAAATCGAGGAAGTTGCCCGTTTTACATGCCGTATTAAGTTTTTCTTTAACCTTGTGATTATTTAATTGTTATGTGAGACTTATGTGAACAATGACCCACGTGATGCATGAATTCATTTATTAAGCATGTTTGATCGAAACGTTTTGTGTGTAAGGACGAATGAATATAATCGCGATATTTGGGGTTGGGACGCGTCCGGTATGGGTCATAAGCCATGCGCAGTGTATACTTTTAGGTAGCTTTGCTGTGTGATCGGGCGCCGGAAGTATACTGTGGGTGGGAGCCGATGCCGGATGGAGATTGATCAATGTGTGATCAATCGTGAGCCTTGCACAGTATACCCCAAGGTGGCTTTGTTGTGTGATCGAGCACCTGAGGTATGTTGTGAATGGAGGCCGGTGATGGAAAGTATTTGTCGGAAATGAGAATGAGAATAGTGGAATTTTGAGAATCGATGTGCTGAGTAATGATGATAAAAATCTGAGTATTTCATTCAAATAAAATTTCAGTTATGTGTGTATTTGTTGCATGAATATCTTTAATAAAGGGGTGGTTTAGGCGCTCTCGAGTGTAATTTTACCACTCACGGTGCTACTTTAATTTGTCCCCAACGCCTGGTGCGATGAAGGAGATGAGGAGCCGCGCTGATTATGATGAGGCGATGGAGCAACGCTAGATGGGAATCAAGTGGCGGACCCATGGTTTTATCGGTAGAATTAGCTAGAATGTCATTTTATTTCCGTTGGAATGTTTCTTTTAAATAAATGTTTAAGTTTTTCGATGTGTTCGAATTCAATTTATTTGTTTGTAGTAAGAGGGTGTTTGGCCCCTTGTTTTTCAACTTCTCAACTTCTCTTTTTCTCTTTTTGGTTGGCTACACCTCTCAAAACACATTCTATTTAAAAATTTTTTCATTTCTAACAAGTAAACCAAAAATAGGTCTTGGGCTCCTTTTCCATTTCTCCTTTTTCCCATTTTGTTTTTTCCTTTTTCTTTTCCCATTCTTTAATCCAAAATTTCTCCTTTTCCTTTTCGTTTCTCAGGCCACAGCTCCTTTTTTTCGTTTCTTTTCCCCACAACCCCATTACAACACAAACACAGGTGGAATGAGTTATGAATCCATTTTTGATATTTTCTTGTAACAATATTGGATAAAAAAATGAATTTTTGGATGGGTCCCATTTAGAAAAATATTTCCCAATTAGAATTTTAAAAAATGCTAAAAACAATATACATTTTTTAACATTTTAATAAGGGCAAAATAAAAAAAGCAATCCATAACTCATTTTCAATCTTCTCCCAAACACTACTACTTTGCAAAATGTTCGACATTTTCCATTTTTAATTCAAAACTTTTCGCCATAATCCAAAAAGCCAAAAAAGCCAAAAAGTCAAAAATGAAAAGTAAGTTAGCTCCCAAACACCCCCTAAGTTAGTTTACTTTTAATTTTTGCAAAAAAAATTATTAAGTATTCTTTGGAATTTTTTAATGAAGTTGGTATTTTATTTAAATAATTTTGTAATTTATTTATTAACGTACCCAATTTTCGGGGCGTTACAACCTTATTCAAATGCTTTGACTATTCAAAATGGGCATGCATTTTGAAATTCCCAAATTGGGATAGAGGACCGGCAATATGGTACAAAGGGAGTTTTTTCTATTGGTTCCACATAAATGCATGGGATCGTTACTTTATGTCATTAAGCAAATGAGCTAGTGTTTCTACTTCCTTGCCTATTTCTTGTCGTGCAGGCTGATGTATCTGAATTCGCGGTAGCACTTGAATTTCTCAACCAGCACAGAACTATAATGAGCATGGAGAATCGTATGGTATGTAACATGTTGCTCCAACAATTTCTTAAACATGCTATTCCCTAAAACAAAGCAAGATATTTAAACGAAAACGTTCTTTCATTTTTGCATTGGAGATGGAGATCCTACAGAGAGAAATAGCGAGGTTTCAAATGGTGTACCAGGTTCAGCAGCAATAGCAAAGCCCAAACATCAATAGTAGGGAACTTGATGACCAATTTGCAGGCCTCTCACTTAAAAACTAGGCAGCCGGTGTCGAAATATTCGAATGATATGTTTATTCATCTCACAAAGAGGAACAATATATAGGCAGAGTACAAGAAGAAATAGAGGAAAGTAAATAAAGGAAAAATCCTCTAATTATGCTACCTACCTAATCTGATTGATTACCTATCTAATAATTGCAACTAGTTACAGAGGAGGACAACATAATTACAAAACATTTCAACACTCCCCCCTCAAGCTGGAGCCTATACATCATGTACTCCCAACTTGCAACAAATAGAGTCAATGGAAGTCTTGGGAAGTGCTTTGGTGAAAAGATCCACAAGTTGAGAGCCTGAAGGGACAAAATGAGTAGTAATAGCTTTAGATTCCACCTTTGTCCGAATGAAATGACAATCAACTTCGATATATTTGGTTCGCTCATGAAATACTAGATTATTGGCGATGTGGATAGTAGTCTAGTTGTCGCAATAGAGAGGAGTAGGACCTTGTTCAGAAATCCCAAAATCTTGTAGAAGTGTGCGCAATTAAATTAACTCACAGGTAGTATGAGTCATTGCTTGATATTCAGCCTCAGCACTAAAACGTGATACAACTGACTATTTCTTACTTTTCCATGTCACAAGATTGTCACCAATAAAGGTGCAATAACCAGCGGTAGAACGACGATCAGCAGGGGAACCTGCCCAGTCAGCGTCTGTATATCTTGTCAGTAATTTAATGGAATCAACGAGTATCTGTAATCTTAACGTGTGGAGATTAATAAATGTTTAATAACGTGGAGCTCGAAATATAATCGAGATAAAGATGGGAGTATAATTATAATTCTTTGGTGGTGTGAATTATAATTTGTGAAATAAGAATAGAATCCGGGTGGGATTAGGTTTTCTTATTCCAGGTGGGATTAGGTTTTCCTATTTACATAAGGAGCCCAGATTTATTTCTCCTCAGGTCCCTGCTCTAGCCCTATAAATATATTGTTATGTTCTCTAGGTCTCACAACAGTCATTCAGAAAATTAGAATAGAGGCTGTGAGAGAACAAAGAGACCACGTAGAAGTCCACGATTGGCTACGTGATCAAGATATAAAGGAATATGACAGAAGATCATGAGGTACTGTCGAGCAGAGTTTGTTGCATACAGGAAGCGGGTCTGTCAATTTCTAAAATAAACAAGTCAACCAGCGTTCGTGTCTACGATGAGAGGTAACCCTAATTCCGTCTCGTAGGGTTTTAGTTTATTTTTATTGTTTAATCTGAACGCATAATTACTGGGTTCTGTGATTCATTTTCCAATAGTGGTATCAAAGCGGGCTGTAATCACGCGTATGGATTAAACAGGCCATGTTGTCCATAGAATATAGAGGATAAGAAGTAGAACTGTGATAACCCTTGTTTTGCAGCATTCTTATCCAACTATTATGGTCACAAAATATTTTAATTGATTGGGTAAATTACATTTTACCCCCTTTAACTATCACCCATTTTCGAGTTACCCCCTTAAACTATAAACTCAGACACTTAACCCCCTCCAACTTTCCACACGTGTGCGAGTTGCCCCCTGCGTCAAAACAGGCGCATCCAAAATAATTTTTCGGACCAAATTTCGACGATCCGATTTTGTGAAAAACTGCTCCGATCAAGCCCTTCCGGGTGTTTTTTTTTGCCAAATCTTCGCGTTAGACCTTGAAAACACCTTTTAAACACATCTAACGGTTCGGATTTTCAAAAAAACATTGGGAAGGTGGAGGTCCGTAACTTAAGGGGTCAACTCGCACACGCTTGGAAAGTTGGAGGGGGTTAAGTGTCTGAGTTTATAGTTTAAGGGGGTAACTCAAAAATGGGTGATAGTTAAAGGGGGTAAAATGTAATTTACCCTAATTGATTTTGTGTGATTGGATCCCACGATGTTTTTCGTGGGTATTGTTATTTATTTGGTACCACGATTATTTTTCGTGGTTGTAATAATTAACGTAGTGCTTGTTATTTATTTGGTACCACGATTATTTTTCGTGGTTGTAATAATTGAAGTAGCATGTGAACTCCAATGGAGGCATAAGATCAATGTATGTATTTATTTTTTCGGTTCGAATGGCGTTCCATGGGTTATTCGGAGATCGAAGATGATGGATACGGAGGAAACAAACTTTTTTGACAAGAAGATAAGTTTTGTCAAGGAAAAAGAATGTTTATAATCAACACTTTATTTCAGATAAAAAACATATATACTTTATTTTCGGCTTTAGACATGTATGAGAGCGTGACATATTATATTTTAGCACGTTAGGGTTCGTGAACAAACTGGAACTAGACTCAAATTTAAGCTAGCTTGGCGTGAATTAAGCTCATCAAGTTAAGAATCAGAAGGGAAATGGAAAGAATGCCTTACTGTTTGGCGCGTTTTGTTCTGCCTTGGACACAGAATTCTTAATATGACACCAACAAATACTCAAGAATTCAGCAACCTGAATCCTTAGTAATGTCCCAAAGGTTCCAATTACTATTCTTCACATGCTTCACAGTTCACAGTTGATAGTATGATATGTTGTAAACGTAGGCGATCAGCTCACCGGTCACAGATCATGAAAAATTTCAATACATAGCTGAACTGGAAAGAAATATACAAGCTTTACATGTAAGGCACCTCGCTTTCTACACCTTGTGTCCCATATTGTTGGTCCCTTTTGGGAGTTCTGTCTTTCCAAGGGCAAACGATAATTACCGCATCAGAATTAGAAGTCAAAAGTCTTGTTTAGAGCATGAACCTTTTATTTTCACTTCCAAATAAATGTATGGCTACTACTTGTAAGGGACAATTTTGGAAACTTATTCAAATGCTTTGACTATTCAAAATGGGCATGCATTTTGAAATTCCCAAATTGGGATAGAGGACCGGCAATATGGGACAAAGGGAGTATTTTCTATTGGTTCCAAATAAATGGGACCGTTACTTTGTGCCATTAAGTAAATGAGCTAGTGTTTCTACTTTCTCGCCTGTTTCTTGCCGTGTAGGCTGATGTATCTGAATTCGCGGCAACACTTGAATTGCTCAACCAACACAATACTATAATGAGCATGGAGAATCGTGTGGTATGTAACATGTTGCTGCAACAATTTCTTAAACATACTATACCCTAAAACAAAGCAAGAGATAAACTAAAACATTCTTGCTTTTGTGCATTGGAGATGGAGATCCTACAGAGAGAAATAGCGAGGTTTTCAAATGGTGTACCAGTTTCAGCAGCAACAGCAAAGCCCAAACATCAATAGTAGGGAACGTGATGACCAATTTTCAAGCCTTAAAAACTAGGCAGCCGGTGTCAGCTGTGGTTCAGCCACTACTTTATTGGTTCTTATCTTCATCTCTCCTTGTATCACTGCTATTCATTTTTCTGCTCCATTTTCATTATGATCTCATGAGACTCGAAAAGAGCCTTCATAATGTTAGATAAGTGTCCCCTTGCCTTGTCTGATTAGTCAACGGCTGTTTGTTCTGCAGAATTTACGAAATTTCTGCACCCCTAAAAAGGAGAAAAAAATTGCTTATTTTTAAGAAGTGGTTGCTGAAATTTTGTTTTGTTGATCTTCTTTCGGAATATCTACAGTGGACAATATGTTCCTGTTCTGTAAGTATGGCTTGTCAAATGAGTGTAATAATCCTTTTGGTTTAGTTTGATTTTGAAGAGAAAAACGCTTAAGTGATGAAAAGAGGCCAAAGATGTTGATTTCATGTCTTTGTTAAGCAAGAGAGTGGTGTAAAGGAAAAGAAATGAAGTGGTGAAGGTTCCCCTATACAGCCCACTTCAGTATGTGAACTTCACTTTCTTTTTCCTGTCCAGGGGCGGATGCAAGGCACCAGGGGTCCCATGTCGCCCCGTATTTTCGATACGTACACTAATACCTCTCGTCATATTGCTTATTTGAAATATCTTAGTTTTTTTGTGCTCGTGTTTAGTAATATTTGATATACATTATATATGTTTATGGTAACTGATAAATGTTTAAGCTTGACAATATTTATTTGTGCTCCCAATGGCAAAAAAGTTCCCATATTATGGTTGGCATGTTCCCCTTGTTGAACTTGTTGATTTTGCCAGTCAAAATATCAAATTAGTCTCTGAGAGAGAGAGAGAGAGAGGCTCTCGAGACTCAATTGCAAAAACTGCACAAGACCACAACAAATTTATTCTGCATCAAATTTTCAGATTCAGCCGTAGACTGACTTCAACAGCAGACCACAACTTCAAAGATGTACACATTCTGGGGACTGTATCAAACTACAAACAAATTCTACATTTTCTTTCCCTTCATAAATTTCAAAGTTTTTCTCTTCTTCCATCTTAGTACTGCCATTTTCTCACATTTCCACTTCCTATATTTTTGCCTGTCCTTTAACCAGCCATTATAATCTTTTCCTCTCTTGCATTCAATGAAATCGGCCAAATCATCAAAATCAGATGGTTTTCCCCGGTTTTCCAGCCTGCACTTCAGAAAAATCTTCCCGTTGCAGGTTTCCTCCGTTTCTTCTTCTATTCCAACAACACGCTGCGTGTTCTTCCGGGTTGATGGCCTTGTTAAAGTTTCTTCTTGCTCATTTTCACATCCAATATTCTCACTTGAGAGAGAAGGCGCACTGCGAATGAATCATACATTCTGGATAAGAAAAGTTGATAAGATTGAATATTACAGTTTGCTAACCACAACATGGTTTAAACAGTTACCAGTTCTCAATATCTACTTATAGCAAGGTGAGAGGAAAGTTAGGGAATAATAAAAGCTTGTGAGAAGTGATGTGAATAGTTGTATGCTAGATCAGTCATGCAAATACTGGTATGCTAGATCAGCAGTATGCATGCCGACCTGCTTTGTGAAAAAAGAATGTCAGAAAACCAAACTTGTAATAATCGGTAAGTTTGTGGGAAATTTCCTGATGCTACAAAGGATTACATGTCTACATCATTTTCCTAAACAACCAGTACATCCTGACATTATCCATCTTAAGAAGAGCATCATGGAAGTATAAATGGGATGCTTTCAAATATACTTCAGTAAAATTAATGGAAACCAAAACTTCTATAAAACACCCTTAAACATCTTTGACCGAAATCTAGGATATTTAGTTGGAAGAAACTCTAATATAGACGATTGCTGAATATATTGCTTCTGTTTATCTTTCCATGATTGTACCTACAGTGAACTAAAATAATGCTGGTGTGATCGACATGTTCATCAAGAGCCCAGACGAGAAAGCTTTTCTGGCAAATAAGCTGCTCTTTTTGAAAGAAAAAAATGGTAGGTAATTTGTCAGGCAATCTTGTAACAAGAACTTCGTTTCTATCAGAACATTAAAATTTGCTTCTAAAACTGCTCACTGCCTCTACCAATAGCAAGTTTCTTGGTCGGAGTATATGCTGTCAATGACCAAAACGTGTAGATATTTCATCTAGAGGTGTATTTGACGGATAATAATGACTCGATGACTACTGAAGAGAGAGTGGAGTGGCAGATATTCTCCAATGACTCGATGACTCATTTTGTCGCCTTCAGTCATCTGCCAGATGGTTAGTAATGTGCCTGGGTGGCATGAGTGCTCAGAGATGCTTTCTAATCACAACAAGTATATATCACAACAGGAGCAGACAAACTTAATGTGTTTCTCTCCAATCACAAAAATGCTTGAGCCCATATCATCTCCTCATGTTTGATCTACTAGAGTGCGTACAAAAACTAATAGCAGTGACTAAGAGATGCATGAGGATAAGGGATACACTGAGTCCTGTTCAATTAATAAAGGCCCGAAAAAGCTGTTACGAAATGGGCCAAAATACCATATTAAGCTAGTTACCTAAGGGCCTCCTTGTGTGAGGCCCTATCCCACCTCGATAGATGAACCAATAACATCCACACAAAACTAAAAAGGGTGCTACAATGCACAAGGAATAAAGTGCACGATTACGAAACCTAACCCTTCAGGCAGATTAAGTGTAGTGAATTGGTTTTACATAGATTTGGGGAATCTAAAGTCATAGTTTCCGGATTGGAATGCTCACAACTAGCAACAAGTCCACATGAATTTTTAGCATCGACACTTTAGACAATTTGTAGAGCCTCAAGTTTCTTTTGTGGATAGGTTGAAGTAATCAAAGGTGTGGTTTCTAAGGCTTCCATGACTGACTTCTTGCACCAGTTATTGTCCTCTTTCTTCTTAATTTGTAACACCTAATCCCTAGTTCAACCCTCAAGCACCACAGTAATTCAACCTCAGACCTTGGCTTGCACAGTCAGACAGAAGCCAAAAGTTACTATTCATCATACAGTAATAGTAAGCAGAACGCCTGTTTCCCCCTTCTCCTATGTAGCAGCACCAACTACAGCTAAAATCCCACTTCCTGATTTTCTACTAGCTTTAAACAGTAACGAAAGCCTACCTCGGCTTCGGAATCACTCAATCCTTAGTGTCCTGCGTCAATATTGACCACTTGTACAGGAATAAAGTCGAGGCTATGCTGAATATGCAAGTAAATTTCCAGAACAACCAGTGCAAATAAAGCCAGGAGGAGCACATACACTTAAAATAAGGTGGTGAGTCCATGTTCGACAAGTGTCGACACCGACACTCTTTGGACACTCTCGGACACTTGTCTAATAATCTTTTTTTTTTTTTGTCTCCACTATTACCAAATAAAAATCTTAATTCGGATGCACGTGTGACACTCTTTCTACAGCATGTCCATACTTCTTTGGTGTTTATGACTATGAAATAACTATGTGATTGACACTTCTTGGACGCTAACATGTGATGATCGAAGATTTCAGAATTTGACAAATCAGTATGATAAACAAAGTTGGAAATAGAAATTCTTATCACTAAGCATATGGAAGTTCAACTGGAAGCTTTTATTTTTTTACGGTTTCTTGAGTCCCATGTCAATCTAGATTCTGCATAACTTATGTATGCTTTTCTGTTATACAATTTGGGACGTATGCCTATGGTGATATATATACATAACAATGCATGTGAATACATATATTATTGAACGTATCCCTAACCTGCATATTTCTTATATTTTTAGAGAAAAATTCACATGTCTGTATCGTGTTTTATTTGTGTCCTGGATTCATATCCGTATCCATCCTTAGCTTCCAAGTGATGATATATAACCCAGACAAAGAGAAAAGACTATCAGGACCTTTTACAAAGAAGACACTCCATAGATTGAAAAGGATAAGATGTTTATAGAAAAAACGAAGGGAGGTCAAAAAACAAGTTTTAGGATCGGTACCGACATCGGAAAAGCTGACAGAGATAAGAGCACAAAAGATTTCCAATACAACACAGACCTACGTAAACGAATGCAAAATAGCATTTGAGCTACCTACGTAAAGACATGATAAGTACCTCAAGTACAGAGTCTGGATTTTCTGAAACTTGGACGCAACTAAGAGGCTAGATTTTTTCTCCACCTTAGCCTGCAAGTTAAGGAAATAGTTTCACAAATAGGAAGGAATAGTTAACCAGGGCACAAAAAGATTAGGGGAAAAGATCACCTCTGAAACATTATCCGGATGAAATGAAAAGGATTCTGATCTGTAATCAAACCTAAATGCATCCAAATTACCCTCTTCAAAGACAATGAGATTCATCAATGACATCATTGTCGATATGCAACCCCTCACTAAGAAATCAAGCCCACTGATGAAGCTTAATGATAGGAAGCCTGAAAAGTGCAAAAGCATCACCCTGGACTCTTTGTGAGCTTCAGGGTGGATTTCCATCATGCGACATAAGGACTTCCAAACTGGTAAGCAGAAGCTAACTTGTTGAAAACAACTTATGATTCCCACTATAGAATCATATTCCTTACATGAAGAAAAGTCTTTCAAGGTCTTCAAACAGCCCAACTTGCCATCATGCCTCAAACACCAAATAGTTTGTCGCAATGAACAACTCATTAACTTCAATATCGAAGCAAGAAGAAATATATCTTGTGGACTTTCTTCTCCACTAGCATGAAATGTTGCATCACCAACTTCGGAAGAAAAAGCTTCACAGATTATGCAACTTAAGATTTCTATAATCTCTTCCCTAAATGATGGGTCAAGAATATGTTCGCTTTCCTTTACGTATCTGATAGAGGAAGTCGCCAAGTCAGATTTCCTCGGATTCCTCCTCAGGAGCATGTCGTGTAACTCTGATTGCCATGAGTTGTCTAGCTTGGTAATTAGATTCTTAATCTTTTGTCTTGTGACTGGCTGAATATAAGACTCGAAATTTGGCTGAGAGTTTCCCCCATATTTTTTTGTTTTGAGAACAGAGTCCCCACTAGGGTAATCATTCGTTCGCAAATTAGACATGTGTTTGACATACAAGATGACTGATCTCTCAAATGCTGATAAGTAACAATCCATTAATCTGACATCTGCTCGCATATTTACTAAGCTAAAGCCAAAGGCGACAGCTTCAGAAACCAAGCAAATCAGATGGGCATGTAGAAATTTTGGTGCAGAAAGCATGAAGGGATTGAGAAGCAATACTAAAGAAGCAGAGAGGGTCAGTTCAGGAGCTCTGTTATGCTTTCCGTTTGCACAAAACAATCCATTTAGGAAAATTTCAAATGCTTGATCGTCGGAAAATGATAGACAAAAATGAGTAATAAATATTTCGATAACACTTCCAAAGTCACCATGACTAGAGCGGCCTTTAAACAACTTTCTACTGGTAGAAGGAAGAGAATCAATCAGCTTGAAATACTGCCTTAATTGTCCATGGACCAATAGCTCATCTGCAAACACCTGAAGCAAAATTCTGTAGTATATTAGGCAAGGTGCAAAGGAATGTTAAAACAAGTACCTTAATGGAGCCATTTCCTAACAGTTGAAGCTTTTTGGAAAATAGATGATTGTACATGATATTGAAGCTTTGGTTTATAGAGGTCTTGATTCAAGTCTTTCCATTGTGCATTTGTTCCCCGCTTGCATTCTCCTTCTCCCCTTTGCACGATGGGGTTGCCCATGAGGGAGGATGCTGGATCAGTTGAGAACATTGTCAGGCCCATGTCGTAACAATGACTTAACAGCTTAGTCTTTTGATACAGTTTGGGCTTACCAGTTCACACCCAAAAGGTCATCTTACTGGGTACGGTGGGCCAATAGCCCAAAATTGGGCCGGAACATCTGATCCATTGGGCCATTGAACAAACTCTATTATATGACCCTCGACAAAAATTAACATAAGACCACTGAAATGACGGTAGGGAAGGATCTAACCCGACACGATGCTAAAAAAATTTGTTGAGAGAGAGAGAGAGAGAGAGGGAGAAATTTTTAAAAATTATGAAGACTTATGAGGTCCTAGATAATATACCCTTTTGTGTCTTCCATTATTTATCTTTGTTGGACTCTGTTTTTGTCATCAAACAGCCCCCCTTCACTGTTATAGCCACTCTACATAGCATAGAACAGCCCTTGCTCTTTAAACTCCCCTCACCCTTAGCAAAGTTCATAGTCATCCTACATAACCACTACTAGAAACAAATATGCTAGACATGCTCAATTGGGCGAATTTTTTCGGTCAATCTTGCTATATAGAAATTTCAGCAGACAGTGAGGATATATATATTTATGATGCTATAAAATGCACATGGCGGTCATAAATTTCTAGGCTTGCCACATCTAACAAGCTAAAGCCTGTCATCAGAAAGACATCAAAATTAATTGACATAGGAGCAAGAATAGCTTACTTTAAAGTTTGAAGTTTGAACAGGTAGTCGTGATATGACCCATAACAAAGAGAACAAGTCATATACAACTCAATATGAATGCCTGAACAGATACAAATGAATACAACAAGATATTGCAGGAATTGCCTAATGCGTACTCCAAAATGCAATTGGCTAACAACTCCTATTAATCGCTAGAGCTTGCCAACACTTTTACTTACCAATGCATGTCAGTCATAGCATCATATTTCTTTCACACAATTTTTTCATCTTTTCTTAGGCGAGAGAGAATCAGAGTGAATAAGGTAAGAAGAAAATTAAGACATTTAAATAACCTCGAGCGATGATCGCAGGAAAGGAAGAGACGGGTTAACCGGCTCCATAAAATGCAAGGAAGCAACAATGTCCTCGTTTGAGGAGGCAGTACAATAATTGTCCTTGTATGTGCATTTAAGAGAGACTTTCTCAAACCCAATAGTATTTTCCTCATTTTCGTGAGTTAAAGCCCATGAGCATAATTCTTCAAGGATATCAAGAAGAACTTGTCCATTTTCCACCAGACGATCAGGGAAGAGTAGGTTAAACATGACCATACAGCACCTTAACAGAAGATTTAGCAGTTCAGTGATGGCCCAAATAGCAGAACGCGAGCTAGCTCTTAGAGCCACCTTTGCAGACACGTCATGTAAAGCAGAGAGGAACTGATTAAACATCCTAGAAAGCTCCTTGAATAATATATCAGAGAGAACACGTATATCTTCTAATGACACCCTGATTCCACACCGACCAATGTCGATATCCCAAAAAGTTGAATCACCACCTGCTTCTGGACATGTTGGATGATTCGAAGACAAATGGACAAGCAGATGATACAAGCTTTTCAGTATTGGTGGTTTCGGACCCTGCTGATGGAACAATTAAGATTAGAATCAAATTCTAGCAGATGTTAGAAGAAAGTCTGAAAAAAGAAAATTATGAATCGCAGAGTTCATGCAGAACATTGGTACGGTTATGCTAATATATGACTTGTATCATTCCCGTTTAGTTTTTAGGAAAGAATAGAGGAACCACATACTATAAAGAGGTTGAGTGTGTTTCAAAATGCAATTCATCGAACAGTCATATGTTTCCCCTGCCAAATTAAATCATTATGAACAGGGTCCACATGATGGATTGGTCTTAGTGTGTGTCAAGTCGGTTGTTACGAAAGAAATGATAAGATGGACATATCTGGGTTGGGTGTTACTTGTTGGCACTTCTAAAAAATTAATCACAAACTGGAAAATTACAACCAGGAGAAAGGAGAAGCCTATGGTACAAATCCTAAAAATATTTTCATGGGAGAAGTTTTGGTTACCAGAAAAAAGCATAGCTGACACCAAAATAAATGAGTAACTAATTCCAACAAAAATACTACATAACCAAGGAAATTGGGTAACTATTTTGGGCTTATCGTACACTTCTATTTGTAACTTTACCAAAAAAATGCATAAATGATGCAATAAAAATACGGAATTAATAAGCCTAGGAACTAGGTGGTGGTCCACCGCCTCAACTAGGGTCCTAAGTGTCACATTCGGCGGCGGAAGATTGGACGGCTAGGGCCTAGGCGGGAGGGATTATGCGGCTGGGCGGCATAAGTCGGGTAGGCAAGGACTAGTGGCGGGTATATTTTCTAAGTATTATGAATTGGGAGTTTAAATAGGTACTAGTATAAAGAACAGGGTGTCACTGTCAAGTGTAATTTATCCAAAAAATAAATGTAATGAATTATGAGTTCTCTCGACAATCAACATCCCTATATCATAGCTAATGCAAGCCTCAACCATAGCAAATGCATACCTTTGGTACAGTAAAAGTTATGACTAACACGAAGGTAGCGGCACAGCAAAGGAATGTTGAATTAGATGAATTGTTCGATGATGATGATGAAGAGTCGTGGACTTAAAAAAAAAGGTTCGTGGGTGCAAGACTAAACATCATAACATTTGGTTTTGATGGATGGATGAATGTTTGATGTTTTCATTTTGAATGTTATTTGATGTTTTGTTCTACTTAGTCAAACTTTGGGGACGTTAGAAGTTTTTAAAAAACTTAAGCATTCAAGTTATGAGCCATCCAATAAACTTCCACCTTTTCTTCTTTTTATCTGATGTGAACTCATCATTTACCCATTCTCCTTTTTTTTTTTTTTTTTTCTTTTCACTTATCAAAAAAAAAAAAAAAACCAAACAAACAAACTTGGCTTTTTTGGGCTACCAAAATGTCTTTCTTTTTTTTTTTTTTGCTAGTACAAACAGTTTTGTGTAAAGAAAACAAACTAGATCTGACAACAACAATTACAATTCGAATCAGAAAAAATATGAAGTAAACCCTAGCTCTGTTCGCCCAAATTGTGCACCCAGAGACGAATGAAAAACCAGATCAAGTAAAATCAAAGGCAAGTTCAAGTGAAAGAGATAGAGAGAGAGAACCTGGGGAGCTTGAATATTGGATATGAGGTTTCGAATGTGGTGAGAAGGAGAGGAGTGCTGAGAATTTGGGCATGGGTTTTCAGGGTTCTTGAAATTCCTCACTTTAGGGTGACGAGGGCGACCCATCTGCAACCCTTTACACAGAAGTAAGCAAAACAGGTACTGAAGGCTAAGTAATTAACTGAAGCCTAGGATTAGTTTTCTGGGACGTCGCGTTTCGGCGTTCGCTTTTTGACGACGGCTGTTCACTTGACAGACTCTTCACTTTTTGGCGCCAAGAAAAAAAACAATCGTGCAACAGGCACACCAAAAACCACACAATGGCAGTGGACCCCACCTTTACTAACTAAAAAAAAAATGAAATCAAACTCCCCCACGCCTCTGTGGCTCTGTCTGTATGTACTACCCAATCCAGATAGAGGAGTTTCGAAGAATCAGACCCGCTGCCGTGCTCCACCACCGGCGGCCACCACAGCCCGCAGCCACAACCACCACCACCTTGCGAAATCAATTTAGTTAGGTAAACTATTAAACTCTTGTGAAAACCCAGATCAAAATCAGTGCAAGATGAGAAAAGGATCAAAGATTGCATACATAGATTTGTGGTTTTTCCAGCATTATAGAGACCGAAGACGAGGATTCGAGCTTATGTGTTACCCAACGGTGAAGAGACTTGGAAAACATTATACCCATTAGAGATGGAGAATAAAACCACTGATTCCTTGTGTGAAATTCAGATTAGATCTGGTAAAGCATAACCTTATTCCTCCCACTAAAGAAAAACCCAAATACAATTGCTGGAGATGGCAAGAAGAGAGAGAGAGAGAGAGAGAGAGAGAAGGAAAATGATACGCGCCCCGCTGACACACTGCTGACACCCGCGCCCCGCCCCAGGCCACACCGACACGGTTTAATTACCGTTTTGCCCCTCCTTCCTCCTTTAATTACGATATAATATATTATTTATATTATTTCATTTATATTACTTTATTTATATTACTTTATTTACTTTTATTTACTTTATTTACTTTAATTACTTTATTTAATTTATTTATATTACTTTAATTACTTTATTTATATGATTTAAATTAATTCATTTCTTTATATAAATTTATTAAATTATTTAATTCATTTAATTATTTATTTAATTCAATTCTTTAATTTAATTCAATTTTTATTTAATTATTTATTTATATGTTTTATTAATATCTTTTTTCTCTTTTATCTTTTTAATATGCTCTAATATCTTTTTTCTCTTTTATATATTTTAATTATTTATTTATCTTTTTGTTTTTTATTTGTTGAAAGATTATAATTGATGTGTATTCTTCTCACTAGGAGGCACAATATATCTGTGTACAAGATAATTTAGGAAATGAAATAATAAGGAAATTGCTATCTACCTAATTAGACTAATTACAATCTTCCTAATTGTCTAATTGCCTAATTGATTTACAACATGTGCTACAATATTCTTTCCTTTTCAACATTCCCCCTCAAGCTGGAGCGTATACATCGTATACTCCTAGCTTGCGACAAATAGAATCAATGGAAGCCTTGGGAAGAGCCTTCGTGAAAATATCAGCAAGTTGAGAGCCTGAAGGAACAAAAGGCGTGCCGATCTCCTTTGACTCCACTTTCGACCGAATGAAATGACAATCAACTTCAATGTGTTTGCTCCTTTCGTGGAATACTGGATTATTAGCAATATGGATAGCAGCCTGATTATCACAATATAAAGGAGTTGGATCATGTACTGGAAACCCAAACTCATGTAGAAGTGTACGCAACCAAGTCAACTCACAAGTGGTATGAGCCATTGCTCTATACTCTGCTTCAGCACTAGAACGTGCTACAACAGACTGTTTCTTACTTTTCCAAGTCACAAGATTGCCACCTATAAAGGTGCAATAACCAGTGGTAGAACGACGATCAGCAGGAGATCCTGCCCAGTCAGAATCCGTATACCCTTCGATACGAAGATGTCCAGACGCTTTGTAGAGAAGTCCACGTCCAGGAGCATTTTTAAGATACTTCAAGATGCGAACAACAGCCTCCATATGAGAAACTCGAGGACAAGTCATAAATTGACTGACAATACTGACTGCATAGGAGATATCGGGTCGAGTGATAGTGAGATAAATAAGTTTACCCACAAGTCTCCGATACAACTCAGGATCGTTAACCAACTCACCATCGTCAGGCATAAGCTTATGATTAGTCTCCATAGGAATAGCTACAGGTTTAGAACCAAGATAACCTGTATCTTTCAAGAGATCGAGAGTGTATTTCCGTTGTGATAAACTGATGCCTGCTTTAGAACGAGCCACTTCAATGCCAAGAAAATACCGAAGCTTGCCTAGATCCTTGGTGAGAAAACTGGAACAAAGGTGACGAATTAATACCTGAATCCCATCATTGTCACTCCCTGTAATGACAATATCATCCACATAGACTACGAGAATCACAATACCACTGGTGGTCCTTTTAAAGAAGACGGAGTGATCAGCTTGACTTCGTGTCATACCATGAGACACGACGGTACTGCTGAATTTATCGAACCAAGCCCGGGGAGATTGTTTGAGGCCATAAATAGATTTGCGAAGATGACACACAGACTCCCCCTTGGACTCAAAACCGGGTGGTTGAGCCATATAAACTGTCTCAGAGAGATCTCCATGAAGAAAAGCATTCTTGACATCAAGCTGATGGAGAGGCCAATCAAGGTTGGCTGCAAGAGAGATAATAATGCGAACAGAATTGAGTTTGGCAACTGGAGAAAAAGTCTCAGTGTAGTCAAGCCCATAGGTTTGAGTGAAACCTTTGGCCACAAGACGAGCTTTCAGACGATCAAGAGTACCATCAGGATTGTGTTTGATGACAAACACCCAACGACAACCAACAATATGTGCTCCAGATGGCTGGGGAACAAGATCCCAAGTATGATTCAGTGATAAAGCGCGCATCTCTTCTTCCATAGCAGAACGCCATCCAGGATGAGAAAGAGCCTCCTGATAAGACTTAGGAACAGTAACAGAGGACAAAGACACAGAAAAAGCGCGAAAAGAGGGAGACAAATGATCATAGGACACAAAGTGAGAGATAGGATGGGAAGTGCAGGAGCGAATACCTTTACGGTGAGCAATAGGAAGATCGAGTGTCGGATCTGAAGACGCTTGAGGAGATGGTGTGGGCACAGAAGCTGTATCCGGAGGTGCAACAGGAGTAGCGGCAGCAGAAGAACGTCGAACATATACCTGTGTAATTGACGGTCGAGTAGCAGTCTCAGAAAGACCATGGTCAGCCGGTAACTGAGCAATCTCAGGAAGACAAGGTGGTGCCAACAATGGTGTCAACTGAGTACCCTCAAGAGAATAATATGGGATATTTTCAAAAAAAGTCACGTCAGCACTTACAAAGTGCTTCCGTAATGAGGGACTATAGCACTTGTATCCTTTCTGTGTCAGAGAGTAACCCAGAAAAATACATTTGTAAGAACGCGGATCAAGTTTATCACGACCTGGAGAGAGATTATGAACAAATGACACACAACCAAAAAGTTTTGGGGGAAGAATGTAAAGATCCTTGTCAGGAAACATGACCTGATAAGGAATTTTGCCATGCAAAACCCGAGAAGGGGTGCGATTTATTAGATAATTCGCGGTAAGAACAGCATATCCCCAAAAATGTTTTGGAACGTTCATGTGAAGCATAAGGGCACGAGTTACGGCTAAAACTGGCCCATTCTTCCGTTCTGCAACCCCATTTTGTTGAGGGGTAGTGACACACACAGTCTGATGAATAATACCATGAGTTTCATTAAACTGTCTAAATGGATGAGAAAGATATTCTTGGGCATTGTCAGTTCGCAAAATACGTAATTTAGCATTAAATTGGTTGACAATCTCAGCATGAAAGACTGAAAAAACAGAAAATAATTGAGACCTATCTTTGAGGAGATACACCCATGTTAAACGAGAAAAATCATCAATAAATGTGACAAAATAGCGCGCACCACACAAACTCGTAGTGCGCGAAGGTCCCCAAATATCAGAATGAACTAATGCAAAAGGTTCTACACATGGTGACTCAGTTCGTAAAGGAAAAGAAACTCTACGATGTTTACTAAGTTCACATGTGTCACAATTAAAAGGAGAAAAACTAGGTAAACTAGGAACTAGCTTGCGAAGGTTGGCCGAGGATGGGTGCCCAAGACGACAGTGCCACTGATAAGGTGTAACAGTAGAATGTAAAGCAGAAGGACTAGATAACTGCTGTTGTTGCTGCTCCTGAAGGTAATACAGACCATTCTTCTCATACCCCCCACCAATCATCCCCTTTGTCTTGAGATCCTGAAACTCACAATGAGAAGGAGAAAAGAGGATAGAACACTGGTGAGTATGAGACATTTTATGAATCGAAAGAAGATTAAATGGAAATTGTGGCAAATATAAGACAGGCTGAAAAACAAGACCAGATGAACGATATGTACCAATGCCTTGAACAAGAACCTTAGTGCCATCGGCAATAGTAACATAAGTCTTAACAGAAGGAGTAACAACATCAGTCAAAAGAGACAAATCACCTGTCATATGATCAGATGCGCCAGAATCGAGAATCCAAGGAGTGCTACGAGAAGATGAATGAAGACACGTATTACCTGAGGTGACATGAGTTGCAGTGGAAGAAGAAGAAGATGCATTGGCCCTTTGAATCATAGAATCATACTCAGTCTTGGACATAGTAATCTGAGTAGGAGCAAGAGCAGATGGCTCCCCCTCAAGTGTAGCCTGATTAGCCCAAGTGGGCTTGCCATGCAGCTTCCAACAGAATTCAACATCGTGGTTGGTCGCACCACAATGAGTGCACTTCTTGGTGCCACGACCACCACGTCCCCGTGACCATGGCAAATAATTAGATCCATTTAATTTGATTGTGGTTAGAGACCGGCGATAATCCCTAACAATATCCTTAGTTTCAGAGGTTTCAGCAGTGTCTGGTTGCTTAGGTTTATCACCCATAATGGATTCAAGAGATAAAGACACAAGCCAAAAAGAGAGGAATTGTTACCCAGAGGATTGACAAGTGCAAAGAGAGGGTACCCGGTTGATTTAGAGCCTGAATAACACCTGTAACAAACAAACCGAGTTCCAGAAAGATTGATCGAGGGCCAGAAAGAGATTAGGGTTACTGTTCACGACTTGCAAAGTGCGCGCGAGCACTATTCACGATCGCTAAGGTGCGTAAAACACCATTCACTACTTTTTTTTTTTTTTTTTTTTTGGATCGAGGGTTGTGTATTGGGGTTAGAGAGGTTTTGGTTGTGGTCGATTTGAGAGAGAGAGAGAGAGAGAGAGAGAGAGAATTTGACGAAAAAAGATAGAGGTAACGAGAAAGAAAAGTCAGGTTCCTGGAACCCGCTCTGATACCATGTTGAAAGATTATAATTGATGTGTATTCTTCTCACTAGGAGGCACAATATATAGACTGTGTACAAGATAATTTAGGAAAGGAAATAATAAGGAAATTGCTATCTACCTAATTAGACTAATTACAATCTTCCTAATTGTCTAATTGCCTAATTGATTTACAACATGTGCTACAATATTCTTTCCTTTTCAACATTATTTATCTGTCTTTGTTTGTTTTTACAAAGCATGTGAATGTCTTTGTCAAAGGAGACATGTGAATCTACAACACAAAAATCCTAGGAGATCTCTTTTCTGCCAGCCATTGTTGACTTTCCTACTGCAGACATGTGAATCTACAGCCACTGTTGCCACACATGTGAATCTACAGCCATTGTTGCCACACATGTGAATCTACAGCCATTGTTGCCACACAAACGTTCAGAATTTCTTCTACTACTTCATTTCTTCCTCATTCTTCTACTACTTCATTTCTTCCTAATTCTCCCACTACTACTTCACTTCTTCCTCATTTAGAATTTCTTTCTTTTTTCGTTTTTTATCGAAGAACATTATGGATGGCTACTACTATCCAGATGGTTGCTCATTTGAGAATGATGTTCCCAGTGAGGAGAGCATCAATTTCAGCAGTCGCGATTATACACCTGAATTTAGCACTGATCAGGTTAGTTATTTCCGTTGTTCTTATGCATATTCGCAATTCAAGTCAAAGGTATAGTCACTTTGTAACTTTACGAGTAAAATTTTCTGCATTATATTCTGTTACACTATTTAAACAAAATGCACTTATTCTATTACAGGGTCGAGTCTGCACATTCGAAGCTAAAGCAGTATTTGGGGGGTACAACCATGTCATCGCTCCAAACATCTTTTGAACGCATAGATAATATGATGACAATTCAGTTTGGGAAAATTAAGAAGTCGTTCCAGAAATCTCTGAACATTCCACGCCACAACCATTTACGTGACGCCATGTTTGATGAAATCAGGTGTCGCGTTTCATTATATGCACTGGGGTTGATCGATTTTCAACTACAATCCGCCGCAGACGCCTACCCCCTCCCAAGCGGCAGTTGCTGCTGTTCGATCAGAACAACACACGGATTGCCATGTATGCACGATTTGAGGGCTTATCGTTCCCACGGCATGTCAATTCCGCTATCCAGTATCCACGTTCATTGGAGTAGGCTCTCTATGCACGCGACCGGGTTTAATGACGAGGGAGAACAACCCGACGAGACATCTCATGTGGTTGACATATTACAGGGGATGGATCCACGTATGCGAAAGCATATGATAGACAGGTTTAAGGATATGGCAGATCCGTCTCACAGCAGTGTTCGAGCCCCATCATACAACACTGAACATAGAGGTCGACCGGTGGGAAAAGCTGAGCAAAGTGGAAGGCGCATACCTTCCTGTACAGAAGCATCTACATTGAGAGGGAAAGGGAAAGGAAAAAATGCAGGGAGGGAGAGGGTGGAGAGGGAGAGGGAAGAGAGGGAGAGGGAAGAGGTTAACTACATTCAGTATTTACCTTGGCAATTTCAGCAGTATATGTCCCACACCAAAGACGTAGAAGGTGATGGTCATTGTGGATTCAGAGCGATAGCCGCGCATATCTATGGCACTGAGGAGTGCTGGGTTCAAGTACGACATGATCTTATCCAAGAAATTAATTAGAATAGAGCTCTCTACAATGCGGGTTATCCCGTAAAAAATATGGCAGATGATGTACTACGGTCACTGAGCTATTGGAAGCCTATGGCTCCACGGCCATATTAGATGGAATGTATGAGTTTGGGGATAGTCATTGCATCACGGTACAACATTGTACTATATACATTTGACGCGAATGTTGGAAGTTGTTTTACTCACTTGCCATTGAGATCCCATCCAGTTTCAGTCCAACAGCGCCAAGAAATAGCTATTGCCCGTATTAACAATCACTTCGTGCAACTTTTTTTGCACCCTCATCACCCCGTACCACCCATCCCAATATGGTGGTGGAAGAATGCATCGAATGAAGTGCGGGGATGGGGCCGTTGCTTATAACGAAGGTGTTCAATTGTGGAACGACATCGGGGCGTGTCGGGACCACAATTTGGTGGCAATATTGATTAGAAATTTAACGTTGTCAATTGTAATATTTATTCACTTTTAAACATGATTGTAATATTTATTTACTTTTTAAATGTGATTGTAATATTATTTACTTTTAGAAGTTTTTATTGTTATTATTCATTGTTAAGACAAATTAATTAACTAATTAAAATATAAAGTCAAGTTTAAATGTCAATGTAAAAAATAATCTACTTGCAAATGTAATTTGAATAAACTAAATTAAATAAGTAATTAAATAAATAAAGTTAAAGGAAAAAAAAAAAAAAAAAAAAAAACACAAAGTTGGGCCGAAGTCAGGGGGAGGGGGAGGGGTATTGGGGAATTGGGGGTGGGGCCAATGGGGGTGGGGTGTGTCAGGGGTGTCCCCTTGGGGGCGCATAACAGCCCTCCAGCGGGAATAGGTGGAGGGAAGAGGATTGGGTTTAGAGAGAGAGAGAGAGACAGGAGGAGAGAGAGAGGATTTGTTCATTTCAGTTTTTTTTTTTGAGTTGGGGCGGGACCCACTGACACGTGACATGCCTCTTAGCGCGCTAAGTGTGTTGTGTGGTTGGATGTGTGGTTTGGGTGTGTGCCTCTAGCATTTTCGCAATAAGGAACAAATGTTTCACACCTTATTGTTTTTTTAACATTTTTTATTGCTTAGTAGTAGTACGTTAGTAGGAGTATAACTCTCGATAAAGCCATTTTTTTGGGCGTTAATGTACTCTACTATTCAAAGAGGGGGGTGTTGTGCGGCAATTTTCGGCGCCACTCCAGCATCGTTCTGACGATCGGAAACGTCCACCACGTAGAGCTCGTCAAATATTACAATTCTACCCAAAATTAACTCGATCGGATATCTTTAAGTGCCTTATCAGGACGCATATAACTTTTAAAAAAATCAGAACACATATAACTTGAAACACTGGATGAAAAACATTGACCCATTTTTTCAAGTTATTTTTGTTTCGATGAGGGACTTAATGATATCAGATCAAGTTGATTTTTAGTAGAGTTGTAGTACTCGATGAACTCTACGGGATGGACGTCTCCGATCGTCGAAATGATGTCGGTGCGGCACCGAAAATCATCGCACAGCACGCTGTGCAGCACCCCTTCTGTCCCTCTAGTCAACGCATCCATGCGTTTAGTAAGCTAAATCAGGGTGAGGCCATGTGTCCATTGCCCTAACTTTGCCATGTCCTTTCATTCACGCTCCATTATTTCACAATGACACTTTTGCATGTGTCCACTGCCGTTTTTTAACTCTAAAAAATGATAGGTGTACAACAACTCAGCTTCAACATGTCTTCCGCACACCATGTGACTGTGTTGGAGACTTTTGTTGTACATGTATCATTGTTGTTTAACTTTACCATGTCCTTTCATTCTCCCTCCATTATTTCACAATGACACTTTTGTCCTTTGCTTTGACATGTTAAAGTTAAAACTCCCTTTCTCAATCTCTGTGCAAACTCCTCTACTCCTATTTTTATTTAGAATGACAAACATTCACCCATCAGGTATTTGAGAGCTCCATTTTTGTTACTTTTTGTATTTTGCATTTTCTATTTTTTACTTTTTTAATATAATCAAAATGTATTATTGATTTTAAAAAGTTTTAGGAGATATATGCATAATGCATTTTGCAGTAAGAGTAGTGTTTGAGGGATACGTGCAAAATACATTTTGTGGATCTTTATGTTAAATAAAACGGAAAATGTAGAAAATGAGAAGTCAAAAAACTCATCTCCTCCTAATTTTACCTTTTGTTCTCTAAACTCAAAATCCAAAAATGATTGTAAGAATGCATTTTGTGGGCTCCTTGCCAAGCACCTAAAAGTGTAAAATGAGAAACTGAAAATTTAAAATGAAAGATCCAAACACCCCTGTTTTTTTTTTATCGGGAAGAATTTATTGAAACTCGACAAAGGGTACATCGACGTAAGACCATAACCAAGCACAAGTGCTAAGTAATTTGCAAGGCTAAACATCGGTGAGACACGGAAAGTAAAGCCAAAAAAAAGAGAGAAAAAGGAAAATACAAAGAGAATGTTCACATATGAATAGGATTAACCGTTCAAGATAGAATTAGACCAAACTATGGGCTCCTTGAAAGGTACAAACATTTAGCATGATCAGGAAGCAAGGAGACAGTCAACATAAGCAGCATACAACTTCAGCATCAGCATTACCAAAATAGATAGCAAAATTCCACACCGGTAGCAAAACAATCCAATAAAACATCCTCAATAGCATCCTCATAACTCCATTAGCATCTCCAACGAATAATAAGCTTCAACAGTAGCATAATTCAAGACATTACACTATTAAAATCCCTCACAGCAACAAGAAGAAAATATCAGAAAACATTATTGATAGCAGCAGCAGTAGTCGAATTACATGCAACCTGCAATCACAATGAAGCAGTATCATTTTCACTTACATGCTTAGAGAAAAAAACACAAAGTTATTTTATGTAGAGGATTAAAGGTATTGCACATTACCTAATACTTTAAACAAAACACGGGATTTAACTCAATGTCACTGCTTGATGTCGTCTATGTTGCACGGATCCACCATTTTTTTGGCGAAGTGTCCGTGTGGACACAGGATACGACGCGGGTGCGGGATATGTGTCTGGTGCGGCTGTTTTAAATCGGATCCTTCAAGTTTCTACAGATCTGATTTTACAGAACAAGTTAGAGGAGGAGGAGGAGGAGGAGATTCAAAGTACCTTGACGAAGAAGAGAGGCTCCATTGAAGAAGAAGTGGATCAGAGAGCAGAGGAAGAAGATGATGACTCTTTGATTTCTTTTTTCTTTTCTTTTGTCTAAGGCGTGGGATGAAGAGTAGATCGAACGGTGGTGGCCTTCCAATTACCAAGGTATAGTATTGTCGGTGGCTCTGGATGTAATGGGACTTGTAAGAGCATCTCTAGTGCACTACCTAAAAAATGTTTGCTAAAGTGTACACTAAGCACATATATATGGGACCCTATTTTATGTGCTAAGAACTTAGTTAGCTAGTTAAGAAGGAATGTACTTTAATGGGCTACCTATATATGTTCATTCTCTCTCTCTCTCTCTCTCTCTCTCTCTCTCTCTCTCTAAGTCTTTCCCCAAATTTAGGTAGTGACTTGGGACACTTTAGGAAGTGAGGGGTGCCACCTAGAATTTTAGGGAGTCAATTTTTGTGCACTAGAGCATTTTTTGAGTTTTTTGTAGTTAGCTAGATAGGACACTTTGGGGTACTCTTCTAGGTAGTGCACTAGAGATGCCCTAAACATGTATACTTTTGTATGTCTAAGTATTTGAACAAAGACATGTATCATCATGAAGATTTTAGAGTGTAATTTTGTTCAACCCCCAAAAAGGGAACAAAACCCTCTTTTTTATTGCCTTAGAGGAGATAATGAAACCACTGTTAACGTGAACAAAATCCTTTCTCCTATTGGCTACGAGGAGATAGTGAAACCACTGTTAACTCAACTCAACCCAACCCAAGAGTGTTCCACTAAGATTTTTGGATTTTTGATTTATTATGATTTACGGGACATTTCATTTTCTCATAATAGATCAATTAAAAAAGACAGAAAAAAACTATTTAGTGGAACACCCAGAAAAGTTCTATGCCCGCTCTCCTAAAAAAAATGGTCCCTTCTTTACGGGACCATTTTTTTATTTATTATGTTTTACGCGACAATTCATTTTCTCATAATAGATCAATTAAAAAAGGCAAAAAAATTATTTAGTGGAACACCCAGAAAAGTTCTATGCCCGCTCTCCTAAAAAAAATGGTCCCTTCTTTACAGAAAAATAAAGTGTTTTAAGGAGAACAAATTTGTCATATTTTATAAATTTATTATGCACTCCCCCAAAATGTTTGTCGTATTTGAATTCCAATGCAATTTTTAACTGTTCATATCTTTCGATTTATAATATTTTTAGAGATTTTAAAAACTTTGTATAATAGAACTAATTGAGATCTACAAAATAAGATTCATATTGCACATAAAATACGTTATAGATTGAAAGATAGGAACAATTAGCTTATATATTAACCAAATGAATCAAATAAAGTTAGCTTACACGTAACTGCCTAGTTGGTATAGTTGGTATAAATGAATGATAAAAACAAAGTTAGCTTCTTTTTTTTTTTTTTCTCTTTTTCCCATGTAAAACGCCGGAGGCCCTTTCCCGCCAAACCTTCTCCCTTTGGAGGCCAAATCCATTTTAACACACAATTACAAACAGATGATCAAGAAAAAGAAACCCATTTCCACCCACCATATTCTGCAAGCCCTTCTCCAACCACTCAAGTGTCTTTTCCCAATCCTTTGGTCTACAGAAAGCAAAACCAAAACCAAAGGCCACTCAGCGTCCATTGACATCTCAAATATCTGGATTTGATGACAAACCTCTGTGGAATCATGTAAAGGTTCTCAATGTAGTTGAAGGTGGAGGTGGAAATCGGAAATGGTCCTGCAATTACTGCAACAAGATAGTGATTGGATCATATACTAAAGTCAAGGGACATAGTTCTTAGATCATATACTAAAGTCAAGGGTCATCTGTTGAGGCTCCCTAACCAAGGTGTTGAAGGTTGCCTAACCTTAGCAGATGATGTATTTGAGGCTATAAAGAAGGAGCATGCAAGAGTTGAAGCTAGAAAGGTTGAACAAGATCTACATGCAAGGAAAAAAACTGAGTACATCTCCTTACCAAAAGGTTCTGATATTACCCAACAGAAAAAACAGAAAGGAATGGCCGCAGTAGGTGCTTTACCTGATGTATTCAACATTGCACAAAGAGATGTAGCTGACAAAGAAGCTGCCAGGATGTTTTCTGCTTGTGGCTTGCCATTTAATTTTGCAAGATCTCCTAACTCTAGAAAGTACTCATTAACTCTTGCAAATAGCAAATTGGCAGGTTATACTCCTCCATATAATAGGTTTCGTACCACTTTGCTATCACAAGAAAAAGCACACATCAATCGGTTATTGTAGCCTTTCAAAGATACATGGAGGAAAAAGGACTTTCACTGTGCTCAGATGGGTGGTCTGATGTACAGCATAGGCCTCTCGTCAACATAATGGCAGCATCCCAAAGTAGAGCAATGTTTGTCAAAGCCATTGATGCAAGTGGAAACATAAAGGATGCAGATTATGTATCAAGTCTATTCAAAGAAGCAATCCAGACTATCGGAGAAACAAATGTGGTTCAAATAGTGATTGATAATGTGACAAACTACAAGGTTGCTGGGTTGAGCATTGAAACCAAATACCCACATATTTTCTGGACTCCATGTGTGGTGCATAGCATAAATTTGGCCTTGAAGAGCATATGCAATCCGGGAGATAGATCGCCTCAATATGCTCAATGTAAGTGGATTTAAAATTTGATTGCTCAAGTTAATGATATTCGTAACTTTGTTCTCAACCATAGCATGGCAAGTTTCATATTCAATCTTTACTCTGACTTGAAATTGCTAAGTGAAGCAGAAACTAGATTTGCATCTAGCATTATCATAGCCAAAAGGATAATGGTAGTTAAGGAATCTCTTGCAAAAATGGTGATTGATCCAAATTGGAGAACATAAAGGGCTGATGAAATAGTATAGCTGAAACTAGGACTCGTGATGTGAAAAAAATCATTGTTGATGACACATTTTGAGATGGGTTAGGTTATTTGTTAAAATTTACTGAACCAATAGTTGACATGCTACGGATAGCAGACATGGATTGTGTTGTTTTACATCTAATATACGACATGTTTATGATTGAGAATGTGGAAAAAATCATATTTGAGCATGAGGAAAAAGACTTGCTTGTTGGCCGATCTGACTTCTTTGATGCAATTCATGAAATATTGGAGAGTAGATGGAACAAGAGTAATACTCCTTTGCATTGTATGGCTCACTCAGGCCCGGGTCATGGCATAAGCCAATGAAGCCACTGTTGAAGATATGCCTTGAATTCAAGACATTTGAAGAAAAGTGCAAAATTTGGTGCGAAAAGCCGTTTGTTGGACCTATGGCCCGGACCAAGGAAAGTTTGGTCCGGATCAGCGGGTTTTGGGATGTTTTTGGAGTTTTTGCCTCGGTAGTCCGGACCACCGATGCGCGATTTTGTGCGGTTGTGCGTTTTAAAGAGGGTTTTGACCTAATTTTTTGTACTTTCTTATAAATAGAGGCCTTGGGGGCTATTAGGGTTTGGACTTCTTGAGTAAATCCCTTTGAGGGAGCCCCCATGGGGTTCCCCGTAGTGTGTTAGAGTTTCTTTGGTTGTTCCATTGGTATAGTCTTGAGTTGGGATTTGAGATATCTAGGGTTTGTGTGTGTCTCTTTCGTGTGCGTGAGACGTTTGATGCTCTGTAGGTCGCGCCTCACAGATTTGTCCTTAGATATTGTGTGGATGTTTCAAGTGAGAGTTACGGGTATAGCCGGCTCTGTGTATTTCTCCCCGTTATTAGTGAATCCTCTTTCTCTTTCCCCATAGACGTACCTCTAGAGCTCCGTGCTTGGGAAACCTTGTCTCTTGTTTTCTTGTTGGTTTTGATATATTCTCTACTTCGGGTTTTGGCACAATAAATTGGTATCAGAGCTCCGGGTTCAAATCGAGGCTTGTGTTTTCCGCTGTGTTTGTGTATTCGGGGTTGTTTTCAATGGCGGCTCGCTTTGAAATTGAGAAGTTGGTGCAACAAGAAACAAGCAAGGCTTTGTTAAGGGGAAGTTGAAGAAGCCTGCTGGTAAGTAGGATGGTGTTTTTTGAGGATTTTCGTGCGAAGGTGATTTTGGATTTGAAGCAGCGCCTTTATGCGATTCGTATGAAGGAGGTATGCCTAAAAAGACTATTTTGATGAGTTGTTTCGGATTATTTTTGGTTATGCTCCTTTTGGATATCGTTATGGAGGCCGTTTGGGGTGCTTCATGTTGGGTTTCACCATGGAGATTCGGGTCCATAAGTAATCCGGGTTCAACTATTGGGAGTATGCGTGAGGGCATACAAGGCTCCGCGGTGGGGTCATGGGGCTCTGTGGTAGAGTCGGTTAACTCCATGTGGAGTTATGAGCACGTCTTCTTTGGCATCAGTAATGGATATTGGTGGAAGATGGTTGCTCGTTGGTGATTAACTTCGTGAAGGGAGTTGTGTTGTTTAGCTCCAGGTGGAGCTTGAGCGGATCTTAGTTGGCATCAGTCATGGGTGCATTGGGTGGGAGGTGCCCATTTGAAGATGGAAGGCTCGATTTGGTGATCGTTTCGGTGAGGGGTGTGATGGGGAAAGAGCGAGTGTTGAAAGGATTGCACTATGTTGTTGGCTTGGAAGGGAATTCAAGTCAAGGTGGAGATTGTTGAAGATATGCCTTGAATTCAAGACGTTTGAAGAAAAGTGCAAAATTTAGTGCGAAAAGCCGTTTGCTGGACCTATGGTCCAGACCAAGGAAAGTCTAGTCCGGACCAGCGGGTTTTGGGATGTTTTTGGAGTTTCTACCTCGGTAGTTTGGACCACCGATTCTTGGTCCGGACCACCGATGCGCCATTTTGTACGGCTGTGCATTTTAAAGAGGGTTTTGACCTAATTTTTTTATACTTTCTTATAAATAGAGGCCTTGGGGGCTATTAGGGTTTTGGACTTCTTGAGTAAATCCCTTTGAGTGAGCCCCCATGGGGTTCCTCGTAGTGTGTTAAAGTTTCTTTGGTTGTTCCATTGGTATAGTCTTGAGTTGGGATTTGAGATATCTAGGGTTTGTGTGTGTCTCTTTCGTGTGCGTGAGACGTTTGATGCTCTGTAGGTCGCGCCTCACAGATTTGTCCCTAGATATTGTGTGGATGTTTCAAGTGAGAGTTACGGGTATAGCCGGCTCTGTGTATTTCTCCCCGTTGTTAGTGAATCTTCTTGCTCTTTCCCCGTAGACGTACCTCTAGAGCTCCGTGCTTGGGGGGGAAGCACGTAAATCCTTGTCTCTTGTTTTCTTGTTGGTTTTGATATATTCTCTACTTCGGGTTTTGGCACAACAACCACCACTTCGGGCCCCCTAAAAAATGTAAAAAATAGGGGCCTCCAAACATGTAAGCCTCTTATATATTGTAATGGTAGTTTAATTTTTGATGACTATATATTTAAATTTGTTAAATGATAATTATTTCGTAATGGTTTTTACGAAGACATATGTTAAAAAAAATTATTTTGCAAAATACATGGGGCCTCATCTAATGAGTTCGTTTCAGGCCTCCAAAACTAATGAGCCGTCACTGGGCTCACTCACTTGTCCTGAAATACTATTCTAATGCTTGGCTTCAAAGTGGTAACGGAGTTCCACGAATTTCGCCAAATGAGAATTGAGAGGTTGCAATGAATAGAAGGAAATGTTTGAAATGATTTTTTCATAATCCAGAAGATTTTACCAAAGTTTCCCTTGAATATGGAGTCTTTTCTAGTGGATTAGGAGAGCCCATGTTTTTTTTTTTGTCATTCGTTAATCCTAATCTACTCTATCCTAGGGGACTTGGGGAGGGGAATGGGTGCTTATGAGAATCGAATCCTGCCCATGTGCATGGGAGTATAAGGGACACACCAACTGCACTCCACTCCATTTGCCCATGTTATTGCTGCTAGAAATTTTGAGGATCCTCTTTCATGGTGGGCCAATCATGGGTTTTCAACACCATTGCTACAAGACTTGGCATTTAAATTGCTTTCACAACCAGTATCTTCCTCTTGTTGCGAGAGAAATTGGAGCACATATGCTATGATTCAAAATGTCAAGAGAAATCGACTAGCAAAAAACCGAGTTGAAGATCTAGTGTTTGTGCATTCCAATATACGCTTATGGTCAAGGAAGAGTAAGGAGTACACACAAGGGCCTTCAAAATAATGGGACACAAGTAAGCTAAAGCTACTTATTTTTAGTTTTTGAACAAAATAATGCGAGATAAATCTGTTTATTGCATGATGAAAGCTATATTTTTACGTATGTTAGGTGGAGATTAGTTTGACATTGAAGGACGTGAAGTGATTTAGCTTGCAGAGCTCTCTCTTGATGAACTGGACTTGGAAGGAGTGACATTTGACGAGGATGATGATGATGTTGAGGTTTTGGATGCTGACTACTGAGAGGCGAGAAGAAGCAATGAGTAGAAAAAGTCTCTAGAATGGTTTCTTTTTGTCTGAATACCAAGTATGATGTATTAGAACACTTCTCTTTTGTTATCTATCATGCAACAACTAGCAAGATGTTATTTTGGTTGTTTAATCTTATAATAATGTTGAGATGTAAGTATTATTGGGTTCATGGGTTGTATAATCTATTGAATAGTTTAGGACTTATATATATTACCTTGTGCTTTTACTAGATAATATAAATCTCTTTTTAGTTTGATCAAATGTAAAGTAGGTGAACCCGCGAGCCTGCGAGTGTCGTGTGTTGATCAGGACTCGGGAGAACCATAAAAACAGGTATATCTATGTCTCCTCATCCAAATTAAGTTTTATGCTAAATTGTAAATTCCTAAGCTTTCTTATTTGCTTGTAACAGCTTCAATGCCATCAAAATTGGGCACTACTAGACTCTGGACTTCCAACTTTTGACGGTACTCACAACTAGTTATCAATTATTGGGTTACTCAAGTATGCTCAAGGCCCCCAACTCTTAATAAATCCATGATATTATAGTTTTTTTGCTATTACTCAGGTAGTCTCGTTGAACCATATTTTTGTGGAGATTTCAAGATATAAGCCTTTCTTTTGCACATAAAAATATATTAATAAAATAGTTAAAAAAATGAAGTGATGTATCCCCCGTATCTGTATTAGATTTGGATACATATCCACATATCCTCCATTTTTGGTGTTGAGGTGCTCAACACTTGGATATACAATCGTATTCAATACCCGCACGATGTCGTATTTTTCTTCTTTTTAGAATTGTTGGCACATCCAATATTTTCTCTCTCCGGACAAGTGGTGATATTATGTCCAGCGTTCTTTCTTTCTCCGGACAAGTGGTGATACTATGCCCAACATTCTTACATAGTCCGTAACTATTTTTTTGCTTAAGTGCAACTTCTCTTCCATTTCATTTGCTTAGTTTTAGGATGGCCTTTGGTTTTTGAAATCGGAGGACAATGAACATCATCAACTATTTTATCCGCCAAACTTTCATCTGATATTTGCGACCCATACTCATTTTGGATTGTATCCCGACACCAACATGATGGCAAATACATGGATGGTATTTTGTAGCAATCGTTATGAAGAAACACACTTAGTATGTATCGACAAAGAATTCCCCAAAACTCGAAGTGCTTGCAGTTACATGTAGCTATCTTGTCATCCCAAATACTCTGTGCTTTTTGCTATCCGCATTCTTATGATACTTTTCAATAAATCCATGCCCATTATCATGTAACAATGAATATAAAGTTGCCTTTCCAAATTGCTCTTGAAATTTTTGAAAGCAAAATGGTGTAAGAGCACTACATGTTTGCTCTTCCAATGGTGACATTGTTCTTAAAGAAGAACCTATGTACCTTTGTAACATGGTATCATGCAATTCCTTTTGTTGAATATCTTCAATACCAAGATCAGCCTATATATTTCACCAAGCTAATAGATGAAATTTCATTCCACTAAAAAAAAAAAAAAAAAAAAAGAGAGAATAATTTAAGATTTAAAAGTTACTAACCTGTTTAACGAATTTCTCCAAATTCGTATGAGTACTAATGAATCATTTTATGAAAGCATTGATACTTTCCGATGTGCCAGATACAAAAGCTATGTTTTGTAGAAGTAAATTCTTTTGCAATCCCTTCACTCATCCATATAATCCGTTAGGATTGTCATGGGTTGTTTCTTAATTAAAGTCAGAAAAGTGTACAAATCACAATAGAATAAGTGATTATGTGAAAGTAAGTATACATTTAAAAACAAGGAAAAAAAATATTGATTATTGTCTCATTTCAAAGAAGCGAGAATGTGAAAGTAAGTATACCTTAAACAATCATTGAAAAGCACTTATTGTCTCATTTCAAAGAAGTGCACATCCAAATAATACTGTCTTTCCATGATTATTGACTCCCACGAAAATACCAAACGGCATTTGATACGCGTTAACCTTGTTAGTGGTGTCAAACACAATAACATCCCCAAATCTTTGATACCAGTCAAAACAATGGGCCACTGACTGAAAAATAGCTTCAGCTTTCTTTGTTCATCTAGCGTGAAAGCATACCGAAACTTAAAGTTTTCTTCTTTAGCCAATTCACAATATCACAGAATATTTGTTGCATCATTGACTTCATGATTCTTTCTTGTTCTAGTAAAAAGATTTTGAACATCTTTCTCAATGAATGGAAGAAATCCATGATTGATGTTCTCAAGTTCCATAATACGCATTATTTGTCTAACTGAAAGACCTCCTTCTTTTAACAATAAGATACGACGTACATCCTCCTCGGTAATTTTTTGATTAGCCGAAAGAAATCAAACTTCTGAAGGAGCTAACAACTCATCATTGTGTTCTTTAACACACACAATGATCTGCCATTCTTGAGAAATGTTGCATGGGGTCCATGGGTGCGGCCACATGAGATCATAATTAGCACAAGTCCTAAGTGGATTCAACCACTTGAGGTGATAAGTCCTAAGTGGATTCTACCACTTAAGGTGATAAGTCCTAACGGGATTCTAAGTGCTTAAGTGATAGAGATAAATAAGTCTTATCTCATCTATAAATACATATAGCCTTGTATAGAAAAATGATCAATGATATTTTTCTCCGCATCGATTACTACATATAATCTCTCCCTCTCCTAGTTCTCTCTATGGCACCATTAAAGAACCCTAAGGATTTGCAACGTGTGAAGATTAGTGGAGGACTCTAGTAGCTGCTCCATCAACGTGAAAGGTTTAACATAAATTCGTGCAGGACGTGCGTATTGGTAGGGGCTCGTAAAGCAAGCTATTCGATCATTTAATTTTGTGTAATCCGCAACAGGTATTTCGTACTACCCGTATTATTTTCCTACAAAAATTTTGGATGATTTTCTTAAAGCGATAACGCATTCGAACTTTGCATTCATATTTCATCGACAACCAATTTGGTTGTTCCTTGAATGGATCCACAAGTTTCAAAGGTGCCTTTCCTTCACACTGGCAACAAAAGTCACATTTTTTTAGTTCTCCGTTCTTTGTAACGGTGCGATCTTTCGAAATGAGAATCCATGCCTACATGCATAACTTTTATAGAAAATGAATGCTTCTTCTTCACTAAGAAAAGAAAACACTGCCCAATAAAAGGATCAAATTCATTTCTCCCTAAATCACTTTTGATTTGCCCACTTTCAACCAATGTTGCATCTTCAGGAATGGGCACAACATCAACAATTCCTTTTTGACATCAATTCAATCCTAACCCATTTTCTTCTAATTCCACAACATTTTCATCATTTATTGGAAGCTCATTTAGATCAAAACAAAACAATTGTCCATCCATTTCCCTACAAATTAGAGATACATTTCTGAAAAAATATAACAAGTAAGAACACCTCCACATGAGGCTGGGCAAAAAGTAAAAATAAAAAGGAAAAGCCACACTCACATGACAGCAAACAGTAGCAAAAGTAGCACAATCAATATAGCTAAAATCACAATAAGAACAAGAGAAATCTTACAGACTTTGTTCAAGATGCAAGGAAACCCCTTTGTAATTCTTCTTCCATTAGTTAAGCTCCTTCCAATTTTTTATATCTAGGGTTCAAAGTAAAGACGCTAGAGGAAAATAATCAAATTCAAAATTAGGGGTGTGTAGAGATGAAGACTTCTAGAAGAGCTGTGGTGAAAAGAAAATTGAAGGGAGGCACTGAAATGGGGCGAAATAGGGTAAAAGAGGGGAAAAATACCCGCCAAAAGTATACTATAAAAGGCTAGAAGTGAGGAGGGCAGTTTCGTTATTACTTTAGTAAGTAGGTCCAAAGTATAGAAGTGTTTTCACTGTGTCATCTACAGCTACTTTTCTTTTGGGATTTGTTCCAAAAAGTGGTTTTAGGCCCACATAGGGAACGCATCCATGCGCCCCTTAGAATTTTCGTTCAAAGAATTCTACAAATTGAATGTTTTCAATTATTTTGTTAGGCCGCATAGAGTCAGATAAAGGTTTATACTGAATTGAAGTAGTAGACCATATGCAAACCGGATAAAAGTTTGATCCGACATAAGCTAGGCATAGGAGTATTTCTTCTTTATTTTTTTGTCGATTGAGAGAAAGTTTCATTGATAGCACCATTACACTGTGTTGTCGCTATTATAGAAGAAATGCACGCCAGCGACCGCCAAAGACTATAATAACGCTAACCTTTCTCAACTTAGCATTAAGCCTACAAAACAGAACACGGTGCTCCGCACATATGTGGCCAACAAATGGCCAAGCAAACAGAACATAGATGTGCGCGAGTGTGCATCAATGTTACCTAACAAAAACAACAATAGAATTTTTAGAAAAAAAAAAAACACAAAATGACTAACACCACTGCAATAGGACACAAGCTAGCTCATGGTACAACCTCCCGAAATGGAACTCCACCACCACCAAACCACTGTCACCATGCAACGTCTAACAAACACAACATTAACTCACTCTTATCCACTGCTCGAACAAACACAACAATGAATATGAGCATTTGTTTTCTTTTTCTTTCGTTTTTTTTCCTTTTTAAAATTACGAGCATACATTCACCCGTCACATAATGCGTGAAAATATTTTTGAAAACATTTAAAATCGTTAGAATTTGCAATAGTGAAAGCATAGAATGTGAATTGTGGATAGATCAAATCCGTTCTGCAACCACTGACTTAAGCTTCGTAAAGACAAGTTAAGCCAATGTGTTCTACAACAAAAACACACTCTTAAGTCAGCTTGTTCCTAACTTTAACTTGTGTGAGAATTATAATTTGAAGTGTCAAATGTTCAAATTGCCATGAGAGTTATTAGGTCTTATCAGTTCTATCCAGGTGAGTAATTGCACGAGTTGTGTGAAATTATTTGTTATGCGGTATTGGGAAAGTACATTTTTGCACCACTTAAATAATCATCCTCCAACCACCTTCAAATTAGAGTTTCATCCTGTACTCTTTTTGGAGTTATGTTTCCATCTCAAAATTCAAATAAACCCACTTTTGTCCTTTGTTATATATATAAATATATAAATTAGGAGATCAAGTACTAAATTCAATGGTCTGTTGTGTCCAAGAGAATCCGTAAAATATTGGAAGTTTTGAAGAAGGGAGCCAAAAATATTGATATCACATACATTGGAAATTTTATTTATGATAGAGTTTGGTTTAAAACCTTCATAGTTGACCTTCATGGGCATATATGCTCATGTCGAAGGTGGGATATTACTGGAATTCATGCACTCATGCTATTGGGGAAATTTTTATTGATAGGAGGCAACCTGAAGAATTTGTCCATCGGGTCTACCATTGGGAATTCTACATTATGTTATATGCTCCTCTAATTTATCCATTACCTGATGAAACTATGTGGGTGCAAACTAAATATGAAACATTATGCCTCCTCCTTTAATAAATCCTCTTGGCAGACCTAAAAAGGCAAGGAGGAAGGCTGTTGCTGAGTCTACCAATCCTCACTTGGTTAGAAGAACTCACCAATCCCTTAGGTGTAGAAATTGTGGGCAATATGGCCACAACATTAGAACTTGAAATCATCACAAAGCCAAAGAAGACTACTGGAACTGGTAGAGGAGTGGTTGTAGGACAAGTTCAAGTTGCAGTGAGAGGAAGAGGGATAGGAAGGGCAAGAGGAGGTGGAGGAAGAGGGGCTGCTCAAGTTTCAGTGGGAGCCAACACTCTTGGTACACATTTGTTAAATTAAGTTGCTTTTTTGTTAGTTTTGGTCATATATTGCTATTTTGTTTTCGTTAATTACTTTTTTTGTTTTATGGGTATAACCATACTTTAATGGTCAGTCATTAACACAAGGATCTGGAATCATCATTGGTGGAGTGAGATCCATTACAGGAATGACTTCGGTACTGGTAGGAATCACCATTTTGCTTCCCCTTTTTTTATAGTCTTTGTAATTTCAATTTACACACCATTTAAGTCCTTTATCTATCCAGTGGGAATGTCTTCAAAAAAGGAAAAATGTATTCATACTTGATGGGGGAGACCCGTCGAGTTTTATAGTTGAAGGTGGTTAAGTGAAAAATGGTAATAGTTGAGGAGGTTAATGTAATTTACTCTTTTTCAAAAAGAAATCAACTGTTTATTCTAAAAAACTGTTGTGATGACTATTTTTTTCCCGAAAAACTGTTTTCAAAGCTGTTTTTGAAAAAAAAAAAAAAAAAAAAAAAAAAAAGAATTTCAATTTTCAGCCAAAGTTGTTTTTTGAAAAAAAAAATGTTTAGTTTTTTAGGGAAAAAATAGTTTTTTTATAAATAAAAAAGTGAGTTATAAAAACAGTTTTTTTTAGAGAACATTGTTTTTGAAAAATTAAAGTTTTGGAAACAGCTATTTTGAAAAAAAAAATAGTTTGAAAACAGTTTCACAAAAAATTTCAAAACACTTTTTTTGAAAAACATTTAAGAAAAAATATTTTTTAAAAAAGTATTTGTTTAAGATAAAGTTTGAAAACTGTAATTAAAATTTTAAAAAATAACTTTTTTTAAAAAAACATTTTGAAAATTTTTTAATTTTGTTTTTGGAAATAAAGTTTGAAAACATTTTTTTGGCATTTATTTATGTGTTACATTTTAAGTGGATTTGGATGCCACATTGACAGATTTAATGGAGCCTAATGTCCATTTTGACAGATTGAGACAGTATGAGTAGATTTGATTAACGGAATCAAAGTTTAGAGATACAATTGAGTTTTCTAAAAGTTTAGGAGTATATTTGATATTGAGGTCAAAGTTTGGGTGGTATTTTAAAATTTTCCCTAATTTTTCTTTATAATCGATCCTAAAAACTTAATATACTTGATAGCTTCATTTGTGATACTATCAACTCGTCGATTGAAATACACACGTTAAAAATTAACTTGATCGAACATTGATAAAGACATGAACAAAACAAATTTTGCAAGGGAAAATGGAAAATATAAGTTTCTTGCCATATTTTGTCCGTCTATTTTATCTTTGCACAAACTAATTTTGCTAAAATAATTATTGATGTTCAATCAAGTAAAAATTAGTGACGTGTATATTTGCTCGATGAACTCTATAAATTGAACAATCTCGATCATTATTATGAGTAAACGAGAGACCCATAATGATCCAAGCTGGCCGGACTAGATATATTTGTAAAAGTGGTTGTGAGTTTGGTCCAATTATAGGAGAGTGAGACATCATTACCGTACGAGTTGATGATGTGGATATATTTGTAAAAATAGAGATGAATAGCATATACGCTTTACATTGAGTACTAAAAATGGTGTATTATGTGTATCATCAGTGTTGCTTGTTATAAACTTGTCTTGAATTTTAAAGCACCAAAATATAATGAGATCTTAAAAAAATGGCCCCGTAGTTCACACAAAATTATATTTTCGTCCCAAACTAGAATTACTAACTTGCTCATTGGTTAATAGAGCCGAAAGCAGAGTATTTGCTTATTGCTTAATTAAAGGCAAATGAGGCCAATAAAGCTCGATGAACTGGTGAACCAAAGGAGAAGTTAGTTATGCAACTTGTAAGAATACTTTCTTAAAATAATTCAATCTGTACCATGACTATTTTACCGTAACCAACTCCCATCTGATGACTAAGTCAGTCGATTTTTGGTAAAGATTGTAGAAAGAACTCAAGCAAATAGATAGCAAAAGTTGCTGATGAAGCAATTTCCGCCACTCCTCGAGCAATGACCTGCAAAACAAATTAATATGGGGACACCGATGACGCAAAACAAAATTAATATGGGGACACCGATGTGATGTTAGCCAACCGGCCAGCCTCCGATGCCTAAGTCAATAGATTGCTTGTAGTTAATTTACTCTAGATAATTGAATGTCCAGAATAACCTACCTCTCGGATTATCTGATTAGCTTTTTATAGGCATTCGGGATTGTAGAGTCCTTTGAGGATTTGGAGCCTTGGCTCCCGGTTATTGATGTTTATCCTACAACTTCGTTGTATGTTAGTCTTCTAGGTTGGATAAACCTTTAGTACCCCTTAGGGTTATCTAATTGCGATAATTTAGGGATAGAATCCCTTTTAGCACCTTTAAGTAATTAAAGAGAAGTATCTCACCATTGTGATCAGCTCGGTCACGTATGACAGAGCTAATTTATATGCCGAGCCGAGCTCTTCTATACGAGCTGACCTAGGAGGTCGGTTATGACCTATCAGTTGCTTACTATGGGGAGGTGTTTTTATTGGCATTTAATGTGATTAAGATCTTTGGATCACGGGGTGTAGATAAGGATAAAACCATTTGAGTACAATACCCGAAGAATTTGGCACTTATAAGCTCATCTCCGTAGTGATGGGGCAATTACAGGTAGGTTCCTGTATGCCCATAGCCCCTTTGGAGCGATTTATTTGATCACCGCGGTGACCCCTGTTATAACAACCCGTGCCAGGTGATGTGGTTCCGGCTGTTTGGCTGCTTATTTTTTGCATTTTCCAATTCTACTTATCACCTTTTGGGTGTTTGGGTTGTTGTCCATGAAACACACATTGTTGGATAATGAGTTTCTATTTTTCAAAGAAGTTAAAAATAAGTCTTTTTATTTTTAAGCATTCTCCTAAATACTCGCATTTTAGGAAAACACAAAATGCATCACATTCTCCACTAAAAATATGTGGCTGGCTCTGAAAGGGTCAATAAACAGGACCTTGGGGGTGCTAAAAATGGGATGCAATCACCGTGATGTGTTGAATAAAGACCATGGAGCGGCGGCGGCTCCAGCATTTCGTTCCAACGATCGGAGAAGTTCACATGCGTAGAGTTCGTCGAAGAGTCTTATAAGTGTGTGCCAAAAATCAACTCGATCGGATATCTTTAAGTGCCTCATCGGAACACAAATAAATAAAAAAAGAAATGGAACACAAATGGATACAAACACGGGATCAAAACCACTTTTACGTTATTTGTGTTCCGATGAGGCACTTAAAGATATTCGATCGATTTGATTTTTTGGCCCACTTATATACTCAAACAATGTTGATAACATCTCCGATCGAAATTAAAAAGATGCTCGCTACTTTTCACATTTTCACTTGCAAAAAATTTGCACAAAACAAAATTGAAAATACAAAAATGCATCACATTCCCTAAAAAAAGGTTCCAATAAACAATGCAAGCTTTTATACTATGTTTAAAACTTTTATACTACTTTTTTTCAAGTAATGTCTTATTTATTTCCATATGAATTTAATCCGATAAAATAGTAGTAATAAACAACCCAAAATTTCTTATATTATGTTTTTTATTTTCTGCACTTATTTTCTATCTTTGTTCATGTACGAAATAAATTATGTTAACTTTTTAAATTCACTTTTTTTTTTTTTTTTCATATGATAATACTTCCGTTATTTCTGATGAACGAAAATGTACTCCACATAACAATAAAATAATACTCATATCTCAATAAATAAATAGTAATGGTAATCAGTCACACTTCTATCCCAATATTAAATTCAACATGCGCACCACCTATAGTTGAATACTCGAATATTGACCCCTTTGCAGAGCAGGCCGCATTCCAAAAAATCACATCTTTTTTGGGTGGTTAGCAAATAAATGAGTAATTGTTCTATTGTTTTGACTTCCGTTAGCGTGACATCTCAACACTTTAATGTATTACATTACGGGAAATGGCTACAATACATATTTATTAAAGGTGTGCACCACATGTATCTATTGTATGGTTCAGATTATGTCATATCATTGACAATCATAATAATATTTTTAGTGTTTCGTAACTTTTCAGAATATTTTAATATGATTATGAATCGTAACATTTTTATGATACGTAACGTTTTGATGTGTTTAAGTAACTTTTATAAAGTGCGTATGATACACACTCGAATAAAGGTGTGTATTGTGAAAGATTTTCCTACATTATGGGGCGTTCTACTTCTAACATCTTTAAGGGATTGATATTTGCTCCATGCCGAATTTTGATATTAATCTCCCATTTTGTCAGGTGAAATTACTAAATCACGGAGTGCAAATATCAAAACGAGGAGCGTCAATATCAATTCTCCATCTTTATTAAGGCATTGCATGACCTCCATGAGCGTCAATATCAAATATCAAAACGAGGATGCGTAAAGTTCGGGATCCATTGTCCGGACACCCAGGACCTCCTCCTGATCCGAACATATTTTTTGATGATCCGAGGGATTTCCGTTCAATGAACATTTTTTCGAAGATGTTTTCAATGTTTTCAATGGTCCACGTGGGAAATCTTAAAAAACAAATACCGGTAAGGGTTTGATCCAAGCAGTTTTTCGCAAAACTATAAATATACAGTTTTTGCGAAAAACTGCTTGGATCAAGCCCTTCCCGGTATTTGTTTTTGAATATTTCATATTAGGACCTTGGAAAATACCTTTTGAACAAATTAGACGGCTCGGATTTTCCCAAAACAATTTGCAACCCAAAAAAAAAACCCATTTTGTTCCGGTCGGGGATCCATTTTGATTTGGAACCGTCAGCTATTTTATATATATATATATAAGTATATATATATATATATAACAGAGAGGATCCGTGAAGGGGACTATGACTTTGTTAAAATACGGACCTCCTCTCGGCCAAATGGTCGGGATCAACATCTGATTTTAACGTTGAAAAAAATGTGTTTAAAATGTGTTTTCAAGGGCCTACGCGAAGATTGTTTTTTTTTGGAAGCGGACCTTGGAAAAAAAAAAAATGACGGGAAGGGCTTCATCCGAGCAATTTTCATGAAATATATATCCTACGGTTTGTATGAAAACTCTCGGATGAAGCCCTTCGGTGGTCATTTTTTTGCGAATCTTCACGTAGGCCCTTGAAAACACATTTTAAACACATCCAACTGAGTTCGGATCCCTAACCATTTGCGAGAAAACAGAGAGGAGGTCGGATTTTTAAAAAAGCGGAGTGATATATATATATATATATATATATATATATATCATATATTTTAATATAGCAGATGAAGTTCATATATCATATTTATATATAGCTAGTTCATCAGCTTTCAAAAGTTCATCTCAATTCAAATACTGCAGCTTCATCAAGCTAATTCATGATCTAGTTCCAGATCATCTCAGCTTTCATCAAAAACATCAGCTTCATCAAGCAGATGAAGTTCCAGATCATCTCACAACAACAATAAAAACCACATCATATACGCGCAAATCGACTAATCTGCACAATTATCCGGTGTCCGATCATTTTCCCCCAATTACAATTACACCCTATTGCTCGCTCGCCCACTCACCTTCAATGCACGGCTACAGCCGCCTAGGGCGGCCGTCAACGCCCTCACCCCCGTCCTCGCCCCGGTTCCGCCACGGCCGGTCCAAGCATTCAGTTGTCGGTGGCAGCGCTGTCGGTGGCAGTTTTGAGGGAGTAGGAGGTAATGGTGGGGATGCGAAGCTTCAGAATATTTTAGAGCGGTTGTTGTACATGGTTGTGGCGGGGGTTTACAGGCGGCGGGGGGTGCTTTTGTTCGCGCCGTTGTTGTATATATCGGGGATGTTGTTGTATATGGGGAGTTTAGGGTTTGATATCGTCGTTGTTAGTGATAGGGTTAGTGGTAAGGCGGCTCCGATGGGGTCGGTTTATCGGAGTCCTCAGGTTTTTGAGAAGCTCTGGCCTTTCATGGAGGCTGAAAACAACGGAACCTCCTCCAATGCGGTACGAACTTTTATACTTATGCACACGTACAGAACATGTACGTTTTATACTGTCTTTTCGTTAGATAGACACATGAAAATATCCCCTCCGTCCTTTATAATTTGCATGTTTTGTAAGTCATGCTTCACCGAATCAATAAATAAATCAGTCCAGCGTATTCTATTTTTTATTTCTTTTTACCAATTTAAATGTTTAATTTAGTTCTTCAGATTTTAAATGTGTAGTTCTTCTGGTGCTATGTGGTGAGCTTGTTCCACACGGGTTAACTATCACCCTTGCTCACGTAGTATGTAGTATACGAGCTTCTATCTTCTCATTGCCAATTGATTTGATTTTATAGTTGGATGTTTTAATCTGGCATCTTTGAGAGGCTTTGAGCTAGACTCTTGATTTGGTAAGCAAGTGATGTTCTCTTCTTGGTGCCAAATGTGCCTCAAGTCGGTTAATTATCACCCTCAAAATATTGAGCTTGGGCTCTCTCTCCCCTCCGCCAATTGAATTTGAGTTGGACACTTTTATGCTAGGCAAAAAACTTGCAATTGTTAGGCTTTTGTTTGGTTGCATTCCAGGAAACCACTGACGTAAGATGTGTAGGACTTATAGAATTTCGAATTTGATTGCTTTCAAGGGATGATGACAATTAGGACAGTTGATTAATCGTTTGTAACGTATATGTGAGTTGTGATTTATTTTCCCATTTCAGTGAGACTCCTGATAATGAGAGTATCTTTGTTATCATATATTTAACTTAGTGTAGTTCCTTAATTTTTGTGCTCTTGCTTGATGAATTTGTGATAATCTGCTTGGGTTTTTTGTTGCTATGTCGATATGAATACTTTTTCCATGGCTGTTGCTGAAATCTTTCAACCTACAATATGGTCTCTCGTGAAATTGCAGTTAGTGCATGCGTGGAACCCAAGGCTCCGTCAAGGTTGGAAGCCTTGTCTTGATCATGGATTTTCTCAAACAGGTCTGAGTTTTATCTATAGCACTTGCCCTTTCTATTGATTGCAGAGAAAAGAGTATGAAGCTGCATTTCTTGGTCATGTTTTAGTATCTATCATGATTATAGTGATAGCGATAGGACTTATCTCGTACTATGTTAGTCAACCTTTTATAGCAAACTTTAGTGATGTTAGCCTTATTAACTTCATCCGAATTTGTTTCCCTCGTAAAGGACATATTTGTGGAAGCTTGGATTCATTGCTAAATATGTTCCGGAGATATCCAAGTCTAGGATTGAAGTGTAACTTGTTGTTCTAAAGTTTGGATATTTTTGTAATCAATTGCGTAAAGTTGATCAAGGTGGTGACTGAGGCCATGATCGAGGTAGCATATGGCAAATTGAGTCTATGACAACAGGTTAAATATTTTCTAGATCAACTCACAAGGTGATATTCGTGGTTTGTGCATAATCGTCATTTGTCCAATTAATTTTGATAGTTAATCTTCCTGTTAGCAGTTACTATCAACTTTAATATGAACAGTATGAAGTTGGATAATTAATTTTCCAATTTAATTGAGACCTTAAGGTATCCGTTTGTGGTATTTGGTTTGCCAATGTTACTCCATTAGGATTTAGGTTATTAAGGTTTAGCTATCTTATTATCAGTACAATGGGCCTATATTTATTGAAAAAAGGTGCTTTAACCTCCTAGCATAAGATAGAGATTTAGAGGACCTATATTTAACCTTTGCAGTTAGCGTCTCAACCAAAGGGAACAATGTGTAGCTGGAAGCTTTGCAGATATTTGGAGATCTCCAAGAAACCTAACAGATAAAGCCCCTAATTAAACTCCTGGAGGGTACAAAGAAGAACATCTGGCAGTGGGAACAATGTACAAGGAACATAAGGTTTTGTTGTTTGGTTCTAGACCTGGTAACTTGCTGTCATCTAGGAATTTTATAAGAAAATATAGTCTGAATGGTTTTATTCTGTTTGACTGTCCTTAACCAAATGTCTAAAACCATACTGACATTCACTTTTTGGTAATGCCTTTTAAGTACTGATGGAGAATCTTTTTCCCTTTTACTGCATGGTTTTTTTTTTTTTTTTTTTTTTTTTGTGATCTTATTAATTGGTTTGCCTGGTGCTCAATTTCCCGTCTTGAATGAATTGAGCAGACTCGAATCGGCAGTATTCAATGCGATGTGAGAGTGTGGTAGAAAGAAATATGTGAATCGCTCTTTCTACCATACTCTCTATTTGGGTTATCAGAGTGTATACTCTATAATAATAAAAGCTTAATATCAATCACTCTCCAATACTCCTATCTACAATATTCTCTGCATATATCATACATAGATATAAATTCCATATATGGAATGTATTTAGAACCTGATTTGATTTCTTTTCTACATCTAGTTGTTCCAATCAATATGAAATTGCAATCGAAAGAGAGCTCTTACTGTTATGTTTCTATTCTTCGATTTCTAGGGTCAAAGTCAAATGGCTTTCTTATAATTGAAGCGAATGGTGGCTTGAACCAACAACGATTATCTGTATGTCTGCCTCTCTCTTCTGTCTCCTTTTCTTGAGTACAAGAATTGGTTGGTTATGCTCAGGGAAAGACGGTGCTATAAGTATATGGAGTGGAGCCAAGATTATGTCTAATATCCCTATCTTGTTTTGGAAGTAAGAATAAGTGTGCTTGCTTAAGTGCTATAAGAGCTTTACTACTACTTTTGGACGCAGATATGTGATGCAGTTGCTGTAGCTGGACTTCTAAACGCGACTCTTGTTATTCCAATATTTCATTTAAACAGTGTTTGGCGAGATTCCAGGTGACAATTTTGTTCAGTTTCCTTTAAATAACTCCTGCATTTTCGTTGCAGGATTACCCCTTTTTTTAGTCTCCCTTCGACGATGGGAAAAAAAGGAAAACATTTTCGGTCAGAGAGTTTAATTATCTGAGTCTCTTTTCCAGCTGAGCATAGCTTAGCTTCAAAACTAGGTGTCAAGAGTATATTTATTTCAAGCTTTACGTGTTGCTTTGGCTGTTGTTAATTCTAGAGATGGAAAATGGGCGGGTTTGAGCGGTTTACTGGTTAAATATGAATGGGCGAAGTGTAGGTCAACAATTGGGTTAAATTTGGGGGCCAAATGTGGGTCGGATCATACCAATAACTGCGGCTTGACCCGTTTTCCCCCTTGTCTCCTCCTTTATCTGCTCTCTTTGAATTGCATGTCAGCTACCACTGAAAATGTTCAATTTTCACTGACAGATATTCGCAGTAAAGGAACAATTAGAAGAGTTGCTGAAGTAGGAAGATCAACCTCTGAATACAGATTTTTTTGCAGAGACATAATTTGAGGGACCTGAGTTGTACTTACAGAATGGATGATCTAGGGATACAGTTTTAGTTTTGATTAAGTATTTCCGTAATTTGTAATACATATACAAGACATATATACTTTTGTGTAGATACATAGCAAGATGTTTGATTGTTGCTCTGTATGACATACTGATGGATAATAGGAATACAAGAATGACGATCTGATGAAGTGGTCTATGAGATCGGCCATGATCCTATTTGACAGAACAAGTTACGTTGACTTTATCAGATAGTACCTCAACGCCAAAAATGATGCCACCATTGTAGAAGACATGTAAACCCATCTATAAATGGGTTCATTTAGCTTAGCTACTAGAAGATGATGATAATTCACTTGTGAAGCCATAGAAAATAAAATAATATTTGTTTAGCTTATTTCATGTATCATTATTATAGAATTAGCTTCATAAGCTCATGTTTCAATGAGTAGACTTTACATACTTTCTCCATCTTATTATTGCTGTAAGATCAAAATTTTGTTACTTTTTGAATTTTTGCAGCAAGTTTGGGGACATTTTTGATGAGGAATTCTTCATTTATGCACTAAGAAATCATGTGAATGTTATCAAAGAGCTCCCAGAAGAAACACTGCAGCGCTTCGACCACAATATTAGCAGCATCGTGAACTTGAGAGTAAAAGCTTGGTCAAGTCCAACCTACTATCTTCAAAAGGTCCTTCCAAAGCTGTTAGAGATGGGGTATGTAATGTATACCTTTTATTATCAGGATCTGGCTTATTTTACTGCAAACTTTCAATTGTGTCCCTTTAACTATCCCACATGTGTTTACGTTGTCCCTAACCTTTGAAACCAACCTATTTCATCCCTAGACTATTGAGAAGGTTGCAATCAAGTTCATTAGAAGGTTAGATAAAAAAAAAAAAAACAGTTACACTAGAAGTTTGCTCTAAAAATAGTGTCTCGAGGCAAAACCAACTTTCCCCCTCCTAGCTGAGATGCTTATAATCTAGGTCATATGATTCTCCAATGGGACCATCCACTCCAGCTCTCAATCGTCGCTCTTTCGAATTTTAGTAGTTTGAGATGTTTTTGAAAGACGCTTTCCGCTCCCGCTCCTGCACGCGTATGCACAGTATGTGAATTTGCTTATCATACTCTTCTCCATTTTCTTGATCGAATATTAGGAGATGGACAGTGCAAGGGTTTCTGGCACATTGGAGGTCCATGATCTACATTTGTTGTGCCAGCAATTGGAAGATCTCTCTTTTTGGCATCATGATGGATAAAGCTAGGAAACAAGGGGGCAACGCAGTTCTTAATGTAGTTATTTTTTGGACTAGTAAATTGGAAAAATATACTCCGTATTGCATTGGGAATTTTGGCCCCACTAACCAAAATTTCTGGCTCTGCCCCGGTGGGATAGAATATTATGTTACGGCATTCAAGTTGATCACATTTCAATGGGTTAAAAAATATCAGACTTGTCAAAGTTGACCATGCAGTGTGGAGAATAAAGTCCACCACTGAACTTGCCTTTATTGGCATATCTTTTGCACATTCAACCAAGAAATGGACTATGCTTTCTCTCTACTGCCTTCGTTCCATTCTGGGTAAACTTCACTTTGACCCCCTGTGGTTTAGCCAATATGCGGTTTCACCCCCTGACCTTCACTTATCAGCACATAAATTCCTCTGGTTTGGGGACTTAATGACTTATGTGCGCCGGTACCTTTCCATCCAATCTACCAAAAAGTTAAAAGTGTCCTCCTTGCTTTCTTCTTCTTCCTCACACAAGTACTTATACATATCTATACATGCATATAAACCTATGAAACAACCAGTCCACCCACCAATCTCTCCCTTCCCCTCCACCGTTGCTCCATAAGCACCGCCAAAGCATATTTTGTTAAATGGTTTAGATCGACTATGTTTCTGACAGAATGGGGCAACTTGAACCCAAGAATTAGAGTCGGCAAAAATCTTAATTCTTTTCTCTCCTTTTATCCTGGGGAATCTTGGACCTTTTCATATACTTGTTTGCATCGTTCTATAGCATTTGTTGAAGAAAAATGAGAATTGGGAAATAGGAAACAGGGATTTGGGGGGTGGGGCTGGTTTAGGTACGGTGAGAGGTGTCTAAATGGAGTCTTTTTTTTTTTTTTATCTGCCTGAATTGAGAGTCTATGACCCATTCTTTTTCCTTCTGAACAAACCAAAACCAAATGCAGGAAGAATAGATTCTTATTAAAGGAGTCATGAAGCAAGTGTGAAATAAGATTAGTATATCTGTGTATGTAAGGGAAACAAGCACAACGATCGGTAACATACTACTACAGTTGCTCATGATCCTATAGGTGTTGGTGGTAGTAAGCTATTTCGAGGTTTTTAGTTGGATAATTTGGATTAGAGGTGGAAGATGAAGATAAGGATAAAAATTGTATTTTTGTGTCAAAATTGTTTTCTAGTTTTCCTTTGACACGCTTAATTTTAGCAATTGTGGCAGAATCTCCATCAATTTGAACATAAAAGTACTGGTGCACACAAGTCCGGAAACCACAAAAATCAATGTTCTGATAAGGCAAGGTCAGGGGTCAAACCACACATGGACTAACTAAACACGGTGTCAAAGTGAAGTTTGTCCTTCCATTTTCTTTCCTTTCTTAGTTACTTAACTATTTTGCTCCTATGAGGATAGTAGATTTTAGAAGGATTAGCGTCAGCCATTCTAACTCTTGATCATAACTTCTTTTACCTCGTTTCTTACAACCAGCTTTGGGGGAGACCATATTACCCATTTACTTGCCCGTGTGTACCAAGTATGGAGTAATATACTCCCTCCGTTCCAAAGTGTATGTCCCTTATACTATTTTGGGGTGTTCCAAATTGTTAGTACTCTTTGAAAAGTCTAAACAAAATTTATTCAATATTCCAAAATAAACCCTTTACCAACAACCATCATTTCATTCAGAAGTTGAAAATATAAGGGCATTGTTGGAAATTAATGAATTTGTTTAATGTGAATGCATTTATTGAATGCAGTTATTGCATGTCCACTTAAAATGAAAGTGACCAGCAATTTGGAACGGAGGGAGTACTTTCTAGACTTTGTATAACTGTATTCTAAATCATGCTGCAGGGCTGTGCGGATAGCACCTTTCTCTAACAGATTGGCTCATGCAGTTCCACCGAATATTCAAGGTATTAGATGCTTGGCCAATTTTGAGGCACTTAGGTTTTCAGAGCCTATACGAATTCTTGCGGCGAAGATGGTTGACCGGATGGTTAAGAATAGCTCCAAGAGTGGTGGAAAGTATATTTCAGTGCATCTCCGGTTTGAAGAGGTGATACTCTTTCTTTCTCAACCTAAGGTTTCAAAACTCTTAAATTTTTGTTCTGCATGTATCTCAAGTGTCGAATTTTCTCTTTTTAAAGGATATGGTGGCATTCTCCTGCTGTGAGTATGATGGTGGTGAGGAAGAAAAGCATGAAATGGATATTGCTCGTGAAAGAAGTTGGAGAGGGAAGTTCCGTAAGAGGGGTCGAATAATTAGGCCTGGTGCAATTCGTATGGATGGTAAATGCCCATTGACTCCCTTGGAGGTATCTAACCATGAAATTGTGGGACTACTCATGTGCTCCTTCCTCATATCAGCTCACCTCTATTATGTGCTCCTTCATTGTATATGCTTTTAAAAATAGAAGTGCTCTTTATTCGTACTTGTGTGTGCGCGCGCGCGCGCGTCTTTAAATTTGCAAAGCACTAGAGGTTTTTCCGAGCCAGCTGTCGGAGGAGAATTGTTTTTTCCGTACGTTTCGTTACCTTATGACTCTGAGCCATTCATGCCCCTGAATTTTCAACTATTCAAGCTTTAGTAAAATTAGGAGGGGATGTGGTTTTCTGTTATATTGGACTTTATACTGCAACAACTGTTTATCTTGTTATCTACCACTAACAACTGTATGAATTCCCTCAACTTAATGTTTTAATGGTTCTTCAATCATGTTTTGCAGGTGGGAATGATGCTTAGGGGCATGGGTTTTGACAACACCACCTCTGTTTATGTTGCGGCAGGGAAAATTTATAATGCTGAGAAGTATATGGCCCCACTAAAAAAAATCTTTCCACTTTTAGAAACAAAGGATACACTAGCTTCCCCTGAAGAACTTGCTCCATTTCAGGTATGATGGTGGTCTGAAATGTGCATTCATGTTTTGTTTTTTTCACATTTTCAATGATAAAAAAATTAAGTTATTGCAACGAACTATCTGATGTAGGGCCACTTGTCTAGATTGGCTGCTCTTGATTATACAGTTTGCCTTCACAGTGAAGTCTTTGTCACAACTCAAGGTGGCAACTTCCCGCACTTCTTGATGGGTCATAGGCGCTACTTATACGGAGGGCATTCCAAAACCATCAATCCTGATAAGAGAAAACTAGCACTATTATTTGATAGCCCCAAGATCAGGTGATCTTCTCTACAGCTCTCCATCCTACTAACTTTATTACTCTACGACTGGTGCTCCTTCCCATTTGCTTGGCCAAAAGCTATTAACACTTGAAACAAATGCTAAATTTAATATTTTCCCTCATAGCTTCCTTCAGCAAAGCTAACAAGGCCATCATAGCTTCTGTTGTTTGATGGGGTTTGTGTGAATATTTGCAGTGTCTTGTTTATTGGATCATAATGTCCTTCTCAGGCCTAATTCGATGATTAGAACCATCCACTTTTCTGAACTTGTCTAGATATCAATTGCGCGAAATGGTATAGTTGTAAGAGATCTATTGATATATCTTCGGAACACATTTATGTTGAGAAAAATAGGTTCTGATCCAGTGTTCCAATCTTAATTTTTTCAAGATATATTTGTTCCAAAATCATATCAATCGATGTCATATGAACATTATTTTTGGCGTTCTTGATATACTTGACGAGTTCTTAAAAATTAACATTTACGATCATCGAGTGTTCCCAGAAGATGGACCGAACAGGACCATCCAGTTTCTTTTGGGGACTAGAGAGGCTCCGTTAGAAACATATATTCACGTACTTGTACAAATTCTTGCTAACAAGGAAACTGTTTTATCTAAGACTTGGATTCGAGTATTGCATGTAGGTGGGTGTTGGGTAATGGGTCTTCCTCGATCTTAAACCAAAGGATAGGTCATAGGAGACGTGTCATAAAAATTCGATGCAAGTATGAGGCACCAGGCACCTTACAATATAAACGAGTTACACCTGAGACACATTATGTTTGGTACAGATTAGGATTTAGCATTCTTATTGTAGGATCAAACTGAGATTAAATTTTATTTAGAGAAAGATCTATCCGTGGGATTAGCAAAAAAGTAACTATTTTATGGTCACTATGAGCTCCTACTCCTCTAGCAGTATGGTCGTATGTCATTTAGTGACATCCGACATGCTCGCTGTTGGCATCTTATGTTGACTAGGCTTCCTAAAGTAGTCCATGCCACATTGTGAGGCAATGATACTCTTTGCTACAAAACGTTTTTTCCCTTGTTTCTTTGTGGTGGCTGGGGGTTGGAGGTCAACTAGTTGCTCAATGTGATTTCTGGTGACAATTCTCATGGTTCTAAAAATCGCTAGGCACTATGCCGCTTCCTTCTTTTTAGTCATAATTTTTTACTTTACCGGAGGTTTGCGTTGCTGCAATTTAGGGATGTTGATTGTCATGAGAACTCAAAAGTTATTACATACATTTTTGTTAAAATAACACTGACACCCTGTGCTTTATATATTACATATTTAAACCCCAATTCAAACAAATTACAAAATATATTCGTCGACTAGTCCCTGCCTATGCCACCAATGCTGCCTAGGTGACTAATTCTGCCTACCCAACTAATCCTGCCTAGTGACCGACTAATTGTCCCTCCACCTAATGTAACGTGTAGGACCCTAGTTGAGGAGGCGGATCACCACCTAGCGCCTAGGCACTGCCTATTAGAACTAATCCCGCTCAATGACCAACTAATCGTCCCTCCGCCTAATGTAATGTCTAGGACCCTAGTTGAGGTGGCGGACAACCACCTAGCGCCTAGGCGCTGCCTTTTAGAACACTGGTAATTACGGTGATTGTCTAGACTCTAGTCAAGTTGTCACTTGAGTTTGTGATGTACTTTCGGTTGGAAGGATCTTGTTTTAGCATTCTCATATGCTCTGGTCACCATGAAAGATAACCGGATAGTTAAGGTATTGGTAGAGTCTACTGTTACAAAAACACATTGAAGGTCTGAAAAGTGTAAGAGTTGTGAATTGAGCCATGTTTATCATTGTTCTGGTATTATTATCATAGGTCCATGATAATGTCCATGGCATTACCAACCATAAGTTGACATGCCTAAATCTAGCCTTTCTATTCTGCATCTATGCTATGATTCAGGTATGAGTACTATGATATATTGGGATGTGTCCATAAGTTAGGTATCAGCAAGGAGACATGCGCTGAATACCAATTTGAATTGTATGTGATCCAATATTGTTAGGTAATATGTTGAACTACTAAGAAATATACAAGAAATTAAAGGTACTAACGATACAAAAGGGAATTGTTATGTCTTGCCCATCTGAAAGGCTAGAAAGGTTGATTTTCTTGCTAGGTGCTACTTTCTTTACATATGGCAAAATTTGAGGATCTAGATGTCTTGATTGGGGTGGACACATCCCATGTGACCATACTCTTAGAGCATCTTCAAGTCTTCAACGGCCTAACCAAAAGCAAAAGGTTTGCTAAGGTTAGCAATGTTTGTTCAAAAAAGTGCTTACATTGGAATAACCAAACTTAGCAACCTCTTAGCAACTAACCAAATTTTGGCTCTTAGATAACCAAAACTAGCACTCTTTTGCCGATAATCATATTTAGTGGACCCCACATCTACTCAATCTAGTAGACCCGTCATTATACAAAATGACAAAAAACTTATCTTTTCCCTTCTCTCTCTCTCAACAATGTTTTCAAAATTTATTTTGCAAAACAATTTTTTTTCAAAAACTATTCTCTATTCGGAAAACTTTTTTTTTTCAAAATACTATTTTTCTCAGTAACAGTTTTTAAAAGTTTTTTTTTAAGAAACTGTTTTATTTTTTGTTTTTATATAATAAACATCATTTGAGTAAATTTTTTTCAAAGTATGGTTTTTTGTAAAACTGTTTTACTCAAAAAACTTTAAAAAATAAAAATGTTCTTTCAAAAGCTGTAATAGTTTTTTTTTTTAAAAAAAAAAAAACTGTTTTTCAAAAACTATTTCCCAAAAATTGTTGTTTTGTTTTAAAAAAGTTTTCAAAATTTTAAGAACAGTTTCAAAAACCATTTTTTATAGTTTGAAAAAGTGATGTGGTAAGTTTTGGTTATCCAAGTTTGAAAAAGTGATGGGGGTCTATTGTTTTTTGTTATGGACAAAAAACATCACATTGCTAACTTTAGCAATCTCTAAATGGATAACCATCAGCTTATGGTTATCCATTTATGGTGAGGCCATTGAGGATGCTCTTGCCATGTCATATCCGTCGGACACGGGTACTCGGAAATAGAAGAGGCCATACACTATTGTTCAATATATTGTCCAGTTAACTTATGCCATGTGCCAAACTATTCATTGTATGTCTTCAGATCACAATGATGTTTTTACCATGATCTTCATGATATTAATTCCAAAGCAACAATAGAAAATATACAAAGAAAGTGAAAAATCGTAACAGACATCGAATTATCAAAAGAATAAAAAAGTTAATTCATGTAATATCTGCACTCACATGATTTGTTTGTGCTCACAGCCTCACACAAAAAAGAAAAAATTACTGCTGATGTCAATCTTCATAACGTATGCACAAGGCCAGCCCCAGTGTTTTGGTTGCACAAGCCTGACACAAAGCTTGTTTGCCCACTTACAAGGCTAGCCCTGATATTTTGGAGGCCTAAAACGAATTTTAAAGATAGGACTTTTTTTTATTTAAAAAAAAGTTCAATATAGGTGGGCTAATATAAGGTAAAAAGATTAAACACGGTCTTTTAGCTTCGTAATTTGACTAAAACAAACTTTGAAACTTGTTTATACTATTAGAAAAAAAATAAACAATGCGTTCTCTCTAACTAATCAAGTTATTAACTTTAATTATAAGAATATTACTTTTGACATTAAGAGAATTGATTATTTGAATCATCAAAGTTTGTCGAGTGGAAATTAATTATTTTGGTTTATTTATAGTCAAAAGTGTTTTATTTGTAAATATGATATTAAAATTTAAAAAAAAATTACAACAAATGATAGAAAATAAAATAAAAAACTTATCAAAATATTTATGATGTGCAAAAGATTTGAACTTTAAACACCTACTATCACTAACGTATACCTACTTTATAATACAAGAGGTCCAAGAGGTGTATATTATCTACACTTATCCAACAAAAATAAGCAAAAAGTTTGCTTTTGGCAAGAAGCCCCATCTAGAACTTGAACGAGGGACCAATGGGTGTTTTGAGTTGGCATGAACAATTGACGCAAAAGCTCCACATGCTCAGAATCACGGGATAACTTATAGATAATATATGCATGCTCAAATATATATATAGTAGCTGGTGGCGCTACGTTATATATCAATGCTATTTCCCACATCTTTTCGATGTGGGACTCATTGTGCCCAAGGTGGGCTTTCACATTCTCTCTACCTTATGATGCAGCGTCCTCGTTGCATTGGCCCAAAACATTCTCCCTAGTGGCCATGGTGCGGCATGTAGACCAGGGTTGAGCTCTGATACTAAGGGTGAAAATCGGTCGGTTCGGTTTGGTTTTCGGGGTGTTCGGGACCGAACCGATCGGTTCGGGGTGATTTTGCTAGGAATCGATCCCGACCGAAAAAAACAATGGACCGATCAGTTCGGGGTGGTTCGGTTTTTTCGGTCCGGCGTTAAAATTGAGATGGACGGCTGTGATCTGTTATTTTTTTGCGGGATCAATTTCAGGAAACCAAGATAGGGGTGGTTTTCGATCCAAATAGGGGTGGTTTCGGGTAATTCGGTCCAAATCGGGATGATTTTAGGGTATTTCGGTTCGGTCTGACAAAAAATCTGGGAAACCGAAACCGAACCGAGATGTATTTCGGTTTTTCGGTTTTTTTCCAGGCTGGACCGACCGAACACCGAACCAAATTTTCGGTTTTTCGGTCGGTTCGGGTCCTGTCGGTTTTTTTTTTCACCCCTATCTGATACTTGTAACGACTTGCCCCAAGCTGACCTGCTAACCCTTAGCCTAACCACGTGGTTCAAAAGGTTAGCCTCGAGTTATACAGTAGCTGCCAGCTAGTGGCGCTAAGTTATATATCAATGCTATTTTCCACATCTTTTCGATGTGGGACGCATTGTGCCCAAGGTAGGCTTTCACACCAGCTCGGGGGCTTGTTGGGCATAACCCTGGGCCGGCCTTGCGCATGCGTCTTCTAACATTATACGAGTTTAAAAGTAGTCTCTTATTTGTAACACATGCATTGGGACATTCAAATAGGTGCTTCAAGCCTTAAACTCTGTGTGCCTTTGCTCCCTTGCCGGACCCGTGGATCCTGTAATGCGGGGGTGCACTATAGGGTGTAGCCGTCCATAAAATTAGCGGTCTAGATTATTTTACACATAAGACAAGTATCTTATATGTAGGATAATCTTTGAAATCTGATAACTAAATACAATGTCACTGCAGGGTTTCCGATTCCCCCCTCCCACTTTGCTTCTGTTTTGATCAACCGTGGGCAGTGTTTCGCCATTGTGTGGTTCGTTCTGTAGGATAAGCTTTCATTGGCATAGACGCTCCGGACATTATTCTCTTGTCAGTTTTTCCCCGCAATTGCACAAGCATGGCCGTGATATGTCGAGTCCTTAAATTGGAATCTTTTGTGTACCTACTAGTTGATCTACTAGCTAAGCGATTCCAATCAAGTCATCAACTTGTCTGTTGTTTATTTTTCAGTTCTAGGGAACCAAATGCCAGAAGACTTTCACTAATTCATCTTGTATGTTTCACAGATGGGAGACCTTCAAGCACCAATTGCAAGATATGCTTCGTCACAGTGATGTAAAAGGAAGCGAATTGAGAAAACCCAGCAACTCACTCTACACGTATCCAATGCCAGATTGCATGTGTAAACAGGCAGATGTCAGAAATGAGGCAGATGTTAACACTGTAAAACAAACACGACTTTAGGTGTCCGGAGCATTTATACCTGTAAGTATATGTAGTATTTAAATGCGTTTGACAATCCATTCGTTCCAGGGGTTTTGATCCTTGCAGATTCATTTATTTAACTGTAAGTTGTAGTGACATGATTCTATATTCTTTGTATGTAACACGGTGGCTGGTAGCTACAAACAATAGATCAAATTCTTCCCACAGGGTGGTGAGTTCAAATGAATTGCGTTTTCTTCAGATAGCATGGAACCGACTTCAGGGCAGAGGTATTTTGTTATGAACATGTGACGTAAACCATATATATTTGTGATTGCTCTAATCTGTGGCGAGTTCAAATGAACTACACTGTTTCTATACTACGAGGAATGACGAAAGGAGTAGAGTCATTTTGGACATTCCTCTGTAAGGCATATGAATAATTTTAAACATATGCTGGGCATTGGTTTCGGGAAAATGCCGGAGAATGGCTAGGAAGGAGAATTCAGAACATGATTTATAACTCGGCTAAGATTAATTTAACAGATTATCTTAATCAGAAGATGAAACAGTTATTTTTATAATAACAGGCTCTAAAAATGTAGTACTAGATTGATAGAACCTGTTAACTGTTTATAATCTATACATTATAAACAATTAATCTTATAATCACGAAGACCTTGCAAAACCGTTCAGCAAACAAAGTTTTATTTGTTTCGTACTAGTAAGTTTTAATGAAAAAATCAATACATTAAAAAGTGGCAAAAGATAACTTCACTAAAAATTTGAACCAATCCAAATAATATAATCGAAGACCTTGCAAAAATGTGTTCAAAGAAAAGGTGTTAAATATCTAGGGTCAAACTATTAATTTTTCAAACAAAAATACCGGGAAGGGCTTGACTACCAATTGAACTTTCTTCCCCCAAAAACTTTTTTTTTTTTTAAAGACAAATCATGTTTTCCATCCAAAATTTGTGACGGCCCTTAACTTTTTTTTTTTTTTGAAATTTTAATATAGACATTTTCAAAAAAGAACTAAGGGTTTTTAATTTATTTTCAAAAAAATTTGCAACACAAAAAAATCAATTTTTTCTTATTCTGGGAGGGTTTGGACTAGAAAATTTCCGTATATGTATACACGCGGAAATCTTCCAAAAAAAAATAAATCCAACTTAAAAAATGTAAAATAACCTTTAATTGGTTTCAAACACGTCAAAAAAATGTTTGATCATGAGGTGGAAATAAAAGTCGGATAAGAAGTTTATTATATATTTTGGCGATCCTTTTCCTCAAACTTGGGGACCTTCACCTTTAATCAAATTTTGAAACCAACCGCTCAATGTTTTTAAAATGCATTTTTAAGGGTCCTTTTTGGAAAATCTTCAAAAAAATACCCGGAAGGGCTTGATTTTTTTGTTTAAAAATACATTGATCACATTCTCACATTTTTTGTTAAAAACGCTATATATATGTTATTTTGTGGATCAAGCAAACCTTCCGGTATTTTTTTTTGAAGATTTTCGGTGGACCTTTGAAAATGCATTTTAAAAACATTGAGTTTATCACAAAATTTGATCCGAAATTTAAAAAAGGTGAGGTCCACTTTGAATTTTGTTTGAGGACTCCTCAAACTATATGATATATATATACACAACCAAAGATCTAATTGAAATGTTATGGCACAATAGTTTTGGAATCATTTGTAATGAGTAGCTTTTTTTGTTTGAAAATAGACTTCATGTTCTAATTAAACATTTTGTGTATTGGTGTAAGCTTCCTTGAGAAACATAAAAATAATCGGATTTAAAAAAGGATCCCTCACTTTGCTTGTATGCGGACCTCCCATTTTCCAAACCAAATTTGATGGGCCTCAATGTGTTTAAAACATGTTTTTAAGGGTCCCCGCAATCACAAAAAAAAAATACTTGGGAAGGGATTGATCGAGCAATTTTTTACAAACGTACATTTGGATCATTAAAATTTGATCGATCTATGAGGTCAAGACACCTAAACATTGTGGGGATCCCTTTAGGAGATGAATCTGAGTTTTACATACGTACGTACATACATATATAAATCAATTTCCCATCCAAACTCTTAAAATGCGAACGGACATAGATCTCAATCAAATTTTCATGATTCAATCCGTCCAATGTGTTTAAAAGGTGTTTTTAAGGGTCTACGCGAGAAATCAAGAATAAAAAAATACTGGGAAAGGAAATTTTCTAGAGTCCTAATAATACAAGCAAATAACCTATTAATTAAACAAAATTCGGAATTAAATAGTCAGATTTTTACCTCTAAGTCTAGAAAAGAGGCATCTAATTACCATTAAGGCAAGTCACTCTTTTTAATTACCATTAAGGTAAATCACTCTTTTTGGGGTTTAGGTATAGGGTGCACTTTCATATTATAGGGTTTTAGTAGTTTAGACATTTTCATAGGTACTCTAGGGTTTTAGACACTTTCATTAGGGTACCCTAGGGTTTAGGGTGCATTTTTCTATTATAGAGTTTTAGTGGTTTAAGCACTTTCATAGGGTACCTTAGGGTTTAGGTTTAGGTACTTTCATAGGGTACCCTAGGATTTAGGCACCTTCATAGGGTACCCTAGGATTTAGGCATTTCATACGGCTTGGGATGTTGAGGAGAGAGAGATTGTGCCATGTAGGGTGGAGAGAGAGAGAGAGAGAGAAGACCAGCATGTGGTATGGGTGAAAAAAAAAGAAAAGAAAAGAAAACCGAACCGAACCAGTAAATTTTTTTAGTTTTTTTCTTTGGGCGGTTCGGTCCGGTTTTATGAAAATTTTAAATTTTAAAAATCGGTTCGGAGGGTTTTTAGGGCGAACCGACCGAACGGTTGTGTATATATATAGCGAATCCCAGACCTCCCAACCCTAAAGTGTTTCCAAACTTTTTCTCCTCACCCCTGGTAGCGTCGACTCTCTCTCTCTCTCCCTCCCTCCCTCCCTCTCCGTCCGAGATCAAATGGAAGTCTTCATCTTCCACACTTCTCAATATTCTCTCACCGCAGCTTTGTCGCTCTCACCGCATAAGGCAGTGCATTGTCCTCTCACCTTCGTCCGAGATGGCATTCAATGACGATCAATCGAGAAGGCAATCCAGTCTCTACCACACACCAGGGCCGGCTTTGAGATTTGGGGCCTAAAGCGATTTTTTTCAAATTGGGCCCTCAACTCTTAATATATCGTAGTTAAAACTTAAAACTACTTAGGAAAACAAAAAAAATTCATAAATAAGTCACTTGAAAGCATAACTACTACACGACATAGTAAAATTGGAGGCCCCAAAAATAGTCCAAATTTGGGGGCCTAAAGCGGTGGCTTTACTATATGCCACACACCATTGTTTGATAGATTGAATTTGAAGTCCGGTCACCGGCGATCGAGGGTACAAAAAAACTGTATGTGTGTGTGTATATAGATCTGTTAATTTTAGTAGCTTTGTTCGTTTGTGTAGATTTGTTCGTTACTTCGTTTGTGTAGATTAAAGTCCCAATCTCTTCTCTATCTCACGAGAACCGAACCAAACATGGAACGAGCATAACCCAAACCGAACCGACTACTCTAAAACCGGTTTCGGTTCTTTATTCTCTCCGAACCGGTTTTACTCGGTTCACTCAAAATCCCCCCTGAACCAGACCGAACCAAACCGTTTTCAACCCTAGCATGTGGGGTGCGCACATGGGATGGAGTATTGGAGTTTTCCAAACTTTGGGGTACCGGCCCGTAATTCCCTCTTAAATAGTGGGTCCAATTTCAAGGTGTTGCAGAAGTCCAAATATAATTCTAATTCTATTGTGTTCTGGGTCATCATATATTGGGCCAAATCTTTCTTTTCAATACAGAAAACATGTAACGGGCTCTTCTTTGGCACGTTGGTCATACACTTTATCCAGTCATCCTCAAGTTGCTACAATATAAATCCATAACTCTTGAAATCTATCTTAATATTCATATTTTTCTACAAAGATAAAAATTAATTCATTACGAACAGTTAAGCATAAATTGGGAAAACTAAGAAAAGCGCAATATTGCTAAAGAATACTTGAATAAATATACAATTTTGATCGTTCATCAACCTCGCCTGACCAGGGCTTTCTATCTATATTGGTTTTGTATTAATACTTACGTCCTTGGATGTTTTGGGTTCAAGCTGATGAGAATAGTATTGATACCTCGTGTAATAATCTAAAATAATTAACATACAAAGGCACCGTTCCACTTAGGGGATTTTTGGGCTTTTGAACTTTTTTTAATTATCTTTTATACTTTTTGAAATATGTCATTCTTCTTGCATACATCAACGAAAAAGTCCAAAAAATTAAATGTTAGTGGAACGGGCTCTAACATCCTATCGAATTGAAAGAACCAAAAAAAAAAAAAACCTCCTCACCCATTCTAAAGGTATCAGCTTCTCTCGGTATAAATCGAATATTTGACATTCGTTAGATTAAATTCAATGACGCAACTGTTCTGTTTGGTGGTGCCAAATCCAGCCTCCACGCATTGAGGCGAGTTAAACGGTGGAGTACTTTTTTTCGTCTCCAGCTAAATGTCAAAATATCACTTGTTTTCATAATTAATGGAGTATCACTTATTTCTCTCTCCCTAAATTAGCTGCTTGGTATTTTTACTTTTCGTAGTTTTTTGTCGTAACCATTTGAATTATTTATTCGTCTTCATGAGAGGAATCAGAAAACTATAAAAATGTCGATCAAAATTGAAAAACATTCATATAAAGCGCAAAAAATATCCAAAATACCAATTGTTCAATATTTTTTTTTAATTTTTAGTGAATTTATTTATTTATTATTATTATTATTATTATTATTTTTATCCTAGTGCAAAATACTATTTAGTCCGTTTAGTCAATTGTGAAAATTTCAGCCACTTGGTTATTTAGCCCACTTGGTTATTTCGCTCCTTGCTAGCGGAGCGTTATACCGAAAGCTATAATCATAATGGCTTGTTTAGATGGGGTATTAATGGCTCGTTTAGATTGGGTATTATTTCTGGACCCGGATGGACTAGTCCCGAACCTACATCCGGGCTCACACCTCATTCATGGCCCGGATGATTTATTACCCTCCAGGAGTGCTACTTATGGACTGCCCAAATTCTATTTAGAAATAATACCTCTTTTAATACCCCTTCCAATACTCCTGTCCACCCCAGACCCTCTAATTTATCGTTATCCCTCATTTTAACTACAAAATAAACAACCAAGGGCTCGTAGCCTAACGGTTATCTCCTGGTTCTCCCACAAGAGAGACTAGGGTTCGAATCTCAGCAGAGGCGTTTGGGATTTAGGGCTATGGATAGCTTCTAGACCCCCTCTAGACTAATCACTAACTCTCCCGCTAACCCCCTATTGATGTATATCGAATGGCAAAAAAAAAAACAACGTACTAGTTTGTCCCCCCTATTACCAAAATCTTTCAAACGAAGTACTATTTTATGCGACCTTTATAAATGTCATACAATGTGGGTCTACCCTCAATAATAGTGGGTGGTGATAATGCCAAAACTCTAATACATAAAAAAGCTTGTACTCTACACATGATTTATGATTATAAACATTTTATGCACTTGAGTTTTGACATTATCATTTGCCTAAATAATACCCTTACTATTTTATTCCCTCAGAGCTCGTGTGGATCAGAGGGGGTATTAAAGTTGGCTCGAATGACTAATCCTAGGCCCGTGTTATATCTTTGGTTTGGCAAGTTTTTACACAACTAGATTAGATATTGCCTGCCAAAAACAATATCTATAAGGGGGTGTTAATTAATAACGAGCATTGCTATGGGTACAACATTTTGTGCACATCAAATGCGCACCGCGTTGTAAGGGACTCATTTCAAGATTTCACACAAATGATTGAAACCGCTCAACTTATTCAAAATATGTTTTTAAGGATCCCTATAAAAGATCAGCTCAGTCGGAAATCAGTAAGAACTAGATCGATTATTCGCACAATTTCCTGTCCGAAAATTGAGTAAAGAACTGATCAAGCATCTACCGATATCCGATCGAGTTGATCTTTAAAGGGGTCCTTAAAAAATATATTTTAAACAAATTGAACGGCTTTGATCATTTGTGTGAAACCCTGAGATGAGTTCCACGCAACGCAGTATGCATTTGGTGTGCACCAAATGGTACCCATAGTTTTATTACATCAATAACAGCCTAGGGGTGCCCATAGATAATATTTCATTTATCCCCCTTCTCAATACCTCCAATTGACTCCAGACCCTCTAATTTATCTAGGGGTGGCTCCAGAAATTTTAAATAGGGTGTTCAAAAATTTTAGTTTGACGCATCGGAATTCACGAGAGAATAGTTAGCGTACTATTCCAAACGATATAGTTTCTCAAATCCACGAGAGTTCTTGAATCCACAAGAGAAAGAGATGAAACTCTAAATTATAATTAATTAAAAGTTGAATAATGTCATAGGCTTACACCCTTATTTATACTAATAGGAGTCTTATCAATATGGAAATTACCTAGAGTGGAGACCAAACAGATCATTACTTGGAAACCAGGATTATAAGACAAGGAAATAAAATAAAATCTTACCAAAACTAAATTAAAAACGTGCAAAAAAAGCAACACAAATAAAATCTCCTACTACTAATCATAAATAAAATCATTACCAAAATAATATTTCCATAAATAATAGAGGTGTATATCTTCTTCTATATTATACTAACTTTACTAGCACTATTAACTAGCCATATCTACACAATTCTTTATATATTAGTTTGAATAATGAGACTAAATAATACGAAAATACGTAAGATATATGTCACAATCGCATGTTCTCGACGAATTTTATTTTTTAGGCCAAGCAAAATTAAACTGGCACATAAATACATTAGCTTTTATTGTAGAAAATTGTCTAGTGAATAAGTTCACAAAGATTTTTTTTGATGTATACTCTTATTTTTGGAGATATAGAGTTGATTGTTGTTTAGAGAAAAGTCAGAGCACAATATCAATAGCAATAGATACTTTTTGCTCTCTCTATTTTTAAAGTTTTTGTCATGAGCTAATATATTAGGTATTCAATTGTGAATTTCCTGAATTGATCGATATTCACAATATAGGAATATGTGTTCAAACAAACTCGAGATAAAATTATAATATGTAATATAAAATGCAAAAGAGTTTTGTTGTTTAATTGACTATCTATGGGAAACTATGGAGTCTCTTATGGATGGATTGGTTTGGGGGCAGATTTTTTGAGGCTAGTTGTTCAATTTTTGTCCAGGTTAAGAGTTCAAATATTTACATGGGAGGGTTCAAATATTTTTAGTTTGGGTGTTCAAAAAAGACAAAACTTAAATAAAAGTACAAAAAATGACATGTATTCTAAACAAAAAAAATTGTTTAGGTTGAACACCCTTAAGCCAATGTAGAGCCATCTATGTTACTAACCCCGCATTTCAACTACAAAACAAACCAAGTAGTACTACTTTATTCCCATTATTACCAAAATCTTCCAAATTAAGTACTATTATTTTATTCACTATTCTTAAATGACACATCAATGTGGGTCTATCCTTTATAAATGATAGTCCTTATCATCTTATCTTTTCTTACTATTTAATTCAAATCTTATCTTGCATATGCAAGTGGTGCCTAGCACATACGGTAGAGCTCTAATAGATTATGAATGACGAATAAAAAATCTTATACTCCCTCCGTCCCAAATTGCTTGCCCTTTTTGGGAGTGCTTGCATTTTGCACGCAAAAATAATGTACATGCACTAATTTTCTTTTCAACAAACTTTACACAAATTTAAAGATCTTGTTGAGAAGAAAAAATTGGAATAATTTGGGACGGAGGGAATACCTCATCTAGTCGAGCTGTTATTACTTTTTCTATTCAAAATTTATCCATCATTCAATCGAGCCATAATAACACAGTACCAAACGCTACCGAAGCATTGAATTCGATGGGCAGACAGAATCAACCCCCCAACCCACACAAACAGGTCAGATGGATATATACCCCCCCCATGTGTATATAAATTCGAGGGACCGACCTTACCGCTTTTCATGTTGTTAACCTGAAACACTTGTGTGTTCCAAACAAGTTGACAAAGAGAGAGGAGAAAAAAAAAAACACAAAGAAATAGTAAGAGAGAGAGAGAGTAGAGCCCACAAAAACAAAACAAAAGTGCCAACTCATATGATCATAACGTAAAAGTAGGCAAAAGTTCAGTTGGTCCGGTTGGTCAGTGAGTTCGTTTTTTAAGACACTTGTTTAGGATTCAATTTTTGGTTCAACCCGCAAAAAAATAATTTATCGTGAATCTCTAATTTCGGGGTATATGGTCTTTCTATGACCGGACTGAGAATGAGATTATACGAGATGCGCGTAAACTAGTCTGAACGGACTATCAAATTTTTTTAAAAAAACGTAAAAGTAGAGCTACCTACCAAATCCCCCTCCCAACCTCTATCTGTTTAACCACTCGTCTTTTTCTCTACCAACTTGGTCAATATCCCCCCTTCCCACCTTCCCCCAACCCCACCACCCTAATTGATCCTCTCTCTCTCTCTCCCACACACATCTCCATCCTTTTCTTGGCTCTCTCTCTCTCTCTCTCTCTCCCCTCCCACTTGCCCCACCTTCCACACATATATATCCGACCCTTTTCTCTCCCCCTCACACTTTCAATCAATCCTTCTCTCTCTCTCTCCACTTCCTATTTTCTCTCTTATCCAAATCAACATCAAGCCGATAAAACTAGCAACTTATTAACCACCCTTTTCTCTCTCTCTCTCTCTCTGTCTGTTTGGAGGGGCTAATGGGAAGATCACCTTGCTGTGAGAAAGCTCACACAAACAAAGGCGCGTGGACCAAGGAAGAGGACACGCGCCTCATCAACTACATCAGGGTTCACGGCGAGGGCAACTGGCGCTCCCTCCCCAAATCCGCCGGTAAAAAACCTCTTTCTCTCTCTCTGTCTCCGTGTGTTTATGCCTGTGATTCTGTATCTGGATCGGATAGCCTTGTTTGTTGTTTATGAATTCGTTGATGATGATATATTGTTTTGTTTGTGTGTGTAGGATTGCTGCGATGTGGAAAGAGTTGCAGACTTCGGTGGATAAATTATCTGAGGCCTGATCTGAAGAGAGGGAATTTCACTGAGGAAGAAGACGAACTCATTATTAAGCTCCACAGCTTACTCGGTAACAAGTATGAACCCTCTCTCTCTCTCTCTCTAATTGGCTCTGTGAAATTGGAGGAAAACAGAGTCCAAATATCTCCAGATTATGTGAAGAATCACAGTTTTACTGGACGAAATTTCCTGTTTTCGTAATTAATTACTTCCATCAAACATTTTTTAGCTTTCAAAACGTCAACGAAATCAGAAGTGAAATATCTTGTGTTTGACAACGACTAATTAATTTGTTTCCAGAAAAATTGAAACAGAATAGGACACAAAAACTATACCCAATGGACTTGTTTAATCCAACAGAAAGTCAAAGAAATTAATGACCTGCGAAAATTTCTTTATTTGTTGAACTGATGATTTTGAATGTGGAATTGAATCGCAGGTGGTCATTGATTGCCGGAAGATTACCCGGTAGAACCGACAACGAGATCAAAAACTACTGGAACACTCACATCAAGCGAAAACTCGTCACCCGTGGCCTCGACCCACTAACTCACCGCCCCTTCAAGTCCACCACCACCACCTCCGTCACCAATTCCCAATTCGACTTCACAAACACTTCTCAATCGCCTTCACCCCCATCCGACATCACGGCGAAGCATCAACTCAGAACCGCCGCGGATTCAATCGACTGCAGCAGTGGCACCACTGAGGAGACTGGGCCCCAACCACTGGCCGAGTCTCCTCAGTCGATCGGCAGATTCGATCCGATGGGTTCTGCGGCCCAGATCGATCGACTGGCAAATTTGAGCCGATCGATCTGGAGCTGTCGATCGGGCTCGTCCCGTTCCAGTCCCGATCGCCGAGTTTTTCGGCGAACTCAGCCGAGTCGAAGGTTGTGTGTTTGTGTTGGCAGTTGGGATTTCGGGGTGGTCAATTGTGTAGTAATTGTGAAAGCAGTAATACAAGGAGGTTTTATAGTTAATGGATGTCTCACCATTGTAATTTCTGTTTCACTGGACCAATTATAAATTAAATACACCTACTATTCTCAATTCTGCAACATTTTATTAGTAAATAAATTTAATTGGACTACATTTTGAGGGTTGTTAGGCCGTTGGCTCAAGATGATTTACCATTAGTGGGGTCAAATATTAATTGCATATAATAGTATATGGAGTGTTATAATAGTAAACCAAAATAGATAAATAAATTTAATTCGACTTCATTTTAAGGGTTGTTAGGTCATTGGCTCAAGAGCATACGCAGAATTTACTATTAGCCGGGTCAAATATCTATATAGTATATATATATATGAATTAGTATAAGAGTAAACCAACATAGATCTTTTCAATATATATATATATTCACAAGTGTCAACCATAACATGTCATCTCATATACAACTGGCCCCGATGATTTTTCACATTTTTAAATGTGCTAGAACTCCGATGATTTTTCACATTTTTAAATGTGCTAGAACTCTTGGATGTCTCATACTGTATTTCGGGATCGAATCTCATTCCCCCTCCTCCCCCATGTAGATTAGGATTGACGATTGCCAAAAAAAAAAAAAAATTGATTCATGATAGTCTCATTTATAATGCTATCACAAATCTCTTGTTCAATATACATAATCAAATTATCATGCATCCGCTAATGATCACCCATTCAGGTACCAAATAGTAGGACCAAAAAAACTTTCCTAATTTGTTGTGTTGCTCCACTTTTTTGCGTGAGAGAGAGAGAGAGAGAGAGAGAGAGAGTTTAAAGTGGTGGGACCAAAAAACAGAAAAGATAAGGAGTGAGTGATTAGTGAACCATTTTGTCAAGGATGAATGGAAATTCATCATTTTTTTTTTTCCTTCGTAACATTCTCATATGAACCAAACACATCAATTGAATTACCTAAGTATCCCATTTATTCGTGATAAAATTGAATGAAAATTCATCATTTTTTACTGGGAATGCATGGGATTCCAAGGAATAGGATAGCCATTCATGATCTTTGATTCCTGCCTTCCAAACCCAGCCTTATGGTTTTGGTGTTTGGACCATATATGAATTCAAAAGTAATACTAGAAAAACAGAAATATCACAATGTCTAGTAGGACATCCCTTTCAGATTACAAAGCCCAGAAAGATTAAAAAAAAAAAAAAAAAAAAAAAAAACAAACAAACTCTCAGGAATGTGCTAAATAAATGAAGTTTAGGTTGAGTTTTCACTATCGTTTAAACAATATTTCGGTATTTTTGTCAGTTGTATATAAACATCACACAAATATTATTTAATAGAAACTGCACCCACTTCAAATTACATTGGAAATTAAGATGGTAATTATAGTGAAAAATACCCTCGAAAATACCTTAGAGCAACTCCAACACAACTAGCTACTCTAAATTTCGGGAGTGGAAGTGACATATTGGGGGGAAATTTTGTAATTTATGTCCTCTTTTTTCAAAAAAAAAGTACATTTTTACCCATCCATCTTTTTCGCGATACATCCACTCTACTCTTATTTTTTCCGTCTAGTTGGTTGAAGTTGCTCTCAGTGAAAACTCAACAAAAGTAAAATACTCCTACGAAGATATTGCAACAAACATTCAATTAGTATTAGTTTTTTGTCATTGAGAGCCTTCAAACTAGTGGGTTTGAAATGTTGCTTTCGTATTTTAACAAGATTAGTTTTTCGTCATCAACTATGATTTATTTATTTTTTTCACTTTTGCGTATACATGAACTGTGGGTGATCATTGCATAGTCATACGCGATTAAAAATGATGACCCACTTAACACCTTTTACAAAGAAATTTCAAAATCTTTTCAAAAATTAAAAAACATACACTTGATGAAAATAAATTGTTAAAAAAATCTTAATTTTTTGTTGTAAAAGATTTTATTACTACCAAGATATTGCAACAAACATTCAATTATTAGTTTTATGTCATTGAGAGTTCAAACTAGTGGGTCATTATAAAAGCTAATCGCTTGAATCAAATTTTCCACAGGGAAAGTCTTTAAAAACAACAATTTCTAGTTAAAATTGAAGATACAACATACCAAGTGGCATGTTTTATTAGTAATTTTATGGATTGATTTTTTACGACCCAGAGAATTAATGCCACATTGATATTTTGTTCATATTTTAAATTATTGTATTTCCAGATAATGATATCGTTGAATAAATTTTCCGTCTTTTTAAAGCGGAATAAATGAATCTTGGAAAATTTCCAAATTTTCAAACAATTTAAACTTATTCACATCAAATTGTAAATTTTTACAACTTTTACATCAATTTACCACTGTTTGACAAAATTATCCTAATTTTAATGGATTAATTTTTTTACCCGTTTGGTTTAAATTTTTTCAAAGGGCAAAATGATAATTGATATTTTGGAACCCATAATTTCGCGTAAATTATTGTATTAAATCTCTAGCATTTATACAATAACATTTAGTCAAAATTGCTATGCAAAATGTCAATGCTATTTTTACCTCTGGATTTTAGGCCCCGATTGGCTGGATTTTAGGTAATAAAGTGATTTAGCAACACTAAGTACTACTTTCTCCGTCCCAAAATTTTTGTCCGATCCACAAAACGATGACCTAAAAATTAACATGTATTTTAAAAGAATATTTTCAAACTTCTTTTCATCAATTAAAAGTACTTGTTGATATCTAGTAAATTGTTAAAAAAAATATTAATTTTTTGTTGAAGATTTTGTATTATTTTCAAGTCCTCGTTTTGCAGGCCGGACAAAATTTTTGGGACGGAGGGAGTATTAACTTTATCATCAAACTTAAAAAGCTAATTCTCTAGCTCTCTCACATGAATTACATAAATAAATAAAAGAGCGAAAATAATATCGAGTTAAATATTTGGAGAAGATACAACACTCAAGTCCGGATAAGGATTAGGTAAAAGGGGATTTTCGTGCACCGAGTCAATTTATTGCAATATGAGAAAGCAACTTTTGGAAAGTTTGTTAGGTTCATATTTATGCAATAAAGTTACATATTCCAGATAATGACAGAAAAAAAAAGAAGTAAGCGGAATAAATGAATCGTTGGAAGGAATTTTAGTAACTACAGACAAGATGTTTCAACAGATGGCTTTAAATCTTATGTGGAGTAGAAATGGTAAATTTTTTCAACTGTCTTTTTATCCAACTTTGATGTTAAATGACAAAATTGTTTGTTAAATTCAACGTGGATTTGGCTCTGTATCGTTTGGTTTAAATTTGCCTCCTCATGCCAAATCAATTTTTTACATTTTGGAATCCAAAAAATAGGTGTTTCGTACTTAAATACTTAGAATTTGACATTAGAGATGGAGATCTGCTGATGTCGAATTTAGAGATGCCAAAATGCTACATAAGCCTTCAAAAAATTTTGGCATCTCCGGTTTGAAGCCGTGGGTTGGAGATACTACTGAGGTACTTTATCGACAAATTTCTTTTTATTGAATTTAGAGAATCCCCTCTGTCACAATTTGTTTGTTTCTTATTAAATTTTAATCAGAGAAAGAATTTTAAAGAAATTTTAGTGTTTTAATTAATAAATCTTTTATATGCAATTAGATCTCATTTAGTCCTATTAAATAAAGTTTTTAAAAATCGGATAAAGCACTGCAAATTAAAGGGTATAATTAACTTAAAAATGACACAAAATTTCAAAAAAGAACTAACAAATTGGGACAATAGAGTATTGTGTTTTGTATGAATCTTTGCTATAAAAGAAACATAAATGAGAAATTTATTGTGTACTCCCAATGCGTCATCAAGTGAGGGCATATTTTTAACAACTCAGGCATCCATGTTAATTTACGTGCACTTCAGCTTATTTCGAGAGGTAAGTCCCACCATCCACTAGGAACTATACAATTAAAGGGTATGTGATCTCTAATGTGCATGCATTTATGTATGCATAATAAGTTTGTTGTGTATTCATTATCAAGCTCCCTGGTTTGTTCATTTGATTTGGACCGTCACTTTTTTCAGCCCATCAAGCAGTTGACCTATATAAAGATTCAGCTTGATTTGATGTAATAATCTGAATTTTTATTATAAAATTAGGATTATTTAATTCCTATATCGTGGATAATTATATCGATAATCTAAAATTACGTTTTGAACCTCTTTATTTCCTAATCTTGCTCTTTAGACCCTAATTATAAAAATTCTCTACAAATTAAACGCTAAATATATTACATTGTACATATTACGACATGTAGTCAATTATATGCATATAGAGACGTATACATTACATATATACATCATACCAACTCCTCTCTCCGTTTCCCCCTTCAAACCCCACCCACCAACACCACACACCAGCTCCATGTCTAAAAACTTAGACCTCTCTTACCAATTTCAACCCAACCCAAACACCCCACCTCTACTCTATATAAACCTCAAATCCGGCCTTTTCTCTTCCATTCACTCAAAACAACTCCATCATATAGAAATTCGCGAGAGAGAGAGAGAGTGAAAGTTGGGTATTCACCACCATACACCACCACCCACGAAAATTCTTCAACATCATCTAGAGGAGTCCTTAGAAGTCCTCTGACCCTAGCCACTACCAATTTCAACCGAGGTCAACCGGAGATCCACCACCACTCCATTTTCGCTAAAACCCAACTTTTCGCCAAATCTTTCATTTCAAGGTGGAAACCTCATGCCTATTAATTCTAAGTATAAATATGTGTTACAATAGTGAGGTAGTTTATGGTCCAAGGTTTAAGCCCCAAGGCAAATGATTTTATGAAACCCGAACAAAATCGAAGTAGTACTCTGTTATTCGGCCTCGTCCATCCGTTGGGCTCTCAATTCCATCTGGACAAAAATTCCATAGAGTAATCCCTCCAGTTTTTGGAATGTGTTATTACACTTAGGCCCCTTTACTTACTACCTCTTATGGTTTCATCCTAAAACGTACTTTTATTGCACATTCGACATCAAACTTATTTGTTTGGCTTTGTTAATTGTTAGGAATGTTTATATGACTTAAATATGTGTTTGTGTTAATTATTATGTGATAAAAACTATCATTTATTAACAAAACCTATTTACTTGAAGAAAAGAGTTCAACATTAATAAGCATTTTATTTATAAACTTGTGAAATATAAGTATATGTACATTGGATCCATTGTAAACTTCATAGTATTATATATGTTAAGTGTGGAATTACTAAAATGCACTCTGTCATGTTAAAATTACCATTTTACCTCTTAACAAATTATTATGTATAAAATAGAACCGTACTTATTAAAAATCATCAAAATTCATTTTACAATAAGAAATCACATATGTAGATCTAAATTGAGACATTTTACCAAATTACCCTTAACCATTCACAAATTACGAAAATACCCTCATACTTAGTTTTATTACCAAAATGCCCCAATACTTAATAAAATTACAAAAAACACCCCTAAACTTACTGTATGACTACCTTACCACTATATACTTCAATAAAATTACGACATCGCCCCTAGAGATTCAGAATCCTAATTTATGGCATTGCGTGATTACTCCATATTGAATTTTGGTGATATAAGAGTGGTTTGTATTATATAGTATCGGGTCACGGTCTATATACTCCCGAGGCTATAGTCAGTTCCTCGTAGGCCTAGAGGTATCGACAGATGCTGGGGAATTCTCTTTATGAGGTGTTTGATGAACCTGACTAAATAAATAACTTATGCCATTAATCTGGGCTCTCGGCCAGGGCAAGAAAGAGGGGAGTTGAATCATAATTGACCATAGACTTGGTGGTTATTTTGGAGAATGTTCTCAAGGTTGAGAAATTAGATGAAAAATGTAAGTTAAAGGCTAGTTAACGAAATCATTTATATGTTATGCATTTTGTACTTCCTTTTGATTATACATGAACTGTGGCTAATTATAATGTAAGAGTTGGTGGGTAAGAGTTGGCTATTGAGTGATTATCTGTAGGCATATCATGCAGTGTTGTAGGTTCAAGAGAAGAACCTAGGCAATCATGAGAGTGTTTGTAGGTTCAAGAGAAGAACCGAACTTCGAGACAGAGGAGGATTTGCGGCCATGACCAAGAGCAGGAGGATAAACCAGGACCAAGATCTTAATCTAAACCTTTAGAAGTTTTGTGTTGAAACAATGTTGAAATTTCCCAACAAGATTTCCCAACAAAGTAATGTGTTTATGTGTACTTGAACTAAGATCACTTTTATGCTATTTTTGCTACTATATTAATGAATTTTTTTTTATCTAAATTAATCTTTTATTTTTTTTTAAATAATTAAAAAAATTCTTCTGAAAATCGGGGCATTACATCTGACATATGATGTAAGTAGCTACGTGAAAGGAATACATTGCCATGAAATTCTAAAAATAAACCGTAAAGAAAACATGCTCAGATCACATGCTACCGCCGCCCAATTAAGTTGTATTTTTCTCTGAATCATCGACTCGAAGAGACAACAAATTAAAATGGACATTTCAAATTAGATGAGTGGACCGGAGATAGGGCCTGTAATACGATTTTAGGCCGTTTATTTTTTAAAGACAAATGTATCATAAACTGGATTTTTTTTACAAATATAATATCTTTTCAGCAATAGACTATAGTGCCCTTGACCGTCGTAGACGAACATTTTCGGACTTAATTTGTTTAATTTCGTATGGTTTTCTGCACAATATAACATGGGACGCATGTGATCAACTAGTGATTTGTGTGGAACAATATCTATGCATGATCAGATTGTCAAAGGTAATTGAAAATTGAGACAAACATTAATATACAATGCACTATATTAATACGCAAGTGGTTTATTGTCAAAGGTTGAAATCCGAGACTTATCAGATTAATGGAAATGTACCATGACTAAAATTACAAGGAATCTAATCCATGTAGTATGTGGTTGTGTTAATAGGTTCCACAAAGAATGCCGGATCTTCCTCCACCTAAAAATACCAAACTCCTCCATGCATTTGACCAAATATATTAGTACTATGATAAGCGTGAGGTTGAAGATAAAGAATTTTTTTTTTTTTTGGTCATTCGTTAATCCTAATCTACTCTATCCTACGGGACAGGGAGGAATGGGTGGGGACTTTTAATCGAACCCCACTACATGTGTGTGCATAAGGAGCTCTGGGGCCGTCAGAGAGTGAACTCACTAACACGTTAAAGTAAAAGTAAAAGTGAACTCACTTACATAAGGCGCCCTGATCCGCGTGACGTGAGATAAGACCAACCAACTTCACTCCACCTCACTCCACCTCACTTGCAGGTTGAAGATAAGAATTAAGTGCTGCTAACTTGCAGTACTTGATTCATTTTTATAAACCCTTTTAACAAGGTCCACATTGGAATTTAAGCATCTCTTCCATTGGTAGAGAGAGGAGAGAGAGACAAGAAAGTACATGTGACATGTTTGGAGGTAGGTAACCGAATCTATGATTGGAATAAATAACAAAGAGTACTAGAAGAGAGGAAAAATAAAGCCGAAATGTTAGTCCGGTTGATTGGTGAGTTTAGTCCTTATATAATTGACTAGGATTCGATTTTTGGAGTCAGGAAAAAAGAAATAGACCAAAGAAATTTATTGTGAATTCCCTAGTTTTGGTGTGGATGGCCTGGCCTAGCTTTATTGGATCGGGGAGGGAATTAATTGAAGTGCGTGTGAGAGTGTCCGGACACTGTTCGCCGTCAAAAAAAAAAAAAAAAAAGGAAAAGAAATGAAACAAAAACAGTTGGGTAGTTAGGTGGGTGGGTGGTGGGAATGGGGAGAAGCCAAAAAGGGAATTGGAGTGTGGGGTCATGTGCACATATAATGTAGTGCGTGGTTAATGGGGAATTGATTTTTAGGCCAGCCAAACAAGGTCCTCATCTTTTTTCTAGAAGAAATGTCTAAACATCCATGATCCAGCAGCACCCATTTGCATGCTCTTATATTTATTTTAAAGGGTTTGACCGGGACCCATTTGCATGCTAGCTAGATACTCTCTCTCTCTGTTTTGCCAGATCAGCTTATATGCACTTTGACTAATCTCATTCTTAGTCCGGGATCAAAGACATGTCATTTATGTCGAGATTATAACGGCCCTTTTGGCTGGGATATTAAAAGGGGAATGAGCTTTGGACTCGGATGAGTAATCCCGGACCCTCAATTAATCCATGGTTTTAGACTTCTACAGCACAACCAGATGAGAATATATGACCCCTTGGATTTAATCCGGCCCAGGGAGTGCTTTAAATATGGATAGCTCAGACCCAGCCCATATCTATTTCTTTTTAGAATCCGACTATGTGTACGCACGTTTTACGGATCACATCAATTAATCCATGGTTTTAGACTCCGCCCCAAAAATTTTTCAAAAAATATATCAAGATTTAAAAAATTCCGATATCCCAGGGAGGGGCCCCTAAAATAATATTTTAAAATTTATGGTATTTTTTAGAATTTTTTTAAATATGGATAGAAAAGCCCATACACAATCCGTTTACAATTCTTGGGTACACGTAGAATTTTTGTTCTTTTTATCACCTTTCTCAAATTATCACCTTACCCTCCCCAATATCCAAGATCCACTTTAGAACGCGTAACCCTATTCTGATGGGGCTTTTCCTGTGGATGTGTAACTAGGTTTAGAAAGCGGAAGTTGAAAAAAATAAATTTTCTTTTTTTATTTGAGAATTCAATAAAATTTTATTTTTTTATGAGGGAAAATATATATGTTTCTCCATTTGTTCAATTATAATACATGGTACATGTTGGAATACAATAGTGAATATATCATTTATTAAAATGAATATGTAAATTATGATGGATTTAAAATGAATATGTAAATATCATTTATCATGCTCGGCAGCGAATTAATTTGGGCAGATGCTTGATTAATTTCATATGATCCAGCATCAACCGTTTTTTTCTTTGTTTTTTTTAAAATCGTCAATTAATTATGGCAGATGCTTGATTAATTTCATATGATCCAGCATCAATTTTTTTTTTTTTTTTTTTGAAATCGTCAATTAATTATGGCAGATGCTTGATTAATTTCTTATGATCCAGCATCAACCGTTTTTTTTTTTTTTTTGAAATCGTCAATTCATATCATGAACAGTTGTATAAGACGAAGATTATATCACAGAATACAAGAATGAACCAAAACTACCCAAATCTAAGACCAAGCTACTGAAAAAACACATAGGCTTCCAAGGTCACAGACACACCTTCTGAAGCAGGCAACCACTAGGTGCCGGTGGAGAGTCCGTCCTCGATTTAGCAGTAGAGGATCCCAAAGGGACACCCAGCTCAAACCATTAAGCATAAAACTCAAATGAAATTTGTAACAAAACACTCCACACAGGGAGCAAAGCAAAGCACCCGTAAATGGGCTAATCGAACCACCAGAAGGGGTAAAAACAGAACCGAGAAATCAAACAATTAAAGACAATAAAATAAAAAAGAAAAAAAATCCTGGCAAAGTAAGCTGATGCTAAAATGGCCACACCCGTACCGACACCTTGTTTACCGGAGAGGCCAAACCCGAACCCCAAGCTTTAGACCATCAGAGATCGGACCTAAACCAGACATGTGGAGGCAGAGGGTGAGGAGAGAGGTGGGGGGAAGAAAGGAGGAGGAGGGGGTCGAAAAGAAAGAAGAGGAGGTGGGGAGGCTGGCCGAGGAGGGGGTAGAGGGAAAGGCGGCGGCCTCGTCCCCTCCCACACCTTATCCAGCATCAACTGTTCCTGCTAGCCAACCTCTATCTAATCTTTTGTCTCTCTGTTTTTGTTGATTTAGGAATATTTTTTTTTTTTTGATTTTGGCAATTCACTGGTTTATATCTATAATTATAAGAAAGAATACATGTTTTAAGGGCAAATCACGTTAATTTGTTTGATTTTTGCAATTCACTGGTTTATATAATTATTTATGTCACACCTTTTTCTTTTAATTTCACATTAAACTTCTAATTATAGCTTCTCTATACATTTTGCAAATCACGGTAATATATATAATATGTAATATGAATGAATACGATCATATGCCCATGATTTGATGATCTAGGAATTTTGTTTGCATGAAAATTATACGGATAATACATGATGGAGCTATCACCTTCCAAAATACATACATACGATCTTGAAAAAAAGTTTTGCAAAAATCTTAGATCACATGATTTAAACTGTTTTTTTTTTAATCTAAGGGAAATAATATTATTTCATCAAAGTCATACGGCACTTACAAATTTCCATCCGAATACAATGAAGAGGATCTACAAACAATGAATGCATAAAAAGGAAGACTAATTATTAAGATCCAAACCAAGTCGAAAAACTCTTCTTCACACCGCCAAAATAGGTCGGTATATGTGGAGTTCACAATCAAAACAATCAGCCTCCTAGGTAAGCAGAGGCCCAAAACAAAGATAACAAACATATATAACCGATGGAAATATAGACCAGGGAGTGCAATCAACAAAGCCAACGCCGGCCCAATTGTGAACAAATCATCTCGGGTAAATGCCAAAGAATCATCGCACACAAAACAATGGACGCCACTCCAGGGCGCACCTACGTGACACTGTCACCGGTAGGCAAAGACCACGCAACCACGGCGAGCAATTACACATTTGAATTCATTGGAATCTTTTAGTGGCAATTTTTCAACAAATACCGAAGAGTAAAATGTACATATCTCCAATGTTTCTTCCAATCTTTTAATTTATTTATGAATCAAATTTTCAACAAATACCGAAGAGTAAATTGTACGTTTCTTCCAATCTTTTAATTTATATTTATGAATCAAGGGCTTTGTGAGCACGATTTCTATTATAATGTGAAAGTGTCATTCTATATTCAATTTATAAATGGACAATGTGAATAAGTGTGGATTTTTAAGGAACAATAATGTGGTTAACCCTCGTATTGAGCAGTCACGTTTCGTTCGGCAATCAACGGTTCGGATTATCTTATATAAAAAATAAGTATTTTAGAATAATTAAAATTAATCGGGACCGTTAATTGTCGAACGGACAGCCGTGACTGCTCATCACCAGCGTGCTTATTCACTACAGGCTCCACGAATCTCGGTTTAAGGTTGTTCTTCATGTTAATGCGCATGTGCACATTGATGACACGTTAGTACAGGTGGGTGGAAGGGGGCGTACTTTACGCACCTTGGCGTAATTTAGTTCCAATTCCAATAGAACTGCACGTGCCTCTAGCTCCACCGTCCACCCTCGCCTCTTACGTGGATCGTCGATTCGGGACAGTTAGACAGATTTACGTTATAACGTCACAACGAAAGCCCAACGTGTAATTATCTAAAGGGTAAATTTCAACGACCTCCCCTGAGGTTTCTGACAATTGTAGAGACCTCCCCTGAGGTTTTTAAAATTACACTGCCATTCCTTGCTTTTGAAACTACTAAGATTCCTCCTTCCGTTAACTATTCCTAGCGGCGTTTAACTTAGCTCTTACTCTCTCTGTCCGGATTTGTTTGTCTCTCGTTCTATTACAACCGGATAAAAAAAATAGTGATGTCTTTAAATTGGTAAGTAATTACATGTCCAATATGGATCTTGTTTAAAAGATCTTGATTAGTTCTACAAAACCATATTTTTAAAATTACATAAAACATTAAAATTATAGATATAATCATTTGAGAAGTGCAAAAACTACCAAAATAGACTAACAAATCTGGACGGAAGGAGTAAAAGACAAAAATTCCCTTTCAAATACATTATGTTCCAAGTCTTTTGATTTTATCCTCACCTCTAGTTCTATTTTGTTTACCAACAAATAGTATTAAGAATTGTTTCATTGATTGAGTTAGAGATAATTTAGCCTAGCTTATTGGTTATTTATTTGTTATTTTTATTGAAATTTTATTAATTTTATATCAAACTTACAAAATTATTGAGCAAAACTTTTAAAAAAAATCACTAAAGGACTATCTTTTAAAATTCCTCATCCAATAAAAAACACTTCAATCATAAATATTTTAAAAAGAAGTTCACATTGTATTTTTGTGTCATGTAATAGAATTATTTATTTTATTCAATTCCAAAGAAGCTCCATTGATAAAGCGAAATGCTTATTAATATTTTTTTTAATAAATAAAATTGAACTATAGATGTGGATAAAAAAAACTAGGAGCATAATGTACTTTGAAGGGCATTTTTACTTTTAACAGTTAACACCGTTTATGATTTACTAGTTGACAAAAGGGGAAATCTTGATAATAGTTTCAAAAGCAACAAAGGGGATTGTAATTTTAGAAACCTAAGGGAAGCTCATTGAAATTTACCCTAATCTAAATTTATTTTAAAATGTAACGAATTAGGTCAAGAGTAAATTTCACAAACACGCCCTCTATTGGAATCACACTGCACCCTCCTTTATTTTTTGAATTCTGACTATTTTTTCTTAATTCGAAAGTGTGCGTACATATATATAATACTATATATTAAACGATGATGAATATAAGCATAATTAGTTGATATGTGCATAATTGACTCGAACACCTTGTCACGCATAGTTTGGTAGGAAGGAGAAATCTGTATAATAGTTTAAAATATGTTGGAAGTTGGAGTATTAATTTTTTGAGAGCTTAAAGTGTGCATATATATATATATATATAAATGTATTATATATTGAACGATGATGAATATAAGCTTAATTAGTTTAGATGTGCATAATTGACTCGAACACCTTGTCACGCATAGTTTGGTAGGAAGGAGAAATCCGTATAATAGTTTAAAATATCTTGGAAGTTGGAGTATTAATTTTCTGAGAGCTTAAAGCGTGCGTATATATATAAATGTATTATATATTGAACGATGATGAATATAAGCTTAATTAGTTTAGATGTGCATAATTGACTCGAACACCTTGTCAGGCATAGTTTGGTAGGAAGGAGAAATCCGTATAATAGTTTAAAGTATATGGGAAGTTGGAGTATTAATTTTCTACGAGCTTAAAGTGTGTGTACCTATATATAATACGAGTATATATTAAACAATGATGAATATAAACTTAATTAGTTGAGATGTGCATAATTGACTCTAACACCTTGACACGCATAGTTTGGTAGGAAGGAGAAATCTGTATAATAGTTTAAAATACATGGGAAGTTGGAGTATTAATTTTTTGAGAGTCGGGGGAGGCTAGAAGTGTTCAGTTTAACTGCCATTGTAATACTAACTTAAAAAGGTGGTTGGAGTGTTTGAGAGGTGGCGTACCTTAAATGATTTATTAAGCAAAAATTAATTTTTTTTAATTTGAGGGTTAAATAATCATATTTGAACCTTTTGAAAGTTTGTTGAGATTTAATGATATTAAGTTGAGCTGGGTTTGTCAACCAATAACTAACCAAATATTTATAAAGAAGTGTGTAATTTGAAGATTACGATGTAATGGAAAATCTTACTATATTGTTTTTATAAGAGTGTGGACTTTTAATTGAGTATCTTGTTCTTCTCTTTTGTATTCACATTCCACTGTTTATGTCTGGTACTTAGAAAAACAAAACCCATAAAAACTAGAAATTCAAAAGGTGTTTGGTACTTTTAGTTTTTGATTTTTAAAACAAAACCCATGTAAAAACTAGAATTTGTTTTCAAACAATTCCTGTTTAAGTGAAATCAAAGTCAAACGTCTCTCCTTTTTTGATTTCTTCAAAAAATCTTCAAAAACGGAAAAAGTAAAGTGCTCATAGTCACGTCACTTTTCCTTTTTCAGGGACGAATCTAAAGGAGAAATCAAAAAATCAAAAAAATCGGCCAAGTGCCTCTTAAGTGTCATAGTCACGTCACTTTTTCCTTTTTGGTGAGAGAACTGAGATTTACCCAAGTAAAGTAGTGCTCATAGTCAACGTCACTTTTTCCTTTTTCAGGGAACTAAATAAAAGGGCAAAGCTACGGGAAGTAATTCCAAATAATCTGAAATGCACCGTCAAGTCCTGCTGAATATTTCAGACAATTTAATCACTCTCATTGGTGCATGCTATGTGGTCCCTTTACGTGTAAAATTCTTTAGTGTGAGGTAATTCCACTAGGGCACAATCTCTCTCTCTCTCTCTCTCTCTAAACCGTATGAAAGTGCCTAAATCCTATGGTATCCTATGAAAGTTCCTAAATCCTAAGGTACCCTATGAAAGTGCCTAAACCTAAATCCTGGGGTATCCTATGAAAGTGTCTAAACTACTAAAACCCTATAATAGGAAAGTGCACCATAAACTTAAACTCTAGGGTACCCTATAAAAGTGTCTAAACCTAAACCCTAGGGCACCCTATGAAAGTGTCTAAACCACTAAAACCTTATAATAGAAAAGTGCACCCTAAACCTAAACCCCAAAAAAGAGTTACTTAGATTAATGATAATAATTAAAAAGAGTGACTTACCTTAATGGTAATTAGATATCTCTTTTCTAGACTTAGAGATAAAACTTTGAAAATAAAATTATTTATTTAGTAGGCATGAGATTGGGCCCATGGGCTGGGCCGGGGCAGATAAGCCCAATGAGGGGTCCCCTTGGGAGCCCATCGCCCAAAAGATCATTTGGGTCAGTTCCAGTACACTACAAACCGAATCAGCCAAGTGGCGCCAATGAGGATTTGACGTATGATTGCACTGCGTGTTGTCACCAAGTGGCGTATGGTTCGGTCTGGTAGCGCCACGTGGCAATCTCCAGATAAACCCTAATAGGTATATGTCGGCTACCCCCTAAAAACTCTGCACCTCAATCTTCTTGAGCAAGTTTTAAAACTTGATGGAGTGTTTGGTGGCCACCTTCAGTCGGTGAGGCACTAAAGAGCAAGTGCAACAGACTCAACAAATGTGTTCTCATCTCTATTTTATCCAATCATGCTTGAAAGAGGGACTCCAACAGCCTCCACAAATTGGTTGGCAAAATACAAATGTGAATAGTGCCTCCCCATATCACCTCCTCTTTAGGGAGGCCCTATTCACTCCCAAACCTATTTTTTAATTGTTTTTCCTCATACCCAGCCAATGACAGCCATGTATAAATGAAGGATGAAAGAGAAAGAATGTATATAATAATAGAGGATGTGTAAAATAGGGAGTATTGTTGGAGTGTTAATAGAAAAAGTGTCAAGTTATAATAGATATATGCATTGTACACTGCCTAATTTACCAAGTCATTGTTGGGCTTACTCTAATCGGTGGTCCCCTGTGCATTAGAGCATCAACATCAGCCTCTCTACTTTAAAGTTAAAGTAGAGAACAAACTCCTCCAAAACCTCAAAAATTAGCCTCACCAAACGAACTCACCAATTTGAAGATTTCTTAACTTTGCTACCGTAGCTTAACAAATTTGGTGACCTACTGTTCACTCACCAAAAGAGGAGGAGGGAGGGAAGAGTAAAAGTTTGAGTAAAGAGTCTGATTCTGTGAGTTTTTTATAAAGTGACTTGCTAAAGTTTGAATAGAGAGTCTGATTTTGTGAATTTTTTGAAAAGTGACCTGCTAAATTATAAAATGTGTTTTTTGAGGTTAAATTTGGTTTGACAGATAAGGATGCCCTAAAGAGGAGGGAGCAGGCCCAGCTAACCACAACCCAAAGAGATTGAGAGTGGAGTTAAGGCCCAAGAATGAACACTAACCCCACAGTTTTCCTCTATTGTTGATGGTATGGGTGAGCAAAATATCTGTCAAACTATGAATCCAGTCCAAAACAAATGGTTTGGTTCAATTTTTAAGTAGTGTGGTTTGGTCCCGATATTAGAACATTGAAAACCGTGTTCAAGTTTTGGTGAAGGAGTTTATATTAACGATTCCAGTTCCAATTAGGCAATTGACGGGCCGGTCTAGCTACGGGAGAGTTATTACCACGGACTCAAAGCTTAATCTGGAAATGCACCGCCAAGTCCTGCTGAATATTTCAGACAATTTAATCACTCTCATTGGTGCATGCTATGTGGTCCCTTTACGTGTAAAATTCTTTAGTGTGAGGTAATTCCACTAGGGCACAATCTCTCTCTCTCTCTCTCTCTCTCTCTCTCTCTCTCTCTCTCTCTCTCTCTTTAAACCGTATGAAAGTGTCTAAATCCTATGGTATCCTATATGAAAGTTCCTAAATCTTAAGGTATCCTATGAAAGTGCCTAAACCTAAATCCTGGGGTATTCTATGAAAGTGCCTAAACTACTAAAACCCAATAATAGGAAAGTGCACCATAAACTTAAACTCTAGGGTACCCTATAAAAGTGCCTAAACCTAAACCCTAGGGCACCCTATGAAAGTGTCTAAACCATTAAAACCTTATAATAGAAAAGTGCACCCTAAACCTAAACCCCAAAAAAGAGTTACTTACATTAATGGTAATTAAAAAGAGTGACTTACCTTAATGGTAATTAGATATCTCTTTTCTAGACTTAGAGATAAAACTTTGAAAATAAAATTATTTATTTAGTAGGCCTGAGATTGGGCCCATGGGCTGGGCCGAGACAGATAAGCCCAATGAGGGGTCCCCTTGGGAGCCCATTTGGGTCAGTTCCAATACACTACAAACCAAATCAGCCAAGTGGCGCCAATGAGGATTTGACGTATGATTGCACTGCATGTTGTCACCCAGTGGTGTATGGTTTGGTCTGGTAGCGCCACGTGACAATCTCCAGATAAACCCTAATAGGTATATGCCGGCTACCCCCTAAAAACTCTGCACCTCAATCTCCTGGAGCAAGTTCTAAAACTTGATGGAGTGTTTGCTGGCCACCTTCGGTCGGTGAGGCACTAAAGAGCAAGTGCAACAGACTCAACAAATGTGTTCTCATCTCTATTTTATCAAATCATGCTTGAAAGATGGAGAGTGGAGTTAAGGCCCAAGAATGAACACTAACCCCACAATTTTCCTCTATTGTTGATAGTAGGGGTGAGCAAAATATCTGTCAAACTATGAATCCAGTCCAAAACAAATGGTTTGGTTCCATTTTTAAGTAGTGTGGTTTGGTCCCGATATTAGAACATTGAAAACCGTGTTCAAGTTTTGGTGTTTATATTAACGATTCCAGTTCCAATTAGATTCAAATCATGTATACACACACACAAACACATATACATATATGTATGTATATTGTATACCAAATAAACATAGGCTAAGTCATCATAATTTAATTTTCTAATCTAATATTCTATTCCACTGCCTTATTCCTCCACTGCCAACACTAATTTCCTTAAATTGCCATATATCAAAATCTTTTCTTATATTCATATAAAGCTTACGCGGTAAGCCTACACGACATCCATCTCTCTGTTGCCCAGCAAACACTAAAGCAGAAAATGGTTTTTTGGTTTTTTCTTTTTGTCTTTATTCAAATTTTATTTTTTTACATTTGTTACTTTTGCGTCAAGTTTTCGTTGTTTATGGATTCGTCTCGTCGACGAATCCAAAAAGTATAAAATTAGGGTCGAAACTTACTTTTTTTGAATAAAGCCAAAATTAAACCAATAAGCTGGTTTATTTTTGGCTTTATTAAAAAAAATATTAGTTTCGACCCTAATTATATACTTGTTGGATTCGTCTTGTCGAGACGAATTCATAAACCACGAAAACTTGACGCAAAACTAACAAGTGCAATTTTTTTTTTGAATAAAGACGAAACCAAAAAACCAAAAAACCGATTCTGCGCTTTTTTGCCAAAGCCCCCGAAACACTCTTTGCAAGCCTCTATCGTCTTTCTCAATAGTTCTATCGTTGTTATACTCTATGCATGTTTGGTTTTAATAGACGTTGTTTATTTTATTTCTACTACTTTAAGCATTTTACATAAGTTATACAAATAGTATCTCAGTTTCAAGCGAACCTTGGTTTAAAACTGAACCAAACTGTATTTTAATGGTTTGGATCGATTTGGTTCTATGAATTTCACGGATTGGATTGGTTCTCTAGATTCGTAATCCATAGGTATTGATTTGGTTCTTCGTTGTAAAACTAAACCAATCGGTTCTATGCTCACCCATAGTTTATTTTTTGAATTGGAAAAAGGTGTGAAGAGGCAACTAGCGTAGCAACCCACCATGGGCGTGACCATTGGGGTTCTCGACCTGCTGTGGAATGTCCGGTTGAGCCATAGCTACTGTCTAAAGAGGACATGCCATCACCAGAGAGGGAGGAGAATCTTATCCCACCTCAGGGCTTAGGTGACTAGTTGGCCAAAGGCCCTCCAAGCAAATCCACACAAGTCCCAGCAATGGCATATGAGGGATTCGAACCTCGGAGGTCCATGCACATAGAGGGAGGGGAATCTTATCCCACTCACTTTGGCCAACTAGGCTACCATCATCACTTATAGCCAATGATGGAGCCAAGGGGGGACAAGTGGTGGCGGTCGCCACCACAAGGTTTTCAAAAAATGCAATTATTACATAGAAAATAGATTTTTATTTCCAAATTATATAGACTCGCCACCACTAGATTTTTATCTTTTTATAGTTTTTCATAGAGTGGATGAATATTTGTAATACAGTTTGTTTTTTTATTGTTTAAGCACATATTTTCGCCACCACAAAGGTAGAATCTTGGCTCCGTCCCTGCTTATAGCAAAACTACCAAAAACTTTTAACCCACATGGTTTGGTGTAAAATCTGGTAGTATTCAGGTGTTAATTTTAATCTTAAAACTCTCATATGAAGAGACAGTGAATCATCACTTATATATTTAATTCCTCACTTATATATTCTGCAATTCTCAATACATTACCGTGAAATATTAGAAGAAGATTATAGGTTTAATGGTTACACACCCACCGATGGCCAAGTTTCCCAAACGTGCTAAACAGGCTAAAAATGTTAATTGATGAATGTGAGGTGAATGATCTGTTTCGAAATTCATGTTCAACATTTTAGCATTTTTAGATTTTAAGAAACTCCCTTAATGCCCTGGACTTTTGAGTTTGAACTTTGAATGCAAAAGATTTGAATTTTTTTTTTTTTTGTGTGTGATGAAACTTAAGGTACTTTATCACTCTACCAAATCTCAACCTAGTTTCACTTCACAATAATAACGAAAGGAAAGGAAGGGAAGGAATGAAGTCAAATCATTGTTTCCTATTTTCAGACATATCACTTTGGTTAACAAAATGGTAATTAATTTTTCAACTTAATTTGTGAGTTTTATGTAGGATTGAATCTTCTTTTTTTTTTGGAAAAAAATGAGTCCCTCAGCCACTTTTATGTCCACACCGTCCGGCAAGGGACTTGGGCTATTGAAACGAAGACCATACTTACGAACCGGTACCTCTCTCTTTTTCCAATTTTTTATTTATTATTCTTGGGTTATTTTTTCCCCAAGAAGCAAAATTTAGAGTGACTACACTCTACCGATTTTAACCTTTTCAAAAAATATTACCAAATTCTTTTAACATGCATTCTGCAAATTTTGGTTCAGGCATTATTTTGATTTTATCTTTAAGTGTATTTAGTCTATGATCCCATGTTTGATATTGAGCTTGGGCTTGTGAGCCCGTAAGGCTTTTTAGTGTTCCTTGAAGGAAGCGAAAGGTTTTGACTATTTGGTTCTTCACTCACTTGTTATAGCATTTGGGCTTCAGAATGATGGACCTTTGGGCTTCCTAACACCCCATTGAACAATCATACATAGAAACGTAATTTTTTTTTTATTATCAGGTGTTCGGGTTAGGTTACACATATTTGGACTAATTCTTGAATGTTAAAGGTAATAAACGGACAAACCTCTGGCGACTCCAAGTTTTTTTATTGACAATGCATTGAATTTGAGAGCTTGGAAAAATAGTAAGCCCCTTACCTATTTTCATGCTCCCACTCACCGACCGATTAAGATACTCCCTCCGTCTCCAAATTTTGGTCCCTAATAGCATTTTTTTTTTGTCCCAATTGAAAAGTAATGGGAAAAAAAGTAATGAATTTACCCTTTTAAAAAATAAGTACATGTTATCATGATATTTTGAAGGGTAAAGGGAGGAAAGAAAAAAAATATGACAAATGTAATTATGACGTTCCACTAATAAGTTAAAATCTCCAAAAGGGACCAATAAAATGGAATGGAGGGAGTAGTTAAGTCTTATCTTTTATTCTAAAAAATATCCATCAGTGGTTAGAGTTAGTAGGTTAGAGGCTAGGGGGAAGGGGATTTTGGCACTCCAAACTAAGTCCTTTGGTAAAATAATTAATTGAATTTATTTTTTTGTCATTATTTGATTTTTTTTTTTACATTTATTAGTTTTGTGTCAAATTTTTTTTTGTTGTGAATTATTGGTTCATCTAGATCATTGGCAATTGACATATAAGGGGATGAAAATGATTGGTTTTTAAGTTTAGGGGTAGGATATTGAGCTTTTTGTATTCAATAATTTCTTATAATTATATTTGTTCAAATAGAGGAATACAAAGAGCAAAACAATGTAGAAGGGCAAAACATGGAATTAATGAGATACTCAATTTCGTAATGGCAGCGAATCAAACAAAAAGAATTTTCCCCCCAATCCCTTCTAGTCGAGCCTCTCGATCTTCAAAAACGTGGCATGCAAGTCGAATGGACACGTGGAAAAATGATGATCAAGATTTAAAGTTAGCAAAAATTACTCAAAGGAAAAGGAGTCAACATCGTTGGTGACCCAGAACCGGGAGGACACCCTTTGGAGCCCAAGCCGAAAATCCCATTACCGGGAGGGTATCCCCGGGAACCCAAAGCCTGGTGGGCCAATCCCGGGAAGCCCAGTCCTGGTAGACCAAGCCCGGTGTTAGCCCAGGGCCCCAGGCCAGTGGAGCCTTGGACCCGGTGGTGGGATGAACCCGGAGGTGGGATGAGCCCGATGGTGGAATCAAACCCGGTGGTAGGATCAAACCCGGTGGCAAGATGAGACCCGGTGGCGAGGGGCCCTGAACTGCAACACCCGTTGACCCTTGACCCTCAGTACTTGTTTTCTATAAATAAAGTTTATTTACTTTAATTTGTTTATTGAAAATAAGAAAGTATCTCCCTTTTGGAAACAATGGCATTACGAGAATTTTGAAATTTCAATCCTATCAAAATCTCTTCCCCTCACTTTTAGTACAAAGGCGAAAAATGACACGTTTTCTTTTGAAGAAAAAGGGTGAGACAACATTCCCGTACTTAAAAAGATCATCCAATTATACCATTGTCAGCCAAATTGAAACTTTTCAAAAAGAGATTTTTCCATACTTAGCCAGTTTTTCAAGAGACAAACAGGGGTGCCTCGATCAAGAGGAGGGGTGCCTCGATCAAGAGGCGACTTGATTGTGACATAACCTATACCAGTCGAGTCTCGGATGAGGGACGATGATAAAGGAATCGATTATGATTCCCCAAGATTTTTGGACACAACGAAGAGAGACTTTGGCTCTCCAAAGATGATTTGCCAAGGCGATGTGTTCCTCCCTGGGCCGACTTGGCAGGTGTGGACGCCCTGCAAAATCTCGAGATTACAAAAACGGTTTTGATTGATGGAGTCTTCACCCGGGTTTAAGGATCGTACCTGAGAAACTAATTTGAAAATGACTCTTTTGCCCTTGATTTGAAAAAGGTTTCACTGGCCCATTATAACCATGATTTCCCGGGTCCGGGAGCTAGGTTACGAGAGGGGAAGGGGTTTAAGGCACCCCTCTTGCCCGGCACGATCGCGGTCTCTACTAAACATTCAAGGTATTTCAAAAACATTGTTTAAACAGACTCTATCCGCAAAGTCATACGAGAGCATGTAAATGCATAAGATCAAAATGACGTCCGTGAATGCATGTGCTATGTGTTACGAGTGTACGATGAGAGATGACAGTGCATGATGTACTAAACTACTCAGAAACATGATCAAACAACACTAAAAGATCCCAAAACAAACTCACGAACACCCCACTAAACTGCACCCGGACTGTTTTGTAGACACCCATATTGAGTAAGTCTAGGCGCCTAGGGTCAGTTCAGGCGCCCACAATGAGCAAGTCCAGGCGCCTGGACTCAGTGTAGGCGCCCACAATGAGCAAGTCCAGGGGACTGGAGTGTATTATGGTGTGACTTTTTCTCAATCCAGGTTCTCACACAAACTGCAAGCTAAACTTCATAGATCTTTCTGTCATGCATTAAATGATGAAATGAATTTAACCAACACTAATTAATCCCAAAAAGTAGACTCAAAAGATCATTTAGACCTTAAAAAGCATTGATTTGGTATACTTAGGAACCAAATAAAAGGAGTGAACTATTCCTACACTATGAGTATGATTCTCTATCTCTGTGAAGCTAAATAAAGAAGTTTGATGCTTGAGAAGAACATGCATATGATAGATTCATGATTGAATGCTCCAAGAATGTATGGGATGAGTTTGGGTGTCCTTAAAACTCCCTTTTTATCTATTGCAATGTCTCTGACTATCCTTGAAATTGTCAATAAACCACACACAACCTTCAATAAGTGTACAAAACTCCCCCTTCTTTTTTTTTTTATCCAATCTTCCTTCCAAAATGCTTTCAAAAATGCTTTAAAGTGAATGTATGGACCATGCACCATAGAATAAACCACAAACAACATGTGAATGTACTAGATGATCATATGCAGATGCTTAGCAACAAAAAAAAAACCCACAACAATGAGAAGTCCGGGCGCCCATACTTAGAGAGTAGGATGCCCATACTCAATATGGGTGTCAAGGATTTGATCCTTCTTTTGACACTCTCAACCTTCCCAAACTTTTAACTAGTATGAGAGACTAGCAACAGTTGGGTGGTGTCCCTCAGGAGCCCTTTGAACACTTATTGGTAGACAAAGCTACCTTTGGAACTTGAATGATGAACTTGGATTTGATGTTTGAGTGATTTTGAGTGGTTAAGTGGACTGAGGATTAGCTTCTGGAACTGTGGAGGACAGATTGTGGGTACTTTTGTTGGAGTTTGATCAAAGGAGGTAGAAATGAGTGGAATCATGGTGGTAAAGAAGTGGGTTTGTGGGCTAAGAAAGGGTGAAAGAGAGAGGAACTGGTTTAGGATGAGTTTTTTGGAGAAGATTGGGCAGAGTAATAGTATGGAGAGAGTGAAGGCTTGATCCTCTTCAAAATGAGCTATGGAGTGGTATTTATAGAGAGAGAAAAGTTGGTTTTGGGTGAGTGAGAGAGGAAAAGTACATTTTGAACTTGAAATTTGGAGGGATAATGTGTTGGAGGGAGTTTTGAGTGAAAAAAACGTGGGTTAATACAAAGAAGAAGCCCATGGTTTCATCAAAAACCAGCTTGAAATTGCTCACTAGAAGTACTTCTAGGCGCCCAGAGTTGGAGAGTCTGGGCACCTAGACTGAGTGTGGGCGCCTAGAGTATGAAATATGGGCGCCCATAGTGAGTCTGGGCATCCGGACTTGGAGACTGCACAACATGTCAAACTTCGTGAAGCCGCTCCGGGTGCTACCGAACTCCGGTTTGCGCATGGTTTCATTGGAAAGGTAATTGAGTCTACTTTCTAACCCAAGTGGTTTGACCCCAAGATGATTTGTATATAAAATCCATGACCATTTTACCCTCAAGTGGTCAGGAAAACAAGTCATTTTAGTAAAACGCGCGAATCTCCCTCATTTCAAAATGGATTGGAACGTATTATATGTCAATAAAAAGGGTTTAGAAGGTGGTGCAAGCTTGGGTTTATTTTGAAGAGGTTTTGGATGGGTTTCCAAGCAATTATTCAAGCTCCATATGTCTTTATCAGACCATTTTCATCATCGGGAATGCCAAAGATCTTCATGGGTTCAAATTGGGGTGTCTACAGCAGGGCCCGAGGGGAGCCATTTAGAGGCTCGGTCGCGGTAGTGGCATGACCGAGGAGGTCTTGTCCATGCCGCTCACGCGGTAATGGCGAGGTATAACCTCGACCGTGCCCGATAGCAGGACGGCGATACCGAGGCAGACCTTGACCATGTTGTTTCTCGGGATTACTAGAAATTTTGAGGTTTGGTGGCTAGGAACAAAGGTTTGCCGCAAAGTAACACCCACGGGGGCACTTGTGGAGTAGCACCCACGGGACCCTTCCGCGGGTGTCGGAGGGACCACGGCCTGACGGTACGAAGGAATATTCACGCACTTTTTGTGCGACAATGCCCACAGTTTATTAGTCCACTCGGCCCAGAAAAGAGGTCGAGTGGCCTATAAATAGACGAAATTTAAGAGTGATTCTATAGAGAAAAGCTTTCTTTCTAGAGGGAAGTCGCACTTGATTCTTGCTCTAATTCGGTGACGAATTCCTGCCAAGGGTTATTCCCTACTGTTTTGTCTTGTTCTTCACCAGTCCAAAAATTTCTCCACTAATCCCCCAAGTTAATCATTCACTATTCTCATTCCTAATCAACTAATCACTCTTTCTTTACGTACCCTAGATTTTCACTCTCTTTCAAACATTGAGCAAAAGCTATTTAAAGTGTAACACCCCAACTTTTATTATAAAAGAAAAAACAATAAAGAGAATTACAAAAATGGGATTTTAGCATTTAGCGGCCACTTATCGTTAAGATTTAGGAAACATATTTGCGACTTAAAAGCCTATCCAAAAAAAAAGAGAAAATTTTAAATAACGCACTTTTCTGTGTATTTGCCAATTTTCTAAAAAAAAGAAAAAGAGAGAAAAATTGAGAAAGTTTAGTTGTCATTTCAACCCTATTAATAGCATCGCAGTACAAAATGAGGCACGAGTCGCCGTGAGGCAACAAGCTTGGCGTGCAAGCAAAGGAAAAATCCGGAATTGATGAATCACATCTAGACTTGGATGCTCAAGAAATTTCCAAAGACCTTGTTATGTTGTAATTAATGCCTTAGATTATAGGTAGATTCCATTAGATATTTGGGAAGCTAATTCGTATACAAGGATAGTTCTAAATTTAGACCATGGGTATAAATAGGAGTTTCATCCCATGTACACCTTATAAACATCACACAACACATCACTCCACACCAGGCAGAGAGAGAGAGAGAGAGAGAGAGAGAGAGAGAGAGAGAGAGAGAGAGAGAGAGAGAGAGAGAGAGACCTGGACCCAATACATTTTAATAATTTTTACGATAAATTTCGGCAAAAGGTGAGCTATGAATTATCTCAGTTGCATATTTTTTTTTATAAAATTTGTGTTCTTATTTTACTAAAGTATTGTTATTTAATATATGAAATTCTTTTGTAGCAAATATACCATGGAATTATGTTGTATTGCACAGTTTATGAAAAAAGTATTATCGATACATGCAAACGATGTCCCTGAATCTGGGGGATGTTAAAGATACCAGTCGAAACGGTGTTATACAGGTGGAATGAAAGGGGCACCAGGTGTCCAACTGAATTGATCAATTCAACATGATATATTGGGAGTTACTCCCTCGTAGCTGGCGGTGACTGTTGGATGATATATCGGATTGTTTATGAAATGCCATGTTATATACGAGCTTATTTATGCTTTGGTTACAGTTCAAGCCATGAAAAACTGACGTTATGATTTCTGTTTTGATGAAAATAATTTTAAATTGCATGGTAGACCATGTAATTCTGATAATTCATAAACTCATACAAGCAGTGGCTTATGGTGTTGCAATATTTCCTTTTTCAGGTAACCGGAGATAGAATGACAGGTCGAGTACCAGTATTTAGCCAACGTTACGTTGTAAAATAAATAAAGGAGAAAAATGTAACCCACATAATAATGAATAAAGAACTCTAGCGAGTTGTGATTGTAAAATGTAATTTCCGCGATGTTAAATTGTTTCTTTTAATAATAATAATAAAAAAGCCATGAAAAAGGAAGTCGATAGAGGCCTTTGGTGAGGCGAGCTCATTGGCTGGTCACGATCTTTAATCCCGCTAGATTTGGGTCGTGACATAGTGGTATCAAAGCGACAGTTAAATGTTAGTAAGTATATAAATCCTCCTTATTATATTATATTATATTATATATTACATATAAAGAGTGATTTTGGTCCCCAGTATTCAGTGAATTGGCCCTCAAACCCAACTCAATTCTAGCATGTTCCAGAAATCACAAATTTTCTTTATTTTCTTCCTCATTATATTTTCCCATTTTCCCCATTATTACCTTCCGCACCCTCCATAATCTACTCCATAACACATTAGCTACTTACCTTTCCACTCTCCCTAAACCCCCACCCCCTCCCCTCGCTCCCTGCGAGCAAGAAATCTTCGCTATTATCTTCGAGTTCCGCTATCAAAAATTAACTCTTCTACTCCCCATTAAACGTCGGTCTTCAATTGGATACTCAGTCAACCACGGTTGCTAAAAATCACCATCCGTCAACCCTCTTTGTCACAAAACAACTCAGGCAGGTACTTTATCTCACATTTTGTCTGTCCACCAGAAATTAGGTTATTTCCTGGTATAAGGTATCCACTACTTCAGAAATTGAGTTGTCAAAACCAGGAATAGTGTAAACGTGGCGCGACTCAACTTCTTCCACTGAACTTACTTCTTCAACAGTTATCATCTACCTGCTCAAAATCGATATCCTCTACCTGCTCAAAATTCACTACCTTCCATGCATCCTCATCATGCCCTATGCCCACTTCCTGCTCATTGTTTAATAATATTTCTTCATCCCATCGATTAATCGCAATTTCTATCTGGTTTGCGTAAGCTTCAATATTTGCGAGAGATTGGGCTTGGGAGTGAAGCGCTTGGGTGAAACATTGATTATTAGGCTCAAACTCTTCGAGAGCTTGCAACACCTTCTCCTGAAAATCTAAAGAATATTTTTGAGGTGGCGGGGGAGCTGGTTGCTCATACGGCTGTTGTGGAGAAGTAGGGTAGTAGGCCCATGGATCGGAAATATTAGAAAAATTAGGCCTTGAGGGTGGGGCATAATATGGGTCCGCAGAGTGTTGTGTCCATGAAAAATTAGAATGATTTTCCCATCCCGGATTGTAACTGTTGGAGTAACAATCATAACTCGGTTCAGGAAACCATTGGGCATGACTAAATTACTCTTGGACATATTCAGGATACTGGGGAGCATAGGTGCAGTCCATATTTTTCATGACAAATCAAACCCAATGCAAACTATTTGATACTCACAGTGATGGTTCCATCCTTGGAATATTGTTATTGATCTGTTACGCTCCGTACACTCCTTGCAACCTGTACTATGAAAATCACGCTAACAAACAAAATTAAAAAGTCCTAAACTAAGAACCAAAATAAAAATAAATAAATAAATAAATCATAAACTAAGAATTAAAATAAAAACTAATCGAAACTAAGCAACCGTGAAAATTGTCCCCGGCAACGGCGCCAAAATTTGACCGTGTCGTACCGCGTCAAAAATAAATACTTAATAACCAGGAATTAACTTTTATTCCAGAGAATAGCGGTTAAGTCCGAGTGTCGATCCACGGAGACAAACTGGTTGAGTTGCGTTATTTCCAATTAACTTCTAATTTAATTCGGTAAAAAGATGTTTGATTGGTTGTGAAATTGTTGAACTGAAGAGCGCAATAATTAAAAGTGATTTAAATTGATGGAGAGGGGATCTAGGGTTTAGAATCCACTCCACCCTCGTAACCACAACTTTCGCATAGATTAGGTTGATAATCGAATCATAAAGGATTATCACTAGGGCTTGCAATCCCCATCGATAATCGTCAAGAAAATATGTGCTTGTTAAAAGGCATAGATTATCCCATAGCACGGACCGTCTCACAGTGTGGCACGATCCGTCTTACGAGCATAATCTATCTCAGAACTCCAAACACAACGTTGAAAACAGTTATATGAACTGGTATTTGAAAGCCAGCAAACAAATACGCAATAGATTTGAACGAATAAAAATACGATTCCATTGATCTATGAAACCAAATTCTGAACATATAACTCGATTCGATCAAAACCCTAACCTACGCAAAATAGAATGGTTACTTGGTGTAGAGTTTCATCCTCCCCCTAGATAGGGGGTTTAGCCAGCCATGGAGAGAGTTGAAACGCTTGAAATCGAAGAACTCGCGAAGAACATGAAGAGCAATGAGTTTCTCTCTCTAAAGCTGTCTCTCAAAATAGTTCAGAGCTCTAGCATTATGTTCTGATGTTCTATTTATACTAGGAGGCCTAAAAGTTACATAAAACGCGTCCAAAAAGCTGATTTCCGTGTTCGTTTGACCGGACCAAGACATGGTGGTCCGGACCAAAGAAGCTGGGAGCTGTACGAACCCGCCGGTATGCTTCGTCCAGACCAAGAATTTCCCTCGTCTGGACGAAGGGTGCTACAAGGTAGGTTTGTCGTGTTAGTGCTGGTCCGGTCCAGGAAAGTGTTGGTCCGGTCCAGAGATGCTGCAACTTGAGTTTCCGCTCCTTTTTATGCACATCTTCCCATCCTCGGCGCTTTAAAATCACTCCAAAACACGTTTTCCAAGTTCTCGAGCTTCTAAGGCCTGAAACACCACAAACCAACTAATGCTAATTAGTTAACTACATAAACTAACTAACAAAGCATAAATTGGAAGGATTAATGGGTGCTTTTCAGCACCTATCAACTACCCTGCCTTAGAACCCAGTTCCTAGGATGCCGAAAAGCTATTGGTATTTACAAAAATGTGGCCCAATATAATGAATTATTGAATAATGTTATTATGGACGACAATCACATATCACTTGCACCTGCCCCAACACTAGCACCAGAACGTGACCCCGCGTATATCCCGTTTTCGACCCACTAGCATTGCCACCGGTACTTGCACTCTTCCAGGAATTCTTAATTCTCCCCCCACCCGAGCCATAAAGGGGAGCAAGTGGGAGACCCGATAGAGTTAGCAGGAGATCCAATGGAATCGGAGGGAGATCTAGTGGAACCTGAAGAGGATTTGGTGGAACCTGAAGAGGATCCAGAGGAGCCTAAAGAGGATCCCTGGGAGTCTGAGCGGGACTCGGAGGAGTTCGAGGAGGACCCAAAGAGTGGGAGACTGCTTCCTCCACAGAGTGAGTTACGTGGCAGTATCATGGTGGTAATAACTAAGTTATGAAAAAGGGGAAAGAAAAGATGGGTTGTAGTATATAAACAATCGTGGGTTTGGGATCATATATGGTAGTAGTTCCTAACTCTAACATATTTTTGTCACGCCTTGACTATGATGATATATTTTTGTTGTAGCTCTAACAACATATGATCGACAGCATCGTATACTTTTGGTAAAATGATGTATATAATTATGGAAGTCGAACTTTCAATGACGTTATGTTAATATGAAATGTAAATAGCATTATGTGACTCAAGTGTTCAGATTAATTTCTTTTATATATCGCTTACTTATTCGTTAATCGAGAGGACTACTTTTGTAATAAATTGTAGAGTAAGCCATGGCAGAAAATGACCCAATTGTGGTAGAAAGCCGTTTAGATTGCCTCGAGCGGCTTCTCACCGAAGTACTCCAAAATCAGCGGTAGCAGCAAACCCTCTTACCTCCACCAAACCAATCAGAAGGAAGAGTTTCACACCAATTACCTAAGAAACAGTCGGCAGAGAATCCAAATAACAATCAACAAAATGGATTTGTCCTAGTTCCACCGGTAGAGGAGCTTAACATAAGAGAATTTCTAAAACTGAAGCCGCCAACATTCGCCGGTGGTATGGACCCTACTCGAGCTAACGCTTGGTTAGAGTCCATCAAAAAGATTTTCAAAGTGATGCGCTGTAGCGAGACCCAGAAAGTGCTTCTAGCTAGCTATCAATTAGAGGGTGAAGCGCATCTTTGGGTGGTCAGTGAAAGAGCAATCAGAGCCAAGAATGGTCTGGAATCAATTTTTGGTGGTGTTTCAAGAAAAATATATTCCACAGTCAATACAAGATGCCAAATGCACCGAGTTCCAGCAACTCAAGTAGAAGGGCCAGACAACTATGGCGGAGTATGAAGCCTAATTTACTAATTGGCCGAGTATGCTCCACACATGGTAGAGACGGAAAATAGAAAGGCTCGTAAATTCGAAGATGGCTTGAAACCTGTTCGAAATGTGGTGCGCCCGATGAGGCTTCCCACTTATGTTGAAGTTGTTGATCGAGCTCTACTAGTGAACAAGAGAATGAAGAGTCCAAAACGTTCCTCGAAACCGGAAGCGGCAAAGGTTCAATGGTTGGAAGAAACTTGGTGGATGAAGCTTCAAGAAACAAAATATGGGAAGTCAAGTTGGTAAATCAATAACCTGCCGCCGTGTGCAATGTGTGGAAGACTCCACTCAGACGTTTGTTCGAAATCATAGAAAGTATTGGACCGGTGGCTTACCGCTTAGCTTTGACTTTCGACCTCGCCAACATCAACGATGTTTTCCACATGTCAATGCTAAAGCCCTACGTGTCAGACCCAACACATGTTTTAGCATCGCCGCCAATAGAATTGAAGCAGAACCTAACTTACGAAGAACGACCAAATAGGATCATAGATCGACAGGAAAAGCAACTAAGGAATAAAATAATTCCTCTAGTTAAAGTCTAGTGGAATAACCATTTTGGTGGGGAGGCCACGCTGGAAAAAGAAGATGATATGAGAGCACGATACCCAGATCTCTTCCACTAAGGTATGGTCACACTACGTCTTATTTTCTAGATTCACCAAGTTTGGAGAACCAAACTTTTTAAGGTGGGAAGGATGTAACACCCCAACTTTTATTTAAAAAACAACAACAACAATAAAGAGAATTACAAAAATGGGATTTTAGCATTTAGCGGCCGCTTATCGTTAAGATTTAGGAAACATATTTGCGACTTAAAAGCCTATCAAGAAAAAAAAAGAGAGAAAATTTTAAATAGCGCACTTTTTCTGTGTATGTGCCAATTTTCTAAAAAAAAAAAAAAGAGAGAAAAATTGGGAAAATTTAGTTATCATTTCAACCCTGTTAATAGCATCGCAGTACAAAATGAGGCACGAGTCGCTGCGAGGCAACAAACTTGGCGTGCAAGCAAAGGAAAAATCAGGAATTGATGAATCGCATCCTGACTTGGATGCTCACAAAATTTCCAAAGACCTTATCAGGTTGTAATTAATGCCTTAGATTACAGGTAGATTCCATTAGATATTTGGGAAGCTAATTTAGATACAAAGATAGTTCTAAATTTAGGCTTGGGTATAAATAGAAGTTTCATCCCACGTACACGCTACACACATCATAGAGCACATCACTCCACACCAGGCATAAAAGAAAGAAAAAGAGAGAGGACCCGGTACGTTTTAATAATTTTTACGATAAATTTTGGATGCAAAAGGTGAGTTATGAATTATCCTAGTTGCATAAAATTTTTCATAAATTTTTTGTTCTTATTTTACTAAAGTATTATTATAATATATGAAATTCTTTTGTAGCAAATACACTCTGGAATTATGTTGTTTTGCACAGTTTATGGGAAAAGTATTATCGATGCATCCAAATGATGTCCCTAAATCTGGGGGACGTTAAAAATACCGGTCAGAACGGTGTTATAAGCGCGGAATGAAAAAGGGCATAGCCAGGTGTCCAACTGAATTGATCAATTCAACATGGCATATTGGGGGGTCACTCCCTCAGAGCTGGCGGTGACTGTTGGATGATATATTGTATTGTTCAGAAATTCTATGTTATATAGGAGCTTATTTATGCTTAGGTTACAGTTCAAGAAATGAAAAATTGACGTTATGATTTCGGTTTTGATGAAAATAATTTTAAATTGCATGGTAGACCATGTAACTCTAATAATTCATAAACTCACACAAGCAGTGGCTTATGTTGTTGCGATATTTCCCTTTTCAGATAACTAGGGATAGAAGGATGGGGTCGAGTACCAGTATTTAGCCTACGTTACGTTGTAAAATAAATAAAGGAAAAAAATGTAACCTGCATAATAATGAATAAAGAACTTTAGCGAGTTGTGATTGTAAAATGTAATTTCCGCGATGTTAAATTGTTTCTTTTTAATAATAATAAAAAAAATCCTTAAAAAGGAATGTCGATAGAGGCTTTGGTGAGGCGAGCTCACTGGCTGGTCACATCTTTAATCCCGCTAGATTTGGGTCGTGACATAAAGCTTCCTAATTGAATAAAGAGAAGAAAAAAACAGGAAAACCAAAACCTAGGCCAAACCTAATTTTTAGAAAGGTTTAATTAGTTACTAATTTTTCGCGACTTGTTCGGATCTTTTGATCATCTAATTGAGTAATAGTTTTTAGTTCTGTAGCCCATAGAAATCGGAAAATTATTTTGTTAAAGTAATTAAAAGTTAAAATAAACCCTTAAATAAATATACATCACCAAGAAAACATGGAGATCAAATTCAATATAGCTCCACCGGTTAGATAACTTTCGAGGGGCGTGGAGTCATTATATTAATAATGCTAGGGACACAACACTCCACCGCAACATTAATTACAATAGCTTGCATGATAATGCATGATTGGTAATGAGAGAACAAATACCTTAAAACTAATACTATGTGATTACCAATCATGCTGTGGTATACAAACTGTTGTGGTCACTATTGAACCAATGTTAAAAAAAAATTCCTCTAAAATCTTTACTGGTTGCAAAGTACTCCTAAAAAGTCATAGACTAACATGAATGTTTAGTGGATAATTACTCTTGGTGCTTAGAGCCGGCTCTAAGGTTTTGGAGGCCGAAAGTAAATGTCATAAAATAGGCCTCTATATATTTTCAAGCTAATTGTTCAACAAATATTCATCATAAATAATGATTACAAAAAGTTTACCGATGCAAAAATTATAACAAATCTTAGCAAAAAAAAAAAGAAAAAGAAACAAATACGCAAAACACTTCCAAATCTAACATTTGAAGATCGATCTGCTTGCATTTTTTTGCTGCAAATGTAGTAATTAAGTCTTGATAGTAAAGCTTCTTCACCAAATCTATCTCAATGGATAGCAAAACCAATCCATTTAATCTTTCTTGAGACATTGTTGAATGTTGACCGAAGGTAATTTTTGATCAATTTCAACTTTTTGTATTGGGTTTATCACTTTAATGGACTATACATATATACATAAAGGCATAATATACTTGGGGCCCCCTAATTTTGTGCTTTTTTTGGAGGCCAAAAGCCCAGCCTTATGGGCTTTGCCCTTTGCCAGTACAGTTGGTGCTTTAGGAAAAGATTTATTAGGTGTTTTAGGAGCACCGTAGTGAATTACAGAGCTCGTAATTAAACAAAGTATAATCTATAATATATAGACACACTAACACGAATGTTTATTGGATAATTACTCTTGGTTGGTAGCGTTCGTCGACCATACTTTGTTAAGAGGAATTACATTTTCAGACTGGAGGAGACGACCTAAATATGAACTATTTATTTGTTGCAATTAATAGTTTAGATTTGCTCTGACACTTATTTCCGTAAGAATCGACTCTTTTTGATAAAAAAATTTAGCAAATCTAAATCATTAAGGAAAATGTTAAAAAAAGTCAAGTGAGGTTATGTTAAGGTTAAAAAGATATGTTAAAAGGTGTGAAAAGTGTATATAAAAATATGTTTTTTTTGGGTGAATATATAAAAATATGTTTGAATGTATTAAAAAGTGTAAATGTGCGTTGTAGTGCATGTTTTTATTTATTTATTTATAATCTTGTTTTGTACTTATTGCAAGCCCAATAAACTCATGCACCCTCAGTTTCAAAACTGCAGTCCATTTTACTATTCTAACTTGATGAAAAAAATGTTTATATTTCATAATATATAAGACTTTATATATGCAATATTGATCTTATTTGATAAATCTCAATAATTTTATTAAATAATTTTTTTGAAATCTTAAAAAATATTATAAATTGAAAATATAGACAATTGAAAAGAGAATCGAAAAAGTAAAAGTGGGCTAAAATTTTATGACGGACCCGACCATTAATTATGCCAATGTATTAATCCTGATTAGAATGTTTCATTCCATTCATTGTACTTGGGTTCCCGACTAGAATTAATCCGATTAGAATTAAAATCTTCATTTCGGATCAAAATAGCTTGTATCTTAATGAATGTTGAATATATTATGAGGACAAAAACTTATAATCATCGGAGAGTAATAGATATACAATTGAAATAAATTTGTCTTACAATTTATTTTCTAAATAATATTGATCATTCAATTTTCGTAAAATAAATAGTATCTGTCCATATAACTATTATATTTAATTAATTTAATTTTTATATGAATGATTTACTCAAAATTCCCGACCAGCTGAACGGTTCTGAGTTCAGCCTTCAGGGCCCCCGTGCGAAGCCTGACAAACGAACCAAAAAGGAGGAATCCCTAAATCCTCGCTGGAATCTATTTTAATTCTCTCCCTCTGTCTTTAGCCCGAAAACCCTCCTTTCCAACTTGAAAAACCCTTCTTCCTTGGACTAGGATTTCCAACTGTGCAAAGCACTTCCTTGTGCTTCCCGCCCCCTACTACTTCCCCTCTATCTCTCTCTCTCTCCCTCTCTCTCTCTCTCTCTTTCTCTGTGAAATGCTCGGAAGAAGGGATGCAGAAGCTGTTGCGTCGAACTCCTTCTGGCCCCATTCTTTGCTCTGCTGCCGTGGGTAGTTGTAATGCCCCCACGATTCTCTCCTCTTTCTCTCTCCCCTTCACCACCACAACCAGTTGTCTCTCTCTAGGGTTCAAGAAAAAGACAAGGGCCTCCCTCACTCACCTTCCGCCGCCGCAACCCTCAATGCCCTCTACGCCACTGCTTTTCACGTCCACCCATCATCCAAAACTTCTATCAGTTCTCGAATTTTTCCCACCAACAACTGCTGCCGCATATGCCGTTGCAAAATCGACAGTCCAGAGTCTTCTAGGGTTTGGGTTGTGCAAAAGGAGACCCGAGCTGGGTCTCGCTCTGCCTGGTTTCACACGGCTTCCAACAAGGGATTGCCAGCATCTTCTTCTTCTTCTTCTGCTGCTGCTGAGGGTACGGATGATTTCGATAGAAGTGAAGAGAAGCCTCAAAGACTGCACAGGAGGCAGAAGGGTTCGGGTTCGGCTGTGGGAGAGGGGGTGGATGGAAATCCTGATTTGTTGACGATACCGGGCGTGGGACCCAGGAATTTGAGGAAGCTTGTGGGAAAGGGTATTGCTGGTGTAGCTGACCTCAAACAAATCTACAAAGATAAGGTATTTTGCCTCTCTCCTCAATCTCACTCCATAAATATAGCATACATCTGGGGGCATTTTGGTTGATTTTGTTGGGCTTGTGAAGCCTGAATCGGTTTGTGTTGCATTTCGCTGACAGATGGGTTCGACCAGACAGTTGTTGTATTAAGGTAATTGGTGATGTAAACCTAGGTTATAGATACTTGTTACACGCAGCTGATGTAACTTGTGCTCTCTTCTTTGGAATTACATAGTAGAATTGGTACGAGTCATGGATGTGATATCAACTACATAGTTGCGGAACAAGTAAATATCTTAGTGTCTTGCGTGCTTGTTTTATGTTCTTGATATCTTTGAGTGATGTGTGTGAGATAGTTTGGCCGAATTCTCAATAGATTTATGGTGCTTACCTTCTATATCTGCGTGCGAACTAGTTTTAGTTCTAGGCTGGTTTCGTTGGCTGCTGGATAAAGCGTTGGAGTGTTGATGTGCTGTCGCGGTGTTTGAATGCTACAATTTTTGGAGTGCAATCCAATTGTTGGCACATTTTGGGATACACCCTAATTCGTAGTCATTGGGCAGCTTGGGTTGGCAATACTACAAACTCCGTGCTACTCACATGTTGGGGAATGTGGTATTGCTTTTAAGATTAACGCTGTTTATTTGGCCGGATTAGACGTGGATTTGGATTAAAATCTCATTGGGAGATCGTTTACGGCGTTTAGTGGACTGGAGGGATTATGTTTCAATTGGCAAACCAATCTTGCAAAACATGATGCATAGTCGCACACAAGTCTTGGTCCTATGGAGTTTTATATTTTTTCAGTAGTCCGTTCAGTGATTCGTGTCCTATAAATTGTTTTTTGCTATTTTTATGTTCATTGCCTCTAACGAGAATAGGACTGGCTGAGATTAGATGATTTTCTGAATTTTTGTATGTTGGCCTCTAGGATGCTCCTATGGTAGGTCATTTTTGGGGTTGAAATGCTACTTTATGTGGGTACTCAGGTTACATTACTGACTCTGCTTGTCAACTCTTTATTGGGTTTAAATAGTCCTTAGTGGGTTGTAATTTGCTACGACCAAGCTTTTAGTTATGGGTCCGTTCTTCGTTTGTATTCAACTTTTCTGACCTTGTCCATTCCCTTTATAACCAACTCTGAATACACATGCTGCAAACTTTTTCTCTGCCTGTTAATGCTAGCAACTCTTGGATTCAGAACAATGGGTTTATTGAGGTGATTTACCTTACAAACTAATTGTCAAGCTCATTTTTCATGGGATTTGAGGGCGTTTAAATATTTATCTCATAGTTTGAGTATGGACCTTTTGCATTACAGACTGAATGGGATTTTCTTTGCTGTCTTGCAGTTTTCTGGGAAGTCTAGTCAGGAGATGGTAGTGTTTTTACAAAGCTCAGTCGGAATTATTCACAGAAACCATGCTGAGAGTATTACCACTTTTATCAAAAAGAGTGTGGATGAAGAGTTAAAGGAGGACAGTTCCAATTCGGATGTGCTGAAAACTCCTAAGAAAAGGCTCACTTTCTGTGTTGAAGGAAATATAAGTGTTGGGAAGACTACTTTCCTGCAGAGAATTGCCAATGAAACCCTTGAGCTACGAGACATTGTGGAAATTGTTCCGGAACCTATTCACAAGTGGCAGGATGTTGGAGAAAATCATTATAACGTGTTGGATGCTTTTTATGCTGAGCCGCACCGATATGCGTATACGTTTCAAAACTATGTGTTTGTTACGAGGGTTATGCAGGAGAGGGAGTCGTCTGGTGGCATTAAGCCCCTCAGATTGATGGAGAGAAGTGTTTTCAGTGATAGGATGGTAGGCATCGAGTCTTTCTTGTTTTTCTTGTATATTATTTGGTTTGTTTTTGGTGTGCTTAATATTAAGCATGTCAGTACCTCCATATTGTCCTCATTTCATTTTGAATGAAGTTCATAAAATATAGTGAAACGGAAAATTATTCAGAACTATGATCTGAATTGCCTGACTGAAACTAGTTTACTAACATATGGCAGTTCTTTCAGTTCTGAATTGCCTGACTGAAACTAGTTTACTAACATATGGCAGTTCTTTCAGTTTTTCCTTGTTTTTCCCTGTTTAAGGCTGATGCTTTTTATCTTGCGTGATTAAAGGTCTTTGTGCGGGCTGTTCATGAAGCGAACTGGATGAGTGAGATGGAGATAGGCATATATGACTCATGGTTTGATCCAGCACTTTCTTGGTGTCCTGGGCTTGTTCCAGATGGTTTTATCTACCTTAGAGCAAGCCCTGATACTTGCCACAAGCGGATGATGTTACGTAAGAGAGCAGAGGAAGGTGGTGTCTCCTTAGACTATCTTCGTGGCTTGCATGAAAAGCATGAGAGCTGGCTTTTCCCTTCTGAAAGTGGAAATCATGGGGTGTTGTCTGTCAGTAAGCTACCCCACCATATGGACTGCTCTCTGCATCCTGATATAAGGGACCGTGTGTTTTATTTGGAGGGTGATCATATGCATTCAAGCATTCAAAAGGTAATAATCGTTTATTTTACTTGACTTATTTGATGATTTGTGAAGTTTTCTCATCCTGTGTTTGTTATGAATAGGTTCCTGCCTTGGTTCTAGACTGCGAACCAAACATTGATTTTGGCAGAGATATTGAAGCAAAGCGAGAGTAAGATAATTCTGCCTTCAATGCCTAGCAAATTATATTTACAAAATTTATATCTTCCTTTGCTACACTGTTTGGTCCTATTTCTGATTTTTATATTTGCTTTGTTGGAATAGCATTATTTTGGCTAAGCTTTGTGAGATGCTGCGTAGTTCATGACATCTGTTTGCCTTCTAGCGTCATATTACATCATCCCTTGAGAGGACTCAACTTAAGAGCTTTATTCTATCTGCACATCCATGGTGAGATATTCAGTCTCTGTTAGGGACTTGAACGTATTCTTGGGGATAGAGTTATGAATCCTGGATTGGGAGGGTTCTGTTTGCTCAGTGGTGCGGTAATATGCATAGAAGGAAGTCTTCAACTAGACCTTTGAGAGGGTTATTTGTGGGGCTTCCTTCATTCACCATTTGGACCCCTTGAAGGGAATCAGCTTTTATCTCAACATTCTGTATTCCGTTTTCCTAAATTACAGCCAACCCTCTCTAGATTGCCCATAAGTCGGGCTTCTAGGCTTGATGATTACTGTATCATCCCATGGTATCCCAAAATCGATGCTCCACCATTAACTCTAAATAACCTCCAAATCCAGCTGCTCTGGAACTTCCATTGAGGCATCCATCTGTGTTGAGTTTGATGGACCCTGCAAGAAGCAAACACCATTTAGTTAGCAAAGTTATGATACATGAAATAGAGGGGGGAATAAATAGGGGTACATCATTATGTGTTATTTGTTATGGGTTTGATTACCCAGAGATCCCTCTCCAACTTTTCCTAGTCCCACAAACCTTGAGAAATATGTTCTCAGTGGAAAAAAACATCTCATATGCTTTCCAGGCTACTGGCAAAGGAAATAGCCCAAGAAGTATCCTCTTTTTAGTGGAAGAGCAAAAGAAGTAGCCCAAGGGTGCTTGATGTGGTTAGAAATAATATCTTGACTAATGCAACGAAAATTGTAGTAGTCCTTATCCTGTAATGGTACGGTTTGGGTCATGCCAATATGGTGTGAGATTATTAACTATGGTCTGGAAGATTATCACTAGTTGACTTTACCACGTAGTAATTCTGTGGTGATATGTATATGTCAGTATGGCACATGACAGAGTGTTAAACATTTTACTAGGTGTTTATTTTATGTTCTCTTACTCTAGGATCAGGATTGTTTTTTTATCACAGATAAGAGCAGATGTATTTTGGTTATGCTTATGTGCAGGATGCATGCTGTCATCTTGGTAAATATTTTGGTTTCTGTTTGCATTTGTGAACACGAGTAGGATATGTACCTAAACTAGTTATTGTAATAAGGCAATTCCTAGGAACAACCCAATAGGCATCCTGCAGTGGCCTTCACACGTTGTATAGGAGAGTCCTTTACTGTGGATTCCAATGCCATGACAGTCTCTCTCCCCTCCTTGAAATGATATAAATTGTGAAGTTAATTGACAAAATTAACCCAATGCCATTTTTTCCCCAATCTGAAGTGGATCTTCTCGCCCATTACTTTCCAAAAAATTAAGAACTGTTCACTTGTTGAACAGGTAGTATTTGGTGTTATAAAAAGTTATAAAATGAAGTGTATTTTTTTTTTTATGCCTTTCCCCTCACCAAAGTCGCCCCATTTATTTTTATATTTCGATTTTTTATTTTGATCTTAATTCCCCATTCTCTTTTGACTAAACTTTCAGTGTCTTTTTATCACTGTTTCTTAGTATGTTTTTCTTAATCTTTATAACATCAGAGTTCAATTTTGTATTTGTCTTGGAAAATATAATTTAAAAATTAAAAAATTATGATCAAAAGCCTAAGAAAGTTCACAAAAAAAATTCAAAAACAATGGTTTTTCATTCTCTTTAGATAAAAAATTATGATCAAAAGCCTCAAAAAGTTAGCTAAAAATAAAAAATTCAAAATCAATTGTTCTTTACTAGCTTTGCTGTATCTTACATGGAGTGTTGTCTTTAAGTTCATAGAATTGCACGAGGAAAGGAATTTTGATCTCTGAATTTAGTGTTTTAGTAAACAATTTGACAGCTGGGGCATCATCACTGGCGGCTTAATGGTATACCATGGGCTGTCAATTGAACACCCTAGGCTTGGAGTTTCACATACATTTATGAATGCATCATAGTTGGGCAGAAGGTAATTTTAACTTAATATACTCTACAAATGAACACCCCCAGCCACCAAACTCAAAAATTTGAACACCCATATTCAACGTTGCTTTCTTTGCTACCCATAATTTACTAGTTTGACATTGATTGAACACAAATCCGAAGGAACCTTACTTTAATTTTTAGAGCCATCGTCAGATGAATACCCTGACTAAAATTTATGGGCCGCCACTGGGCGTCATGGTGTGGGTTTTGGGATTGAGGGATGAAATTTATTGTCAAATTTATCTCAAAAAACACAACCATGTATATATAGTCCCTATCCTGTAAGGGATCCCTTACTTTGCTTAGGTGTGGACGTAATAGCTCCTGATGGAATTTTGATGATCCGAACCGTTCAATGTGTTTAAAACATGTTTTTAAGGGTCCTAGCGAGGAATTACCCAAAAAAATAAAATAAAACGGGAAGGACTTGATTTGAGTAGGTTCGCACGTAGCAAAGTCAGGGATCCCTTACTTGATCCTCTGTGTATGTATATATGTATACAGTAGCGATCCATAGTGGGATCCCTCACCTTACATCGGCGCATCGAATTTCGATGATCCGAACCATTGAATGTGTTTAAAACGGGTTTTTTTAAGGATCAACGGGAGGAATCACAAAAAAAAAAAAGACCAGAAAGGGCTTGATCTGAGCAACTGTTTATGAAAAACTACTATGAAAACGTATACGGATCAAGCCATTCCCGGTCATTTTTTTTGGTGATTTCTTACGTGGACCCTTAAAAACACGTTTTAAACACATTGAACGGTTCGGATCATCGAAATTCGATCGGGATCTATGAGGTCCGCACCAATGGAAGGTGAGGGATCCTTCAATGGATCGCTGTTGTATGTGTGTATATATACAATTAGGATCCAGTCAAATGTTGTATGAGTTCGTAAATAGTGGACCACTGTAAAGCTTAAAGCCGTCATTCAAGAAGCAAGAGACGACACATGACTATTGAAAACTGGCAGGAAAGGGACAGTTGGTGCGTGCAAATAACTTTTGTACAAAGAAAGGAGAAATTTGCATTGGGGGCCGAATTGCGAATACCTAGCGGGCGTTGTATAGCATAACCCTTGTAATAAAAGGTATTGTGGCTCACTTTTCCTGGATGAAATCTAATTCAACCTTCCATTGTTGTGGAAATCACTCCCAATTCTGGGTCTATACATATTGGAGGTTTGCTACTGTGGCATACTATTATAGCTTATTTGCCTGGGGATCACCTGTATTATACTTCAATCATTGCAGTTCACCCTATTTATAGAACTAGACATATGGTTCTGAAGGTTTCCTTGTTGGCTTCTATGAGTAGGGATATGTATTTGCCTTGTTATTTGGGCTTCCACTCTTCTTAATTTCGTACTGGTTTAAATGGCAAATGATGCTTCAAATACGGACCTTCCATCAATCATTTAATAAGGTCAGAGCAAGGATAGCGGTATGGAGCCGTAGTGAAGTCTATTGCTGTTCAGGAGAGCAGTAAGAAGATACTGCCTGGTCTGAAAAAGTTCCGCTGGTGTTTTAGTTCATGCCATCGTGGAGAAATAAAGTTGAGAAGTAACAGTAAGTGTTGTTATGAGTAAGACCCATTGAAGAGTAGTGTTTTCTACCCAGTTAACGATGATACCAGGGCATGAGGGAGGTGTTTTATGTTCCCTTAAATCTAATGAGATTTGGATTCCTGATTTAACTGAATGGTGAAAACAATTCACACGTGAGCTGCTGAGTTTGTTAATACTTTGCTGTCAGATTGGAGAAATATCTTCAATCAACAATTATTGGTTTACCGATGGTTCATTTTTAGTGTCCTTGATATAAAAGTTTTGGTCTTAAAGTACGATCGCCAGGTTAAATTTCCTTTTTCATTAGTTTTCCAGTTTGATATTTTTTTCTGATGTATTCTTGTCTGGTTATTGAAAATGGGTGTTGATTGTGCATTCTTGTGTACGTGTTTTCTTTGTCCCAATATTTAGACCTGCAGTTTAAATTGACCCTTTTCAATTTTCATTGTCGGAAGGTATGCGCGCCAGGTTGCGGAGTTCTTTGAATTCGTGAAGAAAAAGAAGGAAGACCCAGCTGAGCAAAAAGTTGGCAAAGCGGCAAAGAGTACCCAAAAATCACAGGTGTTGATGCCCCATAAAGGAGGGCTGTGGTTGCCCAGTGGGAAGCATTTCTCAAAATCCACGCTTAAGCCCGTGGACTTCAGGCGACCAATGTCATTCGTGTCTGGATAGTCCCTTTGCTATATTCTCTGATCCTTATCTTTGCCATTTCTGTAGATGCTAAATTTGTCTTGTTTTGTGGATGGTTGGTTTAGTTAGGTTCTTTGGATGTAAAAATGTTGGTAATTTGAAGCTTTGAACTTCTAGACGTGTCGCGTAGAGTAAGATTGTGCCCAAACTCAATTGCTGTTTAGTAGGTGAAGTGTTCTTTGAAAGAGTGGGATTAGGTCTTTGATAACATTCCAGAATTGAAGCACTTTTATTGTTTTCGTAATTTTTTTTAGGTTCAGTTAGAAACTCTTTGATTGTGGCATCGGTTATGTTGCATCACTATTGTACGAGTACCACCGGGTGCGTCTCCCAGCATCATGCTTTCTTCAACCGGAATCTTGTGGTTAACTTAATTTTAAACACTATTTCACTTTCTGTTTTCAGATGCTATGGGTAAATGAAGTTACGCTGGCTTGAGAAATATGGATGGTCAATTTCTATGGGATTGGAAAAATGCTGAGCTTACTACACATTATTTAGGCTGTGGAGAGAGACGGTAGTTCCAGATTTTGTCAAACAAAATATGCAAGTTGCCAATGTGGTGACGGAATCTTTCGGTGTCAATAAATTCGTCCGTATAGATTGGTGCAAGTTGGTCCAATTGGTAAGGTACTTGGCTTCTATATTCATTTAGATCAAAGAAAATCCATCCGTGTGCTTAGCAAGAAACACAAAAATGTAAAGCAAAGCAAGAAACAAAAACACGTCCGAACAAATTTCCCTATGAAAATTAATGAATCCGATATGGGAATGTTCCATTGTTTCCTTCCCCGTGCTTACTAGACATCAAGAATTGAACATTCATGAAACTTGAGCTATTTTTATACCTCAAAACTATATATTTTGTAATAAAAATGTATTGTTAACCTCTTTCTTTTGGAAAGTTGAAAACTTAGGAAGTACTAGCATTTAATTAAAGCAACCAAAGCAACTGAATGTTTGGGGATTGGGGAGTCTCAAGCACAAGAAAGATTCGTGGTTTGGCCGAATTACCCATTCCACACACTTGACGAAAAAACAAATATTCATTGATATTTGGAAGAGTACAACACTCAACTCACACGAAAAAGGGAGGAAAAAGAGAGGAGACGTGGTTGCATTTATATTGGTCCACTTGGAAATTATGTTAATTTGTGGGGTATGCTCCTACTACTTTTAAACATAGATAGAGACTTTGATATTTAATCAGTGGAAAGGTCTTGGTCCACTTGAGAAGTTTGTGTTAGCAAAGTCTTGGCTCTCTTAAGCCAATAATAGCTGATCGAAACAAGAGTGAAAAGCTACACCACATTTTCACCAAAACAGTACTGCTGTGGAAGTTTCCTTATACTGCTGATTGGCTGTAATAATTTTGTTGAACTTTCCTGGTCCATTTTGGAGGCCTTCATGCCCTTATGTGTCTCCATTAACTTCTATGTGATTTCATGTCTTGACAGAAAAATAGTTGAACAAGAAAAGGTCCAACCATCTTCATACCCAAACTCTCAAAAATACACTGCAACATTCTTCAAAGAGATCATGGCAAAGTGTCTCACTCTTTTACTCTACACTGCCCTTGTGTGGTGCTGCTTCAACAACACCCCTGCCTATTGTTTGGCAAATGAAACAGATAGATTGGCTTTGATTTCCTTCAAGGTTTCTATTGATAAAGACCCATTTGGTGCCTTGAGTTCCTGGAATGATTCACTGCACTACTGTGACTGGAAAGGCGTTACGTGCAGTCGTCGGCATCAAAACAGAGTGACAGAGCTGAACCTAAGGTCCCAAGGCCTGGTGGGATCACTCACACCTCATATTGGAAACCTTTCTTTCCTCAGAAGCATTGTTCTTCAAAATAATAGCTTCCATGGTCCTATTCCACAAGAGATTGGTCGCTTGTTTCGCCTTCAAACAATATATCTTAACAACAATTCGTTTGGCGGCCAAATACCCAAGAACCTGTCTAGCTGCTCAAATCTGAAAAACCTCAACTTAATTGACAACCACCTCATCGGGAACATCCCGGGTGAGCTTGGCTCTTTGGCAGAGCTTGAAGGTTTAGGATTGAGTAAAAACAACCTTTCGGGAACAATACCTCTTTCGCTTACGAATCTCTCATCGCTTTCTAGATTCTCTCTCGGATTTTGCAATTTGCATGGGGAGATTCCTGTGGAAATTAACAGGCTTCGGGGCTTGACATTTGTCCAATTAGCCCAAAACAATCTCTCTGGGAAGATTCCTTCTGGGCTTTTCAACATTTCCACCATCTATTACTTGTCAGTGGTCTCTAACAAACTTCATGGAAGCATTCCCTCTGATACAGGCTCAAACACCTTCGCCCTTACTAATCTCCAGGTTATTTATTTATCTCTCAATCAGTTTACAGGAATGATTCCTAATTCATTGTCGAATGCTTCAAAGCTTGAAGAGATAAACTTTGCGTTTAATTCTTTCATTGGACCAATGCCAAAAGATCTTGGAAGATTTTCGCGTCTTCGATTTATTAGCGTTGCTGCAAATCGGTTACAAGATGACTTTAGTTTTATTTCGTCATTGACAAATTGCACCTCTTTACAACTTATTGACGTCGATAGCAATCTTCTCAGAGGTTCCTTGCCTGAATCCATAGCTAATCTCTCTACAAACATGAGATTCTTGTCGATGACGGACAATCAAGTGCAAGGAAGCATACCTTCAGGTATCGGGAACCTTGTAAATCTCACTGCCCTAGATATGGTGTTGAATCGTTTAAGTGGCCCTATTCCTGTAAGCATCGGCAAACTTCACAAGTTGCAAGAACTCTATTTAGGGGGAAATAATTTTACAGAATTACCATCTTCGCTTGGTAACTTAACCCTGTTGAATGTTCTTCACTTGGAGCAAAACAATATCGCTGGAAACATACCCTTGAGTCTTGGCAACTGTCGTTACTTGTTAGAGCTGAATATTTCGTACAACAATGTCAATGGCTCCATACCTCCTGAACTTATGAGCCTATCTTCCATTTCAACATCCCTTAATTTAGCCCACAATGAACTAACTGGTGCTCTTCCATCAGAAGTTGGGTCTTTGAAGAATGTTGCGGAGTTGGATTTGTCAAATAATAAACTATCAGGACCTATACCAAACTCTTTGCAAAATTGTATGAGCTTGGAACGCCTTATGTTGGGAGGCAATTCATTCGAAGGTGAGATACCTACAATTTTGAGAGAGCTAAGAGGTTTAAGGGAGTTTGACCTTTCACACAACAACTTATCGGGGCCTATCCCAAGTTATCTAAGCAATCTTCAGCTAGAAAAGTTGAATCTGTCTTTCAACCACCTACGCGGGGAAGTTCCAACGGAAGGGGTGTTTCGCAATGGAAGTTCAGTTTCAGTGGTTGGAAATAGTGATCTTTGTGGAGGTATTCCATACTTAAACCTTCCTTCTTGCTCTTCCTCAAAAACCTCCAAAAATAATATCTCTAACAAAGTGAAAGTGATACTCTCTGTTGCTACTGTCATCGTCTTTTGTTTAATTTCACTAGCTTGCTTCTTCAGACTCTCTCATCGGCGACGTGCCTCTAGAAATAAGGCTTCTCACATGCCATCATTCAAGCACCAATTGTTAAAGGTTTCTTACGCAGAGCTTCTCAAAGCCACTGATGGCTTCTCACATGCCATCATTCAAGCACCAATTGTTAAAGGTTTCTTACGCAGAGCTTCTCAAAGCCACTGATGGATTTTCAGTGGATAATCTAATTGGTGTTGGGAACTATGGTTCTGTTTACAGAGGAACTCTTAGGCAAAGCGAGAAAATAGTGGCTGTGAAAGTACTCAATCTCCGGACCAAAGGAGCTTCTAAGAGCTTCATGTCAGAATGCAAAGCACTAAGATCCATTAGGCACAGGAATCTCTTAAAAGTTGTGAGTGCTTGTTCCAGTATGGATTACAATGGTAACGAATTTAAGGCTTTGGTGTATGAGTTTATGGCCAACGGAAGCTTGGAGAAATGGCTGCACCATGGAGGAGTAGAAAACGATGGGCAAGTACAAGAATCTAGAAGCCTTACTATGATTCAGAGACTAAACATTGCCATAGATGTTGCTTCTGCGTTGGAGTATCTTCACTGCCATTGCGACTCAATAATTATTCACGGTGATCTGAAGCCAAGTAATGTTCTTTTGGATGATGAGATGACCGCCCATGTTGGAGACTTTGGCTTAGCGAAAATTATTTCAAGTGACGGGGAACAACACCAGAGCAATTCAGCTGCAGTGAGAGGAACTATTGGCTACGTTGCACCAGGTATGAATTCTTTATTATCTCTTTAAACATTACAAGGTACTCTTATGCTGCTATCGGTGGAATGCTGATTTAGAATTCCTATTTTGACATGTATTGTTGGCTATCAACTTAACATAACAAAGCTAGGTAATATAGCTAACTCCATCTTGAGTTAAGCGCTTGATCTGATTAATTTATTCTGCTTTGTAAGCTTGATTTGATTCCTTCTTCTTCTCCTTCTTCTTTTAGTTATGATTTATATGTCAAATTTTTAAGAACCTCAACACCCATGAACTTTGCCTTTGAGAAACACTTATTCATGGCAACTCGATTTCTCAAAACTAAACAATTTTATGAAAAACGAAAGAGGAACTCTTGAACTACTCAAGGGTCTTTCAAAAAAAAAAAAAAAAAGGCTCAAGGATAAGTTGACATTCTCTTTGGATTCATATTCTGATGTTAGGCAGTGTCTATGGTAAAAGTGCCTTTGTAACTTAGAACTCATGTTATAATGCTTGAATTTTTAAAGTTGAATGTTTGTTTCAGAGTCTCAACATGCTTGAATAAGCTATGTTATGAGCCCCTAATAAATTTACATGCAACTTACTAATGTTCCTACTGCGGAGTCCAATTACAAAGACCATTTTTATATTTACGGAGTGTCATTGATCGATTATTTATTTAGCTAATCAGATTTGTAAAAGACATGAAATTTTCACTTGGTCAAATGAAAAGGGTAAATTCTATTACCTGTAGGAATTTAGTATGACTTGGAACATTCTCACATGTATAACATATTAAGAGGGTGGGCGGCATCCAGAGAAACCAAGAGAAGTGCACAGCCCTTTCTTCTGAAGAATCACCAACATAACACTCTTATTTTTATAGATTCTTTAGTCAACTTCTTGAATCACAGGTATAAATGAATGTGGAGAAGCCATCTCAAACTATGAGTCGATGTCATGAAAATACGACATGACAAAATTTCGATGTTGGATTCAATCAAGGGCTCAACAAGTGAAAGAAAAGCAAAAGAATGTATTAGGGGTTCTTTCGGGGTTACGACTACTTGAATCAATCACATACTCAATTTATACCATTGCATACTAACATACTAACAATTAAATCAA